>OX578139.1:42636005-43051082 GCA_951213105.1 Amaurobius ferox | reverse complement strand
AGAAATAGACTTTGTTATTATTATCGTTCTATTATGTGTCAATATTTAAATTCTTCTTTTAAGTGGAAGCTTTGTAATTTTGTTAATTTATACTTGTGAACATGTTTCAAACATTATTCACACACTTTTTAACATATTTCAAACATTTACTGTAGATGAATTTCGATAGGGCTGGATCTCGACAATTATATCTTATACTTGTTTCTGTATGATGTATATTTACATCTTACAATTTGATACATTCGTATTCCTTTTTGCAATGTACCGGCTCTCCGGGAGTGTTGTCGCGACGTAAAGCATGCTTAACCGGGGTGAGGGGGGTCACAACTCCCCCCGGCCATCTTTTGGTATATTGTTTCCATCCATACCTCTTTTCTTTTTGACAATATTTTAATCCTCTTTTTAGTGCAGCTTTGCGCCTTTTAAGTGTGATTTCAGATGATTTTGTAATGTAGTATTTCACGGTGTTTTAATATTATATAAATATATATATATATATATATATATGTATGTGTGTGTGTGTGTGTGTGTGTGTTGAAGGAAAATGCCGTTTGCAAGGCTTGATGAACTTTTGTACTTTATTGACCAAGTTTCTTTTACCCCCGTTTGTGCGTTCACTCTACTAATTTTTTTTAACTTTATCTAATTTATACTTTCATAAGCTGCTGAATAGCTATAAAATTTTAAATACTAATAATTTATATTCAGAAAATATAAAATAAATATTCTTAATGTGTCTGCGTCTGCAATGTCGGTTTCTTACATTAATTATGTATATGTTGAAGGAAAATGCAATTTGTAAAATTTGATGAAATTTTGTATTCTTTTAACCAATTTTCCTTTACATTTGCTCGTGCGTTAACTTTGCCTATTTTTTGTTATCTTTATTTATTTTTTTAAGTCATAAATGGCATCATAATGCACTGCATAACTATAAAATCTTGAAATGCTAATAATTTATATCCAAACAATATAGAATAAATATTATTAATATGTCTAGAATGTCGATTTACATTAATTATATGTTGAAGGAAAATACAGTTTGCAAGGTTTTTGATGAAATTTTGTATTTTTTGATTAAGTATTCCTTATCTTTCTCTGTGTGTTTATGAATTACTTATCATTACCTTATTTTTACAATCATATGCAACAACATAGTCTACTAAATAACAATAGAAAGTAGAAAATTTCCATTAGTTTACATAAGGAAAATGGAGAGTAAATAATAATTGAAATAGGCTTATTTAATTAATGAAAAGTTTGATGAAAATTGCCTTTTGTAAAGTTTAATATAATTTGTTTTGTTTATTTTTTCTTGTAAAAATTTGTATTCAAATTAATTTTCTTTAATTTGATCTATTATTAATAGTATAGGTGACATAATGAAGCATTGAATAATATTTGAATGCAACTAATTTCAAATAAGTTTTTTTTTTTTAGGATTCGGGATACATAAATATCACAGGAAGTTTGTAATGTTAGTTTTTTGTATGTAATTATGTACAACGGTTAGCAAGGTTTGAAAAAGTGTTGCTTATTCAGCAGAGTTTCTTTTAATTATGCTTATTTTTTCATTTTGCCTATTACTGATTGGCTTTAATTTCTACTATCATACATGGTATTATGAGGCACTACATAAAATTAGAATGTAACTAATAATGTCTAGTCTGAAATAGCAGAATAAAATAGTTTAGATAGTAATTAAATTTATTTTTAAAATTATTTAAATAATAAAATTTTATAGTAAATTCAAAGCTGTAAACAAATTTGTTATAAATTTACATTTTAAATATCTTATAGTAAAGATTTAGCATTTTAAGTAATTATTTTTCAATTAACAATATTTGATAATTATTTGTGTCACTGGCAACAATCAAACATTTTGTCGCTGATGGCAGCGAAGTCAGTTGCAAAAATAGATATTACAATAAGCTGTAATGTCAGCCCTTGTTATAACCGTATTTTCAGGGAAAATACAAAATTGCAAAATGCTGCAAAAATACTAGGTTTGATGAAAGTCTTGTGCATTGAGTTTCTTTTACTTTCTTTTTAGATTGAGTTTCTTTTATTTTACTTTTAGACTAAATTTGGTTTACTTTCCTTTTAGACTAAGATCCTCTTATTTTGATTTGTGTTCTCTTTGTGCATTTAAAAGTCGTTAATTTCTATACGATACGTGAGAAAGCTTTATTTTATCTATTTATTTATTTATTTTTTAATTTGCAAGAACAATTTAAAAAATCTATATCATTAGTCCAAGTGATCACAATTATAGCATATTACGCTCCATTTTAAAGGACTTGTAAAATATTTTGATTCATACCCAGTTTGACAATGTACCCCTTGGGGGGACTTTCCCTTGGGGGGGGGGGGGTGTAATGGCATTACAAACACAAAAATTGTATCACGGCTATTTTTTACTAAAATGATTGAAACTGCGAAGTTTCGTGATCATTGAAACATAAATGACTGCTTTTATGCATAATTATGTCAATTTTTGTCTTATGCTGCCATTCTAAAAAAATATAAAATTTCGAATAAATTTCGAAGTTTTTTTCTCTAATTTCAAAACATTCTATCGAATTTCAAAACATTCTTCAAGTTATCCCCGGGGGTACATTGTCAAACTTTGTATCAATCGGAATATTTTTTCAAGTCCTTCAAAATGAAGGGTGAGATGCCACATTTGGAACAACGATAAATATTTTTCAAAAATTTTCTTGTAAAATTTGCATAAGAAAAAAAAAACCCACAAGCTGCATAAAAATAGTTTTCTGGTGTTGAAACCCAGACCGTCCGACCTACCAGAAAGGTGTAAGGTAACTGTTTGGACGGCCGGTAGTTTTCTGGTGTGAGAAATTTGAGTTGAGCCGCACTCTAGTTAATTTCAATAATTATTCTTTTAATGGGAAAATTTTTTTATCAACGGTTTGCGCATGAGTTTTAAATGGAAAACAAAACAAAAAATTGTACTTTTACACGATTTGAAAACATCCCGGCCATCCAAATGGTTTCTCTAAGTCCTCGGACGAGACGGATGGCCTGGGCTTTCGACGATTTGAAAACAAGAAATGTGATAAAATGAACATTATGCATTTTAAAAATGAATAATTGTTATCAATTTTTGTTTCATGTTTAGAATTATGCGTAACTAAAAAGCGAAGTCAAAGGAGTTACGTTTTATGAAACTCATTTTTATTATTTTACAACATAGTTGAAAAGTGCTTATGACGTTGTTCATTCTGACTGTCTGTCTGTCTATCTGTCTGTCTGTCCGTTAGCACGATAACTACCGCAAAAATGACTTTATCAAAATGAAATTTTAGTATGTTGTTCAGACGGTCTGTGGGACCTATGGGAATATAAATGAATAATATCACCCAATTAGTTTTGGATTGAACCCGGGTTGAAAAAATGAAATACATTGAACCCTATGGGACCTAATTTTTCAAACATTTTTTAAGCAAAGTTAAAATTCAGACATTGCTTCGAAAATTTTAGGAAATATTCAAATTATCTCATAAAATATATAAAAAGAATTTGATCAAAATATGTTTGCTAGTTTTTTAAATAAAAATGAAAATAATAATTGCACCCATATAATATGAAGAGATCACGTGACCCACTTCAAAATAAAATGTACCATCCATCTTTTTTCTTAGAGTAAAGATCGTGATTTTCAAAGTTATTTTAAATTTATATTTAATGGTGCATCCATCCTAAAACCGCTTTATTTTTGCGTATTTTCTGTGCATCTATATTCTGCGCCAACGCAATTACAATATTTTTGAGTTTAAATGATCATCAAACTATGATTATTTCTACAACGAAGCCTAATTATAATGAATGTAGAATTTAAACAAGTGATTGTGAGATGAGTTGTATAAGAATTGCTGAATATTTTTTATGCAAAATTATTTAACTTTGGAGTCTGGAATAAAAGTGTATAAATGAAATATTCACAGCTTTTACATAGAGAGCCAAACGATTTATATTTCGATGACGTCTTTTGAATAATGTTCATTTTTTTCGATAAAGTTTTAAGTTTTCAAGTAAAATAAATCATTGCAGTTCTGTAATAATTAAAAAAATATCACCGCTGAATATACCGAATTTTAGATGTTTAAATAAAATTGCATTTCACTTGGAAAGTGTTTCATAATCAATGAATGCTTTATGCATGATTGATCTTTCTTGTTTAATCATGACTCCTCCACGGAGGCATTTACTCAACTTATTCAAATCTAGGGAATGAAATGATTCTATTTTTATACTTTTGAAACGTTGCTGTGTACACATCAAACAGGGGCTGGAAAAGGTAGATAGGAAGGACAGAGCTCCATTTAAAATTAATCAAATGTTTAAAGATAATATTTTCAATATCACACGTGATTAATTGTCGTCTGGCCAGCCAGAGATGGGTGGTTCGATTCCCATTTGAGACGTGAGTTTATTACAATGGCGATCAAGCATATTAATCTTGCAGAGTAGATGTCGTAGATGATGTAGTGGTAAGATGCAGTGCATGATAGAGGCCAGAATAATAACAAATTTGGGAGTTTACAAGGATTGTAAAATTTATGGCAACTGTTTCAATTTAAACAAATTTAAATTATTAAAATATTAAAATTTTATTCATTCATTCATTCATTGAATTTCATTGAAATACATGAAATTCATGGAAATTATATATATATATATATATATATATATCGTTATTATTTGATTTGGTTAATATATCTTTCTAATTATATATATATATATATATATATATATAATAATAGTTTGAAAGTCCAATGAAAGAAAAGTGAGAAGCTGTAACTCGAAAAACCTAACTTTCTAACAAGCTTACAAAATAAAAGTATAATTCAAATGGAAAAAAAAAAAATTCGAATCATTAAGTTAAAGACATCTTCAAAAATCAATGGTATGGAAACGATAAAAGAAAAACAAATGAAATCTAAGCATTAATGTTATACACGTGGACAAGGGCTAAGCTTAAATCATGGATTTGGTCACTTCTCCAAAACTCTTCTTCGGGTCCAAGTATTTTGATGCAGCAAACATAAAAAATGTATGTTTCTGAGGAAATAGATAGATTATATCTATAAACTATTTCTACTTGAACAATATACATAAAGAAGAAAAATACAAGGAAACAAGAATACTTGGAAAATATCACTACAAATGTACTAATCTGTCGAACCCGGGAACCCAGAATGAAGAGACCAGTGTTGCCATTCGCAAAGGAAAAAGAAATGATCTATTGTTGCCATTCCGAAGAAATAAATAACAGTAATGAGAAAGGGCAAGAAAAAGTGATAATATACAATCAGAGCTACCAAAAGGGGGTGCTAATAATAGAAAGGCTAATGTTTAAGTGGATGTAAAAATAAAATATTATTAAAACAAGAGAATGGAGATATCAGGCTAATATAAAGAACTATGAATAGAATTATGAAAATCCAGTTGATCTAAATTTTTTAATTAACTATACTATTTACAAAATAAGAGGGATATTTATATAAATTACTGGTAATTTTTAGATTATTTACATGTATAGCATGAAATTTTTTATCAGATAATCTATAAATTCTAAAAAGCTGATTAAGTATAATATTTCTAAACAATAGAATAATATATATATATATATATATATATATATATATATATATATATATATATATATATATATATAATATATAAGATAAAATAAATATATAAAATAAAAATTCTTCAGAAATTTCATTCATTCATTGAAATTAATTGAAATTCATGAAATTGAAGGAAATTACTTTTATATATTCATAAATGGTAAACCCTATTTCGACAAAAGTTGTTTACAATTTTATTTTTTGGGTTTGGAGATATAAGCCTCCAAAATGGTTACATTTTACTTAATGCTCCGATTTCAACCGGAAATACCCCACTCATACATGTTATTCACATCAAAACAGTTAAAAACCGTCAAGAAAAAAATCGCCAAGAAACAGCTGCCAGTTGTTTCTTAGCAATAGTTGTGGATAGTTGTTTCTTAGTGGTTATTAAGAGCTCGCTATTTATGACCTGCGGAAGAGGGCTCAGCATGCCCTCGAAGCAATTTCAGCCCCCTAATTATCATATTCTTGTTTTCTTCAAGGATGCATTAAAACGTTATATTCTCACAAGCAGCAGTTTCATTAATTGTGATAAAGAATATGGTCTGAAGGAAGTGAATTCCGAATCCACTTAATATATAACAAGAAAGATAAGCGTCCAAGCAGCTCAATGGATAGAGAGAGCAATGTCGCGCTGGTAGGGGATATATGGTTCCCTTCCTCGTTGAAACATGAATTCTTTGTTTTCAGTAAAAATGCTTTTCTTGTTAGCTTGAATTCATTTCCTTGAATAATAAATTTTGGTCCAAAAGCCTTTGTATATTTATGCATAAATATGGACTAAATTAATTTTTAATTATATTTAATATTAGACTAAATAAAATAATAAATTTCTTAAGCTTGTTAGTTTATTCTCACCTTACAACGGTGTAAATATAACAGTGACTTCTCACATGAATATACATAAAAAAAGCACCGCTATAAACATTCAGACTTCCAGTAAACTTTTCGCAGGTCTTTTTACAAGACTTCCCCTCACTGACACATACACTACTACTTTTCTTATTATTTTCTTACCCTGTTCTTTCAATATAGTTTTTTTTATCTCTTACCTCCCCCTTCTTTTCTAAAGAGAAAATAAAAAACGCAAGTCTTATTTGGGAGGCCCAAGTTAGGGACCACTTCTTCATCTTCACTTTTTTTTTCTTTGGGAGGGGTCGGTCGGGAACACCATCTGACTTTTCTAGGGCAACCCACCCTCCCTTAGCACCGTTAGGCCTAGCAGAGGAATGGCGGCTATCAGTGTCGCTCAGGGTGGCAGGAGGGACGAAACGCCGCGCAAGCGATCGTCTGCTAACGAGTGGATACCCTTTTGCATATTTGATTTTGAAGGATTTTTTTTTTTTTTAATTTTGTGTGGTATGCTTCGAGAAAACATGCATGCATCTATTACATGCAAAATTTGTGCTAAATTAGGATTGTTTACATGGATATTGTGCACCGGTGGATGCCCGATGCTCTACCGCCGGGATTTTCCAGTGCATCGTCGGCGTGATGATCGGATTAGGCTTAAATTCTACGGAGGTAAGTGATGTTTACAGTTGCAGACGATTTTTTTCTTGATTGAGGTGTCTCTCTGCAGTTACTATTATATTAAAAATAAAAATGATGTACTTGCAAACGTAAATGTTCTAAGAATATTTTCTCTTGCTGCGGAGCTTCAACCAGAGTTATCGTCTGCTTTTGCCATGCACAGAAGTGTCTACTAAGCGCCCCCTTAAAATTCTCTCACATGCTAGTCCTGATCGTACCAATCAAAATGCACAATTTAATCGCAAATTTTGAACACGGACTTGTGATAAAATTAGAGAGTTATTAAGAATAAATGGTTAAGATCGCTAAAATAACACAATTTTGAAAATTTAACCAGTATTATTAAATATTTAAAATGAATTTTAAAGAATAAACTTTCTTCCTGTTGTAATTTTAGGTTTAAATGTCATCTGACCGCCTCACTTTTTCGTTCGATATTTTTTTGTATTCTGAATGAATTCGGTTTTATCTTTAAATTTAAAGTTTTGAAAAACATATATAAAAATGTATTTGAGAGTTTCAGCTATTTTAAAATTTGTTCAATAAAACCATCATTCGTTTTTTTAGTTATAAATTAAAATCATCAAAGAAATATTTCGCCTTTTCGTTACGATTAAGAATGTGATATCTCAGATTTATTTTAAGAGAATATAATAGCAACATATATTGAATTATAAAGAAAATGCTTATCAAAATAAAATCCAGGGATAAGTGAAGATAAAACTTTTATCTTTGTAATGTAGAGCATACCAGATTTAGTATAATTCATCTATAATTATTAATTATACTCTATTTTTGGGGTATTGTGTAGAATGTTTACATTTGATTGAGAGTACAAAATTGTTGTTTACATTTTAATTGCTGTGCAAAATGTTGTTTATATTTGAATGACAGTGCAAAATTTTTTTATATTTGAATGACAGTACAAATTGTGATTTGATCGATAATGCAAAATGTTGTTTATAATTAAACGACAGCACAAAATGTTGGTTACATTTAATCCATAGTGCATAATGTTGTTTACATTCGATTAAGTTCAAAGATATTGCTTGCATTTGAACGACAGAGTTAAAGTTCTGTTTGCATAAAGAAATGTACTTGAAGTAATCCACAAAATTAAAAAAATTATTAGTCAAATGAGGTATACATTTATTGAACTTATTGTTCTAAACTTGTATTTCAAGCACAGGTAATGACAGCAAAAGTCGAATTTCAAAATGTTTCATATAGACATTCACATTTTAAAATTCATTTTACATCTTAACTTGTGAACGAATTTTATAAGCAATTTTTAGCAATCACGAATTTGTTAATTCTTTTACAGACAATATATAAAAGTAGTGTTTGGACTTTTAAAATCAGACATTTTGTACTCTATATTTAGAACATACAAACTATATATGCAATATTTTTTCAGAATTCTTTTTGCGAATTCTAAAAAGGTAACATTTAAAGTAATGTAGAATGATGAATTACTGTTTCTCTCGGCAATTTACTCTTTGTTCTCATTGTCGTGCAGATATATTGCTTTCAAAATAATTGCATTATTTGATTATGTTGCCCATTATTTTACTTCTTTTTCTTTCTTTAAGTGCGATAATTGCATCTATATATTTTGCCTTTTGGCCCATTATTTTACAAACGCTTGCAAAAGCTTTATTTTTTTTCATTGATTTACACATAACAAACTCATGATAATTTATGACAAAACTTTTATATGAAATTTATTATTTATATATGTTTATATCCATTCTTATGTGATTTTTTCAACAGAGTATGTTATATATTTTGGTTGAAACTGAAGAAATCCCTATAAAAATATAAATGCTAATGTAAACATGTTCATTTCTTATATTACCCTACTTTTTAAACATTTCACAAACAGTAGTGTTTTACCAATATTCAATGTTTATTTTCTTTAGTGAAATGCATCATAAAGACCCATTATTATTTTCTATATTTTATTACATTTGTCCTTAAAATTTGATTGTATTGGGGATATAATCGATTAAACTATGTTTAAAGCTATTTAAAACTGTCAAATTGCAATTTTAAAACTAAAATTTTGCGTACCGTGTTAACATGTTCTACACAAATTATAAACAAAACTGGTATGAATTCTATATAAGTAATGTGAAACATATTAAGTATTTTTATAAACAGTATGGAATATTACAATTTAGAGCTATAACATTAGATTTGAATATGAATTTATAAAATAGAAATTCTGTTGACAAACTCGTATGTACAATTTTTATTTTATCAGAAGTCAGTATTGCTATTTATCTTATCTTTAAGGTGAGGAAACGGAGAAACTTTTGATAAATGTTGTTTACTTTTGGCAATCTGGGATTATAAGGAACGTAAATCTGAACACTCTATATATAAAATGTGTTTTGACTGATTTCCAAATTTTACTATTTTTATGTTAAGTAATACTTAATACTTACGTAATATGGAGCTAATTCTTTGCTTATTTTTTATATAGATTTATCAAAAGGGATAGTCTTGGATTTCTTCATCTATGGACATAGTTTTGGATTTCTTTATATCATTTATAGGGATAGTTTTAGATTTTTTCAAGAAAAAATATATATAAAAAAATGAAACATTGAATTCCATTCTAAATTACTATTATTTTAATTGCTTATTTTTTATATAGATTTCTCAAAAGGGATAATCTTGGATTTCTTTATCTATAGACATAGTTTTGGATTTCTTTATATTATTTATAGGGATAGTTTTAGATTTTTTCAGGAAAAAATATATATAAAAAAATGAAACATTGAATTCCATTCTAAATTACTATTATTTTAATATTTAAAGTAAAGTAAAACATGTAGTATAAATAACATTGGGATGCAAGATGAAAATATGGCACCTATGTTATTTGTATTTATTTAAATATACAGAAAATTTTATACTTATCGGTTATATCGGAAACATTATCGGTTATTTTTACTCTAAATACAAAACTATGATTGACAAGGGGAAGTCAAAAGTTGAAACTCATTTATAAACTAAATACTGTCACTGACCAAGTAGTTTGGCCGATATTTTTCTTCCTTTCATACTACATATTTTATTTTCATAGCATTTTAAACAAAATAAAATCTATGATCTATATTAAATTTAGATTAAAACCAAAATATACATCTTGTGAATTCATCGTAGATTTTTAAATTAATTTTTTTTAAAAAATTGTCGCATTTTTATGTTTTTAAAACATTTTAAAGCAAGTAATATTTTGTAATATCTTAATATACATAGTGATGTACACATATCCCACGATGCTAAGTTATAATTAGCTTGTATTACACCGGTAAAATTTTTTTCAATTGTTACAAACTTTTGGAAAATTTTCTATCAAAGTACTTACTCCTTTTATGCAAAAAATAATAAGTTTTCAAAGCAAATTGAAAATTTCAATTTTGTTTCTTTAAACTTATTCAATATGTAACTTTTGAGTTATTCAAAAGTACTTAAATATGTCGAGATAAAACTTTATTTTATATTTTATAAAATAAAGTTTAAAGTATTATTGAATCCAAGAAAATTGAAATCGATTCAATATGTCATTAGGCCATCAATTTTTTAATTTTAAATTTATTTCATATATTCTTTACATGTAAAAAAGAGCAAACATTACAACATATTTAAAATTTAGATTTTAAGTGCCTCAATGAATTATTTGTAGTAATTTTTTGACATTCGTAAATTGTATTTATTTAAATTTATTATTTGTGAGGCAGGCTTGCTTTTGCTTATTCATATTCATTTATTTTTTACGGTTGTATATTATTTTCAATCATAAACTATCGTCGAATCAAACGTAAAATCATTTTCCTTTTAAAGGTATGTTGATGATTTTCATTATCTTAATTTCTTCTTGTATTAATTTCTTAACAAGAACACAAACGTTTATAGAACGAGATCCTATGATTTTATTAGTGCTATAAAAGAGCTAAATTTAACATATTTTCAAATAGGTCTAAAATAGAATGTTTTCAAAAAATGAAATTTTGTTAATTCAAAAAGTGGTTAAACAGGTACAAATTAATAACAAACATTATCAAAATTCTATAATCCATTAAGAATTTAAACATTAAAAACCTTGTGAACTTATATGTAGTGCTGCGTAAAATTGAACTGTGAACTTATATGTACTATGTAATTGTGTAAAATTGACCTTGTTTTCCCAGAAACTGAACTCTTAAAACGTTCAATGTTTAAATTATTATAACTCGAGATATGTTTAAGGTAGAAGTGCAAAATTTGAAATTGAATTTATTTATAATCTTAACTTTAATCTGCCTTCCCTCTTTTATATGCAACTGTAGAATTTTAATTAAAGTGTTTGTGAAAAGTCATAAAGAATTTCCATTAAACATGTCAACATTTTTCAAAGCAAATTATCAAAATCTTCTGAAGATAAACTAAAGAACATGCTTTGAAATAATTAATATATCTTTTTAATTGAGATTTCAAATTGAAAGTTGTATCTGATTTAAATCTTCAGAATTTTAGCGCCTTTAATTAAAAAATTTAAAAAAAATATTTCGTCTAGTACAATCATAACCTAATAAAAGAAAACCATTTGTGACATATTTTTGAATAAAACTATCCACAAATGAGATAAAAAGGAGTTTATGTCAAAGATCCGCTTAAAATAAAATTAATATAACAGTATATATGAGCGATGTTGACTGAAAATGATTGATTCAATTTAAGTTATTCAATACCGAGCCAAAATTAAATATTTTTGATATTTTTAATTTTTTAATATCTGTATGCCGATATTTATACACGCAGTTGTCAATTTTTAAATTTTAATCTTTTTTCTCAAGGAAAAATTGGAGAAAATTTAGAGAAAATAAAAATACTCATGTTATAACCTAATTTGAAAGAAAAAAAATCATTATTGAAAAGAGCAATATATTTTTTACTTTCCTTATATATACATATAGTAAAATAAAGTTAAAAATCAGGACCTTTAATAATGTTAAATAAATAATCATTTCATAAAGTTTCTATTACAAAAATGAATGACATAATTTTTAGAAAGCTAGCATAAATCGTAACTGCCATATTGTGTAATTTTCAAATAAATTTATCAAAACAAAGTGCATAAAATAAAAAAAAGAAGCAAGTATCGTTAAATAAGTTTCATGAGAGAAGACATCTATTGATAAGATCTCAAACTATCGTTCAATACTGAAAATAAAAGTATTTCTTCTCATCTGCTCATCTATATGCAACGTTTGGTAATAAATTTAAAGACAATTTGACAATGGCGATGATACTTGGTATATTGCCATTTTGACGACTTTTAAAAATTTCGTCAAATTAAAGAAAATATCGCCGAATGGGAAAAAGTGGCTTTTAATCAATGAAAATGATACCAAATTGATGAACATTCAATATTTTGTAGAACGAAGTTCAATTTCTTTGATAATCCTAGTTGCGATGAGGGAAATAATGTTGTTGATGTAGAGAAAGTCATGTGCTGCTCACATTAGATTTTTTACTTGGTGTCTGGAATCCTTGATTTTTCTTTCCAGTAACAATTTATAAAATTCAGGTGGGCTCTACCTACACAGAACAAACATATTTCAACCCAGTCAAAAGGGGATAAAATTGATAGATTAAAAAAAAATAATGCGGACTGCTTAAGGAATCTGATTTAACGTTTATTGGCTGAAATAACTGCACTAAAGTTCACTTAAATTACTCAATAATTTTCGTGTTTTTCTTTTTCGAGAAATATCCGAAGAACACACAAATAGATACACAGATATAAAATGGCTGAATCGTATTTAGGGCTTCTTGATTACTGTAAATTTGAAAATAAATACTTTGATAGACAAGAGCATACAAAGGTTGAATAAGCCCAACCCGTTTCAAAGGTAAAAAAGAGCCTTCTTCGTCACTCAGAAAATGAAACAGAGCACCAGGCGCTGTCATGTGTGTGGATGTGAGGACAGACGCAATCTTTTATTTTTTAATTTCCCTGCAATATTTGGTAGTATGTGGGGAAATTGACTAGACTGACAAGTCTACATGGTATTCTTGGACACTAATTTACTATTTTTAGAGCGACGCCTCTCTCTCTCTCTCTCTCCCCTCCCTTCTCCCCTCTCTTCCTCCCCCACTCTCTCTCTCTCTGTATGTATGTCTCTGTTTCTGTGTGCATTTCTCTCTATATATATCCATTTATCTATCTATCTATCTATCTCTGTATGAGTGTGTGGAAGACCCAGGTCATCCGACTCACCTTAGGGTATGAGCAGCTGGATGAGTGGCCGGATGCACGTGCGTGTGAAAAGTATCTAGTTCAAAAATATTCAACGTATAATTTCACAAAATGTGGTAAATCACTTGTGGATTACCCTAGTGCTGATTAGATTTCGATACAATTCGAAAAACAGAACTGACCTTTTTTTTTTTTTAAATGGTTTCTCAAAATTCGAAATAAAAGACTAAATATGCTGAACTATATTCATTATAAGCTTGTTTTATACGTAACTTGTGACGGCGGAGCGTAAGATAAACCCCATTACTCTAGAGTGAACCATTCTCGAGATATTGAAGATTTCTTAGAATTATGGAAAGCTGGAGATTAAAATGCGTTAAGTTGCTAAATATAAAAGATGTATTAAAACCGCAAATTGGATATAATATCAAAAACGTATTCGCGTTATTTTGAGCAATTAAACTCAATTTAATCCTCCATGAAAGAAAAAACGAGGAAAATAATTTGAGTTTGTAGGGAAAACCATGTGCTGCTTACATCAGATTGTTGAATTACATCAGATTGTTTCTCTGCCTGATTTATAATGATGAAGAAGGTTCTTTCTTGCCTTTCAAACTGGTAAATACCAGATTCAGCCAGATATGCAACAGTCTAACGAAGTATTTATTTTTTAAATTCTCTCTATCAGGAGTCAAAAGAAAAAAAAATGCTTATGCTGTAAATCCATTAAATCAGAGAGGGATATTTTTAATCCCGCCATAACTCACTTCGCATGCATGCTCGAGAAAAAGTTAAAAAAAAAATAATAATCTTACTTTAAATATTAACGTTGATCTATTTCGTTTTTTATTTCATTTTTTTAAATATTTTTTAATACAAACTGAATATATTTAACGTGCATATAAGAGATTCATTTAGTTTTGATCTGCATTATTCAGCTGATTAAATTAAAATTCATTTATATGCACAGAGCGTGTTCTATACAAAACAAAAATTCTTTGAATAGTAGCGCCTCTAATTATAAGCAAGCGTTAAAAAAATGAAAATAAAATTCAATTTTGCTTAATTTTTTTTCTAGAGAAACCAAAGTGAATATTTTAAAGCTTTAGAACTCACAAATTATTATAACTACTATAAAGCCTTAAACTATTATAATACATATTGCATTAAATTATTAAACTTTAAAATTATATATATATATATAATAGTTTGAAAGTCCAATGAAAGAAAACTGAGAAGCTGTAACTCGAAAAACCTAATTTTCTAACAATATATATATATATATATATATATATATATATATATATATATATATATATATATATATATATATATATATATATAATTGAAGGATTTTAATCGAAAATTATGCATAAACTACTGTATGTACAAAAAAACCCATCTCTAGCATATCTGTTACAAATGAGTAACTATAGGCCAAGACTAAGGATAAAGATAGAAGGTAATATATATATATATATATATATATATATATATATATATATATATATATATATATATATATATGCGTATATATATATATAAAAGAACAATAATCAGATGGAATTGAAATCTATGCATATAACAAGCAAATGTTAGAAAAAGTGAGACTGTAACAATTTAGTTATTATCGGCACACTAGAAACACAAATTGTAAATTTTAAATATGTTGAGTGTTGGTTGATTGTTAGGGCAAAAAAAACCACTTTGTGTGAACATCTTTTGACTGCCTAACTGAACGGTATTCCCTTAACGATAATCTATATATTTTATTAATGAAAGCTCCCAAAACTTATCCGTTCATCATGTTCATCTTTTCACCAAGAGTAAAACTATCGATCTTTATATAATGGAGCTCTAGTACTAATTCATCTTCTCTCTTGTAAGCACCGTGAACCAGATAACAACAAACCATTACCTATGTGACAGTATAAAATAGTATAAAATAGCGTATTCTAATTTAATCATTGAAGATTGAACCATTTTATAAAAATCAGAAGGTAATTGCTCAAAGAGAATTGTTCTAATTTAATTATTGGTGATTGTACTATTTTAATAAAATCTAAAGTGCATCGTCTGAAAGAGCCCATTCTAATTTTATTTATTGAAAATTAAACCTTTTTATAGAAATCTAAATAGGATAATCTGAAAAAGTTTACTCTAATTTAATTTATTGAATATTGAACCATTTTATTTAAATCAAAAAATAAACTATTTTATTTAAACTTTGAACTACTGAAGGTTGAATCATTTGATAATATGAATCATTTGATAATTTCATAAATATGAAGAGAATTGTCTGGAGAAGTCCTTTCCAATTTAACTATTAGAGATTAGACTAGACCATTTTATAAAAATCTGAAGAAAATCGTCTTAAAGAGTCCATTTTAATTTAGCTATTGAAAATTCATCCATTTTATAAAAAAATCAGACGATAATTATTCGAAAAAGTCCATTCATATTTAATTATTTAAGATTGAGCCATTTTTTAAAAATCTGAATGGAATTGTCTGAAAGTTCCCATTCTAATTTAATTATTGGAGATTGAATTCTGAGAACAATCGTATGAATGAGCACAGGATGATAGCGGTCCTTGGAAGATTCTTACTAAAGGAAGAACATAATATTTCGGTTTCTTAAGAGAAATTTTAATGAAATAAAGTTTTTTTTCTTCGAATATCCGTATTTGTCCCTCTACAAAAATGGCGTATTTGTATTTTATTTTAAAGAAATACATTTTCAGTTTAGTTCATTAGTTAATATGAGTGTTTTCTGCATCGCTATCTACAGTACTTCCCTTATATAAATTTTCATTCCACCTGAAAACCCAATTCATGGAACACGAATTCACCCAACTCATTCCGGTAATTAATCTTCAATCTTTCGCGCCTTTTCGTCTGTTACGCTATCCATAACTCGCGCCAGTGCAGCTGTTTCTAATTTATTGCCCCGAATTCGGCGGATAAAATGAAGACGTTTTCCAATGGATTGGCCGTAAATCCTATGCCTTGTTATTGGATGTAGCAGATACCTGAGGTCATTAATATCTATTATTCCGGTTGAAAAGCTGTATCTTTTCGTTAGATGTCTTCATTCGGCCTTCGTCATTGTTGGAGAGAGAACTCTAGATTCCGGTGTCGATAAATTATGTCATTAGGTAGAGCTGAGTTGAGAGATCTAAAATGGGAAGAGGGGTAAGAAATAATGCAAGTTGAAAGAAAATTGGAGAGAAAGATAATAGAAAAGTCTGGTGGTAGCTATAACAGGTGGTATTGCAAATGCCACTGAGTAATATTTTTTCCCTGATGTGTATTATCAGAACTTATTAAATATAATTGATAACACAACATATTTTGAAAGAAAAGCATTTGAAGCATGGGAAGGAAACTGAAGATTAATAGGTTATCTGTATATAAAAGGTATTATTTCGTTTTATTTTTAATAATAAAAAGTGGAGTTTAAAATTATGTAGACAGTACAAGATCAAATACTGCGTGATAAAATAAATATATTTAGAAAAAGGTATACGTATAGCGTTGATGCAAAAATTTGTTACATTTTTGCATTAACGCTTTTATTTTTATGCTAGCAGATAAATAGGTGCAAATTTCACAAGTATTCTAAATGATATTGTTCTTCAAAAAATGCTATAAAAATATTTCATTTAATTTCCTTAAACAGAAATATAAAAATTCCTGTTCTCGCTATACAAAATTATCTGTACAGGCAAACCAAAGAATGGAATATATTTGTCCCATTTTTCAATAAATTTACAAAAAGTATGAAGGTTGGTTTAACAAACGCTAAAATGATAGAAGATATACCTGTACGATTTTTATCCTGTTTAATCAACCAGTTTAACGCAATACAAAATGTATGAGTTTGAAAAGTCTTTTCCAAAATTAAACACATGATTTAAAATTGAAAATATCAGTAATCTTGTATCTGAAGGCCTTTAATAAGATGCAATCAAAATATGATGCCCTTCATTTATAAAATTTATTTTTATGCCAATGTCTTTATTATTTCAATCGTATGAATTGAATAAAACTCGTTCGCCGTATAAACATATTTGGTAAAATTCCTATGCCAAGAAATATGATATAATTTTCTTCAAATAAAATTTCGAAACAAAAATATCGCCTGTAGAATGCTATTTCTATGGAAGTTTTTATTTTGCAATTTTTATTAATATCTCGATAACCCCTTGTCTTAGAAACTCGAAATATAGACGGACTACTATATTAAAATTAAACTTAATTTTGTATGAAATAATAGATAATTTCCAAAATTATTGAAATATGATATTATTAAAGCACTTCATCCTTTGTCTCTGTAACTGCTTAAAGATGGCATGAAAACATCAGATCCTGCAAAACACGCCAAATTTAAAATTCGACTTATTTTTCAGACTTGAAATAATCCCCACCGTCACCATTGTAAGTTTACAAATGTGAGCTATTATCTTGAACAGGAGGAAAAGATGAATTAATTTTTAATAAAAATCGAAAATCAATATCTGTAAGCGAGTATCACTTCTTGCTGTGTGTTCCAGAAACGGGCCCATCCATCATGATTCGTCATTCTATTCGTAATGACGTGGCAGTCAATTTTTAAAATTTTCACTTCACTGCACTTCATCTCTGTGGGAGGTAAATAAAATTCTGTTGGTCTTTGTGTACCAGAATTTTATTTTTTCGAATTCCGTCACAACGTCAAATCTGGAAACTTAAAATGAAAAAAAAAAAAAAAAAAAAAAAACTTGGACCATTTTTTATAATAAAAATTCCAGTTTAATGTTTGAAAGAACATTATCTGTATGACATGGAACGCAGGTTCCAGAATCAATCAGTGTTTTCTGTCGTATCAAGGGAGATAAATAATAGTAGAAGAATTTTCCACTAGAAATATTTCTTTTTAAAGCATGTATGAAACATTGTAATTTTGATCGGCATTCTAGCATGATAGATGGAGAATGTATTCATTCTTAAAACTCTTCAAACCCATGAATGGCAGCATAGAATAAACAAATAAGTTTTATGTGATGTCACAGACCATGGAGCAGAAAGAAGGCGATTATGGATGAAACACTTGAAAATACCATAATGCTTTGAGAATTATATCTAAGTGTCGCTAGTGTTAGTAAAGTAGTCGCTAGTGTCAGTAAAGTAGTCGCTAGTGTCAGTAAACTAGTGGCTAGAGTCAGTAAAGTAGTCGCTAGTGTTAGTGGACAGATACAACAGAAAGGCGTAAATTTAGTAAATGTATTTTTGATTATTTTTAAATTAAGGGTTTCTTAACTATGAGTGTAATTAACAAGTATTTTTTCATAGTTGTAGGATAAAGCGAAGAATATATGGAGATAAAAAGAAATTTTAAGGAAAAATAATGTTGAATACTTAGGAATATATTCTTTATTATTTTAGTTCTAATTTGCGTTGCATTAATAATGTATTTTTAGAAAATTGACAGTTTGAATAAATATTTCAGACTTTTCGCCATAGAAATATATACAATGCAAGGCAATTATTTTACCCCAGCGCCACCTGAATTATCGTCATAGACGATATTGGCGTTTTCTTAATATGAAGTTCTAACTCCTTACTTTCACTTCCATTTCACAGACGATAGTTATAAAATGATATATAAAATATTCGCTCAAATTGTTGTCTAAATAGTAGAAATACTGCGTTAATAAATGCCTTAATCAACTATTTTTACTTTTCATAACTATACATAATGTATAAGGAAAGTATTGTGACGGGGTCGAAAATTCGAATTGGAGTTTTCGACGGGAGAGCACGTTTCAAGCATCCCTGATCACGAATCAAACATTTTTGAAGTGATGTGTGTGTGTGTGTGTGTGTGTGTGAAAGTATGTGTGTATGTGTGTGTGTGTGTGAAAGTATGTGTGTGTGTGTGTGAAAGTATGTGTGTGTGTGTGTGTGAAAGTATGTGTGTGTGTGTGTGTGTGTGAAAATATGTGTGTGTGTGTGTCAGTGAGTCTGTGAAGACGATAACGGACGAACGAATGGACCGATTCGAACGAAATTCAGTACAAAAATCACAATCCGTAAACACTGGAAGCCTATTGTTTTCATACGCAATCGAATGTTCAGAACCCCATAAATTTTCAAGTGAAATTTTGAAAAAATCGTCAAAAAATCAAAACCGCTAATAAAGTTACGCAAATAGACATTTCTTATGTAATTTTTCATTAGAAAACGATTGACATAAATTTTAAAACGCTAACATGAACCGTTTTTGAGATATTGCACAATTTTTCAAAAAAAATATCAAAAAGTTATATAAAATAAAAAAAAATATTTCCTATTGAGAAACATGTTCACTTTTCATATGTAATACCATGCGATAAATTTGGTGACATCATTCTCGTGGATCTAGCTCGTTCCATTCATGAAAAAAATACTTTGAGTAATACTTTTGTATTTGAACGCCAATAGTCATTTATCTGCGGTAAGAATAACTTATTTCTCCATCCATAACACTTGGCGAGATTTTGACGACGAATTTGGCGGAATGTTGCCAACTTGGCGACATTTTTAATTGTTGCCAAATTAACAAAAATCTTGCCAGATTGATAGAAATGACGCTAAATCAATGAAAGATTGAAGAAAATTCAATAATAATCTAATTGAAGAAAATTCAATATCTTGGAAAGAATGTAAGTATCTACTATAAGAATAACATTTTTTTAACTGTAAAAGTAGTAAATTCATTGCATTATATAAGGAAAGTCATGTGTTGCCCACATCAGATTTTTTTAAAAATGTAAAATAATCAACTGATCATGGTGTTACTAACGAATAATCGTACGAAATACTTTTATATATAGAATGACATATTTTTGTTAAGATACAGCTAAAAACTACGTAGATTTCAAACCTAATTCATATCTTATATTTACTCTTATTTCAAGAGAAACTTTTTCATCTAAATATTATTTCTGTAATATTATTTCTATTATTTCTAAATATTATTCCTGATCAAAAGGCACGATCTGTAGATTTGTGGGGGAAATATATAGATGTATTATGCTGCTGCTGTATGTTCGGCTGCATTTCGACTCACACGTGGCGGCTGTACCTGTAAGTTTATATTTCTGGTTTTTAATTCTTTTGGATTTTATTATTTCTCCTTCCATTAGCCAGTAGACACTTGCAGTGGGGTCTATAGTCAAAGACTATCGCCATTGTCAGAAACTGGCTATTCTTTCAGTTTTAATTCGGATTGTATGCCTGTTCTGATGAGTGTACAATTTCGAACTAACCGCCATTTTACGTAGTTTAAACTGATTGTTCTCCAACTGATTAATCTTGATCTATTATCAACTGATTGATCTGTTTCAACTGATTGATCTTGATCTATTATCTTGAGCTAATTATTATTGTCTTTTCTCATTTTTGCCATGTTTGCTCTTTCATATTTTATATATATATATATATATATATATATATATATATATATATATATATATATATATATATATATATATATATATAAAATATATATAATATACAACATATACATACAAAGTACGTATAAAGTATGTATACATACAAAGAATAAAAAGTACTTTTTAAGTTATTAAGAATACATCTTAAATTTCAAATCTGACAAAATGTGGGCAGAATTTTGAATTTTGATTTCATAAATCGAATGATTGGAATTCAAACCGTGTGTTTCCTCATATCCATCATGTTTTAAGATATTAATTCAACAAATTATCTTCGATACCAAATACATGTTAACTTCTCCTTCCAGAACTACTCTGCGTATAATACTGAAAATGGAACGATTTGAGAGGAACGTATTAAACGTTTTGAAGCCACTTTATAAATACTGGAAATATTTTCTTAAATAATACCAATGAAACACTTAAAATTTGATGTTTGGCATCAGGATAACGATATTCTCTCTCTCTCTCTCGCAAATTTATAAAACTGAATCTTATTTCAGAATTCGCAGGTTTTACTCCGCAGAAAGCTCCTTTAAAATAATAGAATAAGCTTGTATTCTTATTTATTTATGTTTTGTTTATTTAATAAACTTTTATTCATATTTATTTATGTTTTGTTTATTTTGTTCAACGATCTCCCTGTTTACTTAAATTCTGTTTAGCAAAATTTAAATGTTTATCTTGATATAAAACATAAATTTCGGTGTTGTCTTGTAAAACCAAACTTTACGTTTCATAGGACATAAATGTTTCAGTAAAGATTTGAAAACTATAATATCTTTTCACTGGTGTTATTAAACTATATGTACCATTGAATCGAATGTCACAAGCTTATTGTGCTTTGAAGTAAATATTTTATGCATGCATGAATTCATGAAGTTTCCTCTAGATAATTTGTTTTAGTCTGTAGCGCATCTAAAATATTATATATTATTTAAAAACTACGATAGTAATACATTGTGGGCATTGTTAAAGTCATGGAAATATTAAATATTAGATTGCACATTACGTGGTATTTTGAGGACACGTTATACTTGTATAGGTGCATTTAAGATTACGCAAACATCTTTAAAGATATCCAAGTCAACGCTAATTGGTAAAAACTGAAAAGTGTGATACAGAGAATGAAATGCGTTTATTAATTTTAAAATTTTGATGTGTACACACCAGGAATGGGGGTTGATGAGCTAATAAATACGGATTCAGTTCAGACCTCCACGGCAACCTGTTGGTTTATGCCGATGAAATGAGAAGACAGAGAGGGTTTTATCGCATCCAGCCAAGCCACAAACATGGGAACGAGGTCGACCGAATCATCGACGGCACGGGCCCGGAAAGCTAATCCGCCGAGTCTTGACCCCAGTCGCCGACGGGTCTGGGTATTAAATAGGGAGCAGAATATCTTAGTTCAAAAAACGAAAGCCCCATTTAAAATTTTAAATTTTGGTGTATGCATCAAAAATGAGTTTGGTGTGTGAAGCGAGCAATGTTTCGATTTCTTAGTCTAAGGTATATTAAAATAACATACGGCTCAGTTTCCCATAAAATATCTTTCCAATTGGCACTACGACCATATCTGGTATTTTGTATAATGTTCGTATTAGACGTGTCTGCTACATTAGCTATTAATCGTTTCATTAGGCCCGTTTTTCCTGAAGTGAGGTACGATTGGATCAGAGGGGGAGGAGACGCATGTGACGTCATTCCTAGCATCACATAAAGCATCATGTGACGTTATAACTGACAAAAGTTATTCCGTCTGTCGTATAACTGACTGACGTTACTCCATATATTTCGCGTGGAAAGGAACAGAAGCAATTTGTCAATCTGACGATAAAAGTTTTTAGTACTTTCTAACATAGTTGAAAAGTGTTTATGACTTTAGTCATTCTGTCTGTCTGTCTGTCTGTTCGCACGATAACTGCCGTAAAAATGACTTTATCAAAATGAAATTTTAGTATGTTGTTGAGACGGTTTGTGGGACATATGAAATGAATGATATCACCCAAGTAGTTTCGGATTTAACCGGATTTGAAAAATGAAATACATTGCAATACGTTTAATAAATTACTGTATAATAAATTACTGTAGTACTGTGATCATTAAAAAATATCAATGCTGAATGTATCGCATTTTAGAGCTGTTTAAATAAAATTGCATTTCAGTCGGAGAGTGTTTCATAATCAACGCTTTATGCATGATTGGTCTTTCTTGTCCAATTATGAGAACAGAGCAACACTTCAATATTTCCTTTGAAATTTTCTACAGAGATACTGAAGTGTTGCTCAAAGGAATTGCTAAGTGTATGACACAGCTTTAATACTATCTCCCACTGATGTACACCAACTAACCCTCCGCAGTGCAAAGAAGTCTGAGGGTTCACTATCAAGTGAGCGTTTAGAGATAACGGACGATAAATATTTTTCCATCTTGATATAAATAGATCAACCCTTGAAGACAGACGGGCATGACGAGCAATTTTTATAATCTAATGACCTTCGATATTCTAATCAAGCAATCCTTTGATCCAACGATAAAAGCTACAGAGTTTTGTAACTTTCAGAAAAAGATGTACGTTGTGCCGTTATCTTCGTGTTAAGAACAAGTTTACGGTTTTACCACTTGTTAAACAAATGCTTTGTTGATGTTATGATGATGCTTTTTTTTACTTTCCCTGCATCACATGGTAATATATAGGGAAAGTATTGGAATCATGTCGAAAATCGCAACTCGAGTTTTCGACGGATCTACACGTTTCGAGACCTCTAGAATACGAAAAAACTATTTTTAGCGTGGCCTGTGTGTGTGTGTGTCTGTGTGTCTGTCTGTGCAGATTTTGTATCCACTCTAACTAAAAAACTAATGCACCGAATTTCATAAAATTTGGTAGGTAGGTCACTTGTGAGCGATCCTGGTGCTGATTAATTTTGGGTACGATTCGGGATAAAAGAACCCGCCTTTTTTTGCGAAATGGCCCGCAAAAGCTTGTATTCACTCTAGCGGAAAAACTAATTGACCGAATTTCACAAAATTCGGTAGATAAGTTACCTGTGGGACAATCTGGTGCTGATTATATTTTGGTATGATTCGGAAAAAACTAACCTGCCTTTTTTTGAAAAATGGCCCGCAAAAATCGCCAAAATCTAAAATAAAACACTACGTATGCTCAAATATATCCATTAAATACTTGTTTAATCCGTAATTTTTGATGAAGAAAAGAATAAAACCAACCCCATTACACTAGGACTAACCGTTCTGGAGATATTTGAGATATTTTAGTTTTTCGTATTTTCTCTATACGCCACCTTTGAAAAGAAGTCCAGATCAAATGAGAACGAAAATTGAATTAAAAGTGAATTAAATGTAATTAAAATAAAGAGAACGTGAATATAAGTCTGCAGGGAAAGTCATGTGCTGCCCATATCAGATTTTTTTTTTCCTGCACAATATGCAGCACATGTATAGAATTACACGGAGAGCTTGACTTTTTTTTATACATTCAATTTGAATCCCTCTCTAAGGGATTTAAGGACATAAAAGTGGATAAAATATGTTCTTTAAAGTAAAATAAATTCTCTAACAGTTTTCAAAAATATTTATAATTAACGAAAAAAAAAAACCCTAAAATAATAGACATTTTGAATTTCTTTTTCTGCACATTTCGTCGATATATATACAGGGTGTTTCAAAAAGATTGTTCGAATCATGACTAAATAAATATTTCTTGAATGGTTGGTCGCAGACCCATGATTCCGATCTAAGAAATGTGTGGTAGCAGCTGCTAGGAATTAGTTCGGACTGGAAGATAGCTTTTAGTCTAATCTTATAATGTCGGTCTAGTAAGCTCTAGGCCCCGAGTTCGAGCCTGGCTTGGGACCAACAACATCAATTCCTACAAATGCTTCAAATAAGATACACTTTCAGGTTATGATAGTTTTGGTCACGTGGCACGTTTTGTGAAAAGTATAAAATTCGGCCTTCTACACCGGCTTTCTATAAAGACAATTCTAATTAGCAAACTGTTGTTTATTGGTTTAAAGTTTTTTTGAGGGGGAGGGGAGACAACATGGTTTTTTAATATGCAAAATTGATCGTGAAAATCGTTAGAGTTATAGAACTTAAACCACTTTGATACGATCCAAAAAAACGACGAAAATAGAGATTTCAGGTGCTGTACATAAGTTGAATTTTGTTAGATAAAATTTCTATTTAAAAACTTAAACTTATTTTATAATAAAGAAACTAATAATTTCTTTATGATTTTTTTTTTAAGGTCAAAAACGTGAAATATCTCGATAGCGGTAAAAGTTAACTTTATATACAAAGGATGCATTTGCTATTAAATAAAAAGTTGCATGTAAAATACCTATTATTGTAACCTTTTAATATTTATTATATTTTCATAACGTTTTTTTGATTTTCGAATTTTTTTTTTTTCTTTTTGATAAATTGAGGGTCTTCCTTGAGTATATTGATCCCGAAAACCAATAGGCTTTTAAGTTCATCAACAGAAATACTCGCAAAAAATTTCAACCATTATGCTTAATTTGTTCGAGAGATATCGTGCTCAAAGGCAGACACACATACATTATTGAAGAAATGGTAAAGTCACATTCAGGGATGCTCAAAACATGTAAATCCCTCAAAATCCAAGGATCAGATTTTCGACTCGATCGCAATACACTCCCCATACATTAGACATCCTGCCGGGCAAGTGAAAAGTGAAATTATCGTGTAGTATGAAATGTTAGCATTTTAAAAATGCTAGCATTATTATTTGCAACTTCCTCTAGGTATGCTACTGACGGAGCATATCCGTTTTACTAATGTATAACATAAAAATTTGTATTGCACGTAAATAAAATACTTCAAAATTTATTAATAACGTTTTTATATAAATAGAATAATTATATAGAATAGTTTGTACGTAAATAGAATAGGTAGATTCAGTCCAATGGAGCCAAAATAGTTTTAGGTGAATAACGTTTTGTAAGATAGAATTCCAATAAAGTTCAATAAGTTTATTCTTTGTCTTCAGTCTCATTTGCTTTGTTTACAACAGATAATATGGGATATTGTAACTAAAGTAAGGTATTTGAAACAACTTTAACTTTCTATGTGACGAACAAATATCAAGTCTGTAAAAGTTTGGCCACATGTCTATAGAAGTTTGGCTTCGATCTTATAGAATCTGATGCAAGTTTCAAATTGGACGTCTTCTGCATAAATTGTACAAGCTTTATTCTCTTGTTACTTTCTTATACTATAGAATAGTATAAAGTATTCTTTTCACAAAAATTTTAAATTTCAAGATTTTGATGCCAATATAAGTTGTAGGACTTCCTGAACACTTTTTGATCTTCTAGAGTGATGTCCGTCTGTCTGTGGCCGTGAGCTGTCACAAATATTAATAGATTTTCACGGAACATTTTATTCGTCTTTTCTAATAAAAAAAAAATCTAGAACTAGATAGAATTATTTTAAATTCGAGAGCAAATTATGAAATTTATTAGAAATTTTTATTTTCTTAACATAGCAGCACAGAACAAAATGTGACTTAATTATGCGTGAAAGGGTTTATTTATGGTTCAAAACAGTTTCAATCATTTTAGTTGAAAATAGTCGCAATACAATTTTTGTGTTCGTGACTTTATTAGCCATACTCGGGGGGGGGGGGATACATTGTCACACTTGGTATTAATTTGTATCGATTTTTCCCATTTGGTATTGACTTTTGGGTATCGACATGAGCGCCCGAACAAATCAACCCTGTAGGTTAGTGCAAAGATGTTGGAGGTCTGAAAGTGACCTTAGTACGACTAGTACGGATTCAGACTTTGGAAAATTTAGCGCCGTTTTCAAGTTGAGAGGATAACGATCATGCAGGATACTATCCTGGGGTAAAAATAGAAGGAAAGGGTCAGTCAGATTGTCAGTTGCCCGCCAATCTGACATTAGAGGGAGGGTGGAGAATGTGGAGTCCACTTCGACGATAAAAGCTTGTAGTTTCGTTCCAATAGCTCAACGGTAGAGCGTCGGCTGGCCAGTTCAGAGATCTAGGGTTCGATTCTCGATTGGGACAGCAAGGTTCTTTACAAGTTTCCGAGATATACGCATTACAGTCTTTATAACCACGGAAAATCGTTTCAACGGTTCAATCTTTCTCATCTTGACAGGGCGGTAAAACTGTACGAAATTTGCAAAAACAAATTACACTTGAAACGGGATTGAAAATTTATAGCTTACTATTTATATCTATCTTTTAAAGTTTAGAAGATATTTCCAGTGAAAGTAAGTAATATAAAGCAAAAACTCGCTTGGATCAAAACTTTTTTTTTTAAATAGTTCAAAATATTTCAAATTTTTAAATTATTTTTGTATGTTCATAAATGGTTCTCTATTTCTGACAAAACAAGTTTGAATTGTTTACATTTTCATCTTGGGGATAGAAGCATTTTTCGTAAACGCTCCGATAGCGGATAACCCGGCCCTAGACGTTATACAATTCAAAAGTTAAGGAATTCTTTTAAAAACCGAATTTCAATCCATAAATAAAGTATTGTTTTTTTTTTCCGGAAGATTCTGTGATTAAAAATGGAGGACACTCTTCACGAACGGATCATTTTATTTTATCAGACGCTCAAAATGTAGGAACTTTGTTCTTCTATCGATTTCTTTTTGTGGACTTCTTCTTACTTATTAATTCATACTCAATTTAAACCCCTGGGTTTCGCTTCTCTTCATATGTTCCGCTGCGCTTGGACAAGAATGAATAATGAATGAAACTGTTGTGACTTTGCGAATTGTAAAATTTATACAAAATGGCATAAAATTTGGGAATAAAAACGCACATTCATTGTAATGTGATAAATGGAGATCTATAAGTATTATTTGCACTTTTTGATAGAAGCAGACATAGAAAATTGGACGACTACTTGTTTCAAGGACTTTATAAGCTCCTTTCATCGGTAGGGTCATATTCACATAGGCGGGGGCAGGTATCAAAATTAGTTTGGATCCCCTCCGAAACAAGATTTTGAAAAAAAAAATTTTTTTTTTAACAGTAATTATCTATACCACAATTAGTACTTATTCATCAGGTCAACACAGTGTCTTTTTGTCTTTATGTAAAGACACTGTCTTGACCTGCTGAAGAGGGATTTGAACTCCCTCGAATCAATTGTTGTCACGTAATTTGTATATGTCTGCTTTCTTTAAGGACGTATTAATGCTGTTAATCTCATAAGCAGCAGTTTTATATTTAGTGAGTAATTATCTACACTTTTTAATTTTTCGAACATTTAAAAGCATGACGAAAATAATAATAAACAGAAAGTGTTATGTACTATAGCCGTTGTACTCCGCGCTAGTCGAAACTTTTTTTAAAAATAATACAAAAATAAAATAAAATAAAAATAAATAAATTAATAAATAAATAAATAAAAAGTAGATGACACTGCTTATTTGGTACTTTAAACATAACGTGGAACTATATCATACGGGAAATATAGTGAGAAACTTTAAAAATTACCCAGAATCTGTTTTATATAATATAGACCCACAAACCATAGAAGGCCTCAACGAAGAAACAGTACCTTTTATGAAGAAATAAAATATTTCGTTCCTCTTTTGGCGATTTAAAAATATTTTAAAAGCAAATTTACAGCAATTTAAAGAGGGAATTGCGACTCCTAATAACATTTAATGTATATGTATTTGGGATCCCTTGATGTTTGCTGGGGAGGGGGGGGGGGGGCTTGGTACTGGATCTCGCCTTTCCACCCGGTGAAACGACATTTTTCATCGGATCAGAAACAGTGAAAAATTAAATAATATGCGAAAAATTAAATACAACTGCATATCTTAAATACAGCTCCTCAGTGTTTTTTGGGATGCAATGTGTAAATTTTAATAGCATTATATTGTTTTTCAAACATTCCTTAAAAGTATTTTATTTAATCCTTTTTTTTTAGTAAAAATTAAAGTTGTATAAGAATTAATAATTTCTGTTCTCACTGTGCAAAGTAAAATAGAATATTTATACTACAATTTATTATTTTTTTAATGCTTATTTAAGTTTACATTCCGGCTGAAGAAAACATTTGCTACCGACCTGAGACTTTTACTGAGCTACCTTGGCTCGGTAGGTGAATCTTAACTTTATATTTATTTTTTCAAATCTGTATATACAACTTAGTACTTTCTTGAAAATAGTAAGCATAAGATAATTCTTTCTTTTGCCTGCTTTCTTCAAAGAAGTAATTTAGAATTTGTATTTCCACAAGCAGTAGTTCATTTATTGTGATGTGCGTATATGTTTTGTTTAACATCAGCCTCTTAATACTTGGAGCACTATAAATTGCATTCTTACAATCTAAAGTTCATTTCTTTACGCAGTCGAACAATTTTACTTTAAGAATACGTTTTTTTTTTATTGCAAATTCCATTCTTATTTGATCTTTTCTCTCTGCTTTAAAGCTGTTCTAAAGATGCAACCCTCACATTTTCGATAACTAGTGTGCTCACATTTTCTTGATCTTTAAAACTGTAAGGTTTCACACAGCTGGTAGGACTCAAGAATATCCCTGTGTGTCGGCAAAAAGAGCTTCTTTTTAATCTGCACCCGGTTTGGTCGGAATAGACTCGTTATCTGTTGATTCTGAGTGGCTTCCAATGCTTTAGATAACGACCAGAGGTTTTTTTAATACGTCATTTTCCCTTTTCGTTATTGGTTAAGGCTCCTATATTTTCAGAGGCTAGAGCAACATAGCGGCCATGGCTGTAAATGGCGAAAAGAGTTTCTAGTTCTTTTCTCGAGATTTCAAGAAAATCAAAACATTCTACTAATGTTTTTATATAAATAGAATAATCATATAGAATAGTTAGTATGTAAATAGAATAGGTAGATTCAGTCCGGAGTTAAAATGGTTTTATGTGAATAACGTTTTGTAAGATAAAATTCCAATAAAGTTCAATAAGTTTATTCCTGGTCTTCAGTCTCATTTGTTTTGTTTACAGCAGATAATATGGGGTATTGCAACTAAAGTAAGGTATTTGAAACAACTTTAACTTTCTATGTGACAAACTAATATCAAGTCTATAGAAATGTGGCCACCATCTTATAGAATCTGATGCAAGTTTCAAGTTGAACATCGTACATTGGTACCATTTTTTGAAAACATAAGCACCTGTTTTACAGCTAAATTGTGTATCGAATGTCAGTCATGTTACATGTGAGAGCTTATGAAATAGCATAGGCAGACGATAATTGACTAAATCGGAGTCAAAATGGCGGTTGCGCCAGCCTATATATATAGGGGACTTATTATTGGTGATAAGATGATTGGGAATTTGGAGATTAGACAAATGTGTTCACTATTTATATAAAATATTTCGAAAACATTTTGATCTAATTACTTCTCTAGACACATAGTATAATGTGTATAAAAAGTATCGCGACAGGGTCGAAAATCCGAATTCGAGTTTTTGACGCAAGTTTTAAGCATTCCTGAACTCGAATTAAACGCCTTTGAAGTCGTGTCTGTGTAGTGTGCGTGTATGTGCATATATGTATGTATGTTAGTGTGTGTGTATGTATATTAGTGTGTGTGTGTGTATGTATGTTAGTGTGTGTTTGTAAGTCTATGTATGCAAAGTCTTTCGAATGAATGGGACATTTCGCACTAAATTACACCAATTTGTACGATTATATAAGTGAATTCTAGAACACTATTGAACTTAAACGCAAGCGAATGTTCAAAAGACTCGCCTCACGTTTTGAATGAAACTTTGAAAAAATCATTAAAATATCAAGACTTTCAATAAAGATAAGTAAATAAGTTTTCATTAAAAAACGAATGACGTAAATTTTAGAACGCTAGTATAGACTGTTCTCCTGATATTGCACGATGTTTGGATGAAACACCGTTAAATAAATAATCATTTTATGCGTAATGTTTCATTTAAAAGCGAACTACATTGACTTTAAAACACTAATATGAACCGATCTCGAGATATTGTACGTTTTTTAAATACTTTCTTTTACAAAAATTACATAAAATAAATAAAAAAAAATCGGTGGTGGCGATAGAACCGAAATGATTTTGTGTGAATAAATAACCTTTTGTAAAATAAACATCAACTTTTGTAATATCGAAAAAATAGGAACTCAATCCAAATTCTGATTACATACACTTATAGGGCTTTCAAAGAGCTACAAATTCTTATTTATTGTTTATAGTTATCGCTTTTTGTTTTTGAAATGTAAGCATTACAAACTTGAAAAACATAAAATTTTCATACTTATTCAACTTGATAAGATGATTAGTTGAAAACTATAGTTTATATTTAATTAAAAAAAAATCTATTAAATTTCCACATATATATTTTGTCACTTACTATTTATATCTATCTTTTATAGTTTTGAAGATCTTTTGATTAAAAGTACGAAAAGAAAAAAAAACTAATTTGGACAGATACTTTTTAAAGTTTAAGAAAAAATAGAACTCGATTCAAAATCCAATTATACACAGTTGTAGGGCTTTAAAAAAGCTACAATTTTTTTATTATTGTTTAAAGCTAATTCTTTTAATTTTAAAGATATACATTACAAACTTGAAAAACGGACAATTTTCAATCTTCTTTAACTTGACAAGACGCTTACAATTATAAGAGCTTTTTAACACTTTACAACAAAGTTGAAAAGTGTTTATGACTTTGTTCATTCTGTCTCTTCTGTCTGTCTGTCTGTCTGTCCGTTAGCACGATAACTGCCGTAAAAATGACTTAATTAAAATGAAATTTTAGTATGTTGTTCAGACTGTCTGCAGGACCTATGGGAATATAAATGAATAATGTCACCCAATTAGTTTTGGATTCAACCAGGGTTGAAAAAATGAAATACATTGAGCCCTATGGGATCTAATTTTTCAAACATTTTTTAAGCGGATTTAAAATTCACAAATTGCTTCGAAAATTTTAGGTAATATTCAAATTGTTCCATAAAATATATAAAAAAAAATTCAGCAAAATATATTCAGTAGTTTTTTAAATAAAAATTAAAATAATAATAACACCTCTTATATGAAGCAATCACGTGACCATGATATGAAAAGATCACGTGACCCACTTCAAAATGATATATGGCATCCATCTTGTCTCAAAATCGTGATTTTTAAAGTTCTTTTTAATTCATATTGAGTGTTGTATCCGTCCTAAAACCACTTTATTTATGCTTAAATTCTGTGCATCTATATACTAAAACAACACAATTACAATACATTTGAGTTTAAATGCTCATCCAAATTTGATTATTTCTGCAACGAAGCCTATTTTTCACCTATGTAAAATGTAAACAGCAAAATATGTAGAATGAGTTGTATTAGAATTGCTGTATTTTTTTAATACAAATTCATTTAGTTCATGGAGTCTGCATAGCTGATATGAATGAAATATTCATTGATTTTACAAAGATAAGGACGATTTTTTTCGATGAAGTTTTACTTATAGAGTTTAATTACTTTTAGCTCCATGGTCTCAATTTCTAAATAAAATAAATTATTATAGTATTGTGATGAATGACATGAATGGTAAATTATTTATGAATGAAATGCTGCTTTTATAGAGAGAGCCAGGCGTGTTATTTTTTTTCTATGACGTCATTTGAATGAATTTCAGTTGTTTTCAATGAAGTTTTTAAATATAATAAATTATCGTAGTATTATGGTAATTCTAAAATTATTACCGAGGAATGTATCACATTTTAGAGATGTTTGAACCAGGCAATTTATATTTCAATGCCGTCATTTGAATGAAGTTCATTTTTTTCGAAGAAGGTTTAAGTTTTCATTTATAATAAATTAATGTAGTATTGTGATAAGTTTAAAAATATTATCGAGGAATGTATTGCATTTTAAACATGTTTAAACAAAATTGCATTGAAGTTGGAAAGTGTTTCATAATTAATTCTTTAAGCATGATTGATCTTTCTTGTTTTAATAATAAATATGGATTTTAATACTAATTTTCTAGTACACATTTCTGTCGTTTACTATTTATATCTATATTTTACAGTTCACTATATATTTCGAGTGAAAGTTAGAAAAATGGAAAAAAAAAAAAAGAATACTCGCTCAAAGAACTACTTTTTAAGCGTTTTTTGAAAAAAAAAGTTCAAAATATTAAAATATTAAAATTAATTTTATATATTCATAATCTGGACCCTATTTCAGATAAAACAATTAAAATTATTTACATTTTTAGGATCGGGGATTATAAGTGTCTAAAGTGTTTACATTTTTCGTAATACTTCATTGTTCCGCCAGAGGAATCCCAACCATAGATGTTATTCACATCAAAAGTAGTTAAGTATGATCTAATCACTTTCCGTATGCAATATGTAACAAATCTGTTAACATCATTCTCGCATATCTAGCTCCTTTCATTAATGTGAGACATTATTTGTATTTTCAGTACCAAAAACTCTGTGCTGTGGATCTTGATTACCTTTTTTCGTAGTGAAAAATGTATAGTCATTTAATTGCGTAGGGAAAGTTATGTGCTGCCGAAATCCGATTTTTTGTATACATAGCTTATAACATCTGAAAGCTTTATAAAGTTGGTACGGAACGATGGCAATATTTCGGCAAAAAATTTGAATTTTTTTCGTTAAATTATTTTTTATTTATTTATTGACTTAGAAACGTAAACATTTATATAAATATTCCCCTTAACATTACTATATACAATACTATTAAATTTGTTTTCAATTTTGTTATAATTTTGTATTTTTTTTTTTAATTTAATTTTTTTTAACGAAAATTTGAAAATGTTCCTTGCGTGCTATTTGTTCACATTTTTGATTAATTTCACATTATAATCACTCAAAAACACATTATGAACAAATTTGGGTATTCATTTTTAAATCCCTTAGAAAGTTCATGTTTTAAAATATTTTTCTGCATTAAAACCTAATTTTCATCATTTAATTAGGTTCTTATTCACTTTTAATTACCTTAATAAAGTCCAATTATAAAATACATACCCAGTTTCATTAAAAAGTATGAGAGGTGTCTTCTTGCCAAATTTCATGCATCTCAGACAAAAATTAAGACGTATGGAGCATTTTAAAAATGTAAAACCGTTGAAAATTCCGTTTCGAAATAATTGCATTCAACCTTTTGCTTACGGGTGGGACAGCATCCATCCCAAACGAAAAACCTCCCAAACAGACAGGTATTTGACATACCCTATCCCAAACAGTTCGGCCCCCTTTGCAGGCATTGGCGTCCATGAAAATCGTCGACAGAAACATTGCACCTGCTGCAGCAGGTGCAATGTTTCTGTCGCCGATTTTGCCAATGCCTGCAAAGGGGGCCGAACTGTTTGGGATAGGGTATGTCAAATATCTGTCTGTTTGGGAGGTTTTTCGTTTGGAATGGACGCTGTCCCCCCCCCCCCCCCCCCCCGGAAGTAAATGTTAAATGTGTAAAATAATGTTATATATTAAAACTTTTCTTAGTCAATTTTTGCTCATTTCAACATCCACCGTCCCCTTAAGAAGGGAATATTATGTCTCATCTTAATACGGTCGCATTCGGACATGATTTTTTAATTCATCAAACCAAGAACTAATTACGGCTCTATCAGCTATGTCATATGGAGAGAAAAAATTTTAGAACATTTCACTAAAGTGATAACAACTAATTGCCACGAAAAGGAACAAAGGAAATTATATTATTTTCACTTCCAGTTTATATTCAACTCGAGATAAATTACCGACGACAAGACGGCATTACCTTGTTTGCCCTTTCCAAACTTCAAGAACAACCTCTCCTTCCCCAAACGTTCGATAGTTAGCGTCTTCCCCAGTCCTCTTTCTGCCACTTGAAATTTTTATGTTATTGGATCTTTAGGAAGCAAATCAAAACAAAGGGAAAAGTTAAAAAAAAAGGAAGAAAAGCACAAGAATCTGCCAGAGTCGAAAGAAATAAAAACACAATACACACACACAGTTGACATCCCTGGGTGCGGGACAGGAAATCAATGTTCGCGGGCCCAGCTGCCTGCAAGAAAGCCGTAGGTGTTAGAGATGAAATCTAATCTCCCCTCTATATTAGAAAACTTTATTTCTAACATATCAGTCCACAAGGAGCGCTCGAGGTGAAGTCGGTGTCGATTATTTGCTTCCAGGGTTTTAAGTAAGGGGGAGATACTATTTTTAAAGAGATTCTAAAAGAGGGAATGTTGGATGCAATAATGTATGGCGTTTTGATTGGTGAGACTGGGAATGATAGCAGCGGGGGAGGATTCCCATTTTCGAGGGCATACGCTAGAAGTCTGCACGGGTTTATACAAAATGCATTAACACAGTAATTTCACCATTTTGCAAATTGTAAAATAATGTTTACTTTATACACAGATAAATGAAAAATGGTAAAGTAAAACGAGTATAAAACTTGTGTGCTTATAAGTCGAAATCTCGAATTTTGAAATGCTCATGAAAACAATGCTTTTTCTATCCAATAATGTAAGAATGTAAAAGTCGAAATCTCGAATTTTGAAATGCTTATGAAAACAATGCTTTTTCTATCTAATAATGTAAGAATGTAAAAGTCGAAATCTCGAATTTTGAAATGCTCATGAAAACAATGCTTTTTCTATACAATAATGTAAGAATGTAAAAATCTAAAATACATGGGTCTCTAACAGATACCTGGGTGGGTTGAAGATCCAGACCACTCGACTAAACCGAGGGCTTGCAGCAACTGTTTGAACCTGGTTGTGTGTAGCAGCTTTTTCTTTTTTGGGCATATTTTGTTTATGACCTGTAGAAGCGGAGAATAATAGTATTGATTTTGAAACACGTTTTGTCATTATTTTTTCATTGCAAACCTCTTTAATGAAAAGAAGCTTACTTGCGATACTAATCCTACGTAAGTGCTACAGATAGGAAATGACATATAGTTTTTCTATAATCCGTGTGAATCCTGTACATCTGTAAGTCATGTAAGTCAGATGAACTGAGCAAGTACAATCTGTACTGCAGACGCAGGTGACCATCAGCACAGACGATTCTTTTTGCCTAATAATGGCACAACATGGAACGATTTTGCTACTTGTGTGCCCTGTGAGGTAAACCACACATCTGGTTTGATAAAAATGAGCACTTCGAGTTTCCTACTTCTGGCTTAGAAAAAAAATAACCACTCCCAAAGTAGCACTTCTAGTTTTTAACACTTTACAACATAGTTGAAAAGTGTTTATGACTTTGTTCATTCATTCTGTCTGTCTGTCTGTCTGTGTCTGTCTGTCTGTCCGTTAGCACGATAACTACCGTAAAAATGACTTAATCAAAATGAATTTTTAGTATACTGTTCAGACGGTCTGTAGGACCTATGGGAATATAAATGAATAATATCACCCAATTAGTTTTGGATTAAACCCGGTTGAAAAAATGAAATACATTGAATCCTATGGGAACTAATTTTTCAAACATTTTTTAAGCGGATTTAAAATTCACAAATTGCTTCGAAAATTTTAGGTAATATTCAAATTATTCCATAAAATATATAAAAAAAATCAGCAAAATATATTCAGTAGTTTTTGAAATAAAAATTAAAATAATAATTACGCCTCCTATATGAAGCGATCACGTGACCATGATATGAAAAGATCACGTGACCCACTTCAAAATAAAATATGGTATCCATCTTGTCTCAAAATCGTGATTTTTAAAGTTCTTTTTAATTCATATTGAGTGTTATATTCGTCCTAAAACCGCTTTATTTTTGCCTAAATTCTGTGCATCTACATACTGAAACAACGCAATGACAATATATTTGAGTTTAAATGATCATCCAAATTTGATTATTTCTACAACGAAGCCTATATTTCACTTATGTAAAATGTAAACAGCAAAATATGTAGGATGAGTGTATAAGAATTGTTGTATTCCTTTAACGCAAAAGTATTTAGCTCATGGAGTCTGCATAGCTAATATGAACGAAATATTCATTGATTTTACACAGAGAAGGACGATTTTTTTAGATGAAGTTTTAAGCATAGAGTTTAATTACTTGTAGATCCATGGTCTTAAGTTTTTAAATAAAATAAATTACTTTAGTACTGTCATGAATGAAATGAATGGGAAAATGTTATGAATGAAATGCTGCTTTTATAGAGAGAGCCAGGCGTGTTATTTTTTCTATGACGTCATTTGAATGAATTTCAGTTGTTTTCGATGAAGTTTTCAAATATAATAAATTATTGTAGTATTATGATGATTTTAAAAATATTACCGAGGAATGTATCGCATTTTAGAGATGTTTAAACCAGGCAATTTATATTTCAATGCCGTCATTTGAATGAAGTTCATTTTTTTCGATGAAGATTTATGTTTTCAAATATAACAAATTAATGTAGTATTGTGATAAGTTTTAAAATATTACTTAGGAATGTATTGCATTTTAGAGATGTTTAAATAAAATTGCATTGAAGTTGGAAAGTGTTTCATAATCAATGCTTTAAGCATGATTGATCTTTCTTGTTCACTTCTGGCTTGGGATAAAAATAACCACTTCTGGAACTTTTAGCTTCGCACTTCTAGCAAAAGACAAAAACAATTCCTTCTAGATTCGAATAAAAATAACCACATCTGGCTTAGGATAAAAATAACCCCGTCTGGATTAGAATAAAAATAACAACTTTTAATAGTTATAGCTCTTCTGGCTTAGAATAAAAATAACCACGTCCTGCCCTTTCAGCTTCTCACTTCTGGTACTTCCAGCTTCTCACTTCTGGCATTTCTAGATTATCACTTTTGGTATTTCTAGCTTTTCACTTTTGGCAACTCTAGCTTCTCACTTCTGGCTAAGTGTAAAAGTAATCAATTTTGAAACTTAATAGTGGAACATTAAGATCCTTGCAAAATTCTAATATAGGTCTTCTACTTCCATAAATATGCATTTAATAACTCCTCTTGGATCCCTCTACAGCTTTGCCTTGCAGGGCTGTGCCATTGCAGGACTTCGCAGTATGGCTGTTCTACTTCTGCTGGAACTTTTAACTTTGCATTTATGGCTTATGATAAAAAGAACCTGGTAGCTTTGAATATTAGAAACAACTTCTGGAACTTTTAACTTCCCACTTTTGCCTTAGTAAAATAAAAACTTCTGGCACTTCTAGTTTTCTACATCTGGCTTAGGATAAAAATAACTATACTGTTGCTGCTTTTAGTTTCCCACTTTTGGCTTTGAATACTAATAACCACTTTTGAGATTTCTAATTTTCTGCATCTGATTAAGGATAAAAATAACCACTTTTGCTACTTCTAGTTTCCCACTTTTGACTAAGTATAAAAATAACCCTAGTTTCTTACATGTGGTTTATCCACTTTTGCTACTTCTAGTTTCCCACTTTTGACTAAGTATAAAAATAACCCTAGTTTCTTACATGTGGTTTATCCACTTTTGCTACTTCTAGTTTCTCATTTTTGACTTAGTACAAAAATAACCCTAGTTTCCTACATGTGGTTCATCCACTTTTGCTACTTCTAGTTTTTCACTTTTGACTTAGTATAAAAATAACCACTTCTGGCCCTTTCATAATATCCTATTTTTGACTTTCGATAAAAAAAAAATAGCCTTTGTATCTTTGTTAGTTTCTTAACATTATAACAATATCTCCTTCTAACACTCTTCGCAGACGTGAATCGAAAGTCCCCTTATTCCACTTTTCCGTCAATTTAAAATCATTCAACAACGTCCACGAAATGACTTTAAAATGTAACCGAAAATATAGACGAACTTTAGAATAGGACGGAAAATATCATATTCATCTTAAAGAAAGAAAAAAATGAGCCCATAATTCGCCTAGAAATAAACAGCAAAATACAAAAGAATAAAATTTTAACATGGGCACCATCATTTCTATATATATAAAAAAAAATCGAACCGTGTGTCTTATCGTAGTTCCCTTTTCTGTAAACCAGAATAAAACGATACCTTATTTCGAAATCCAGAGAAAGATGTCTCGACTAGTCCTCAGATATCTTGAAATAAATCTTTCGGTCTTCTGTCCATCTGTCATTGGTTTATTCAGATGGTAAGCTCGAGGTGGACGGATAAAGTTTTGAAAAGTAATGATGAATGCCTTTCTTTTGGGTTCCGTACACACATTATAAGGGCACCAGAGAGAGAGATGAATGGTGGAACGAAGATGAATGGGATGGGCCTTTTCATCGCGAGTGTAACTTTCCCGTAGATTATGTCACGCCGTTGTCTGTGTTCAGATGGAATTTCCCGGCGATTGTCTTCGTGCTGACTTTTAAATGGGTTGTAGGTTTATGAATTACTACATGAAATTCAATTTTTTTTCAGAAAAGATTCAATTGTCAGCTTGACTGTATGTGCTAGTTGTTCAAGCTGTGATGGACTCTTGAATGTTTCTATGAATATTATACAAAGAACCTAGGAAAGTCCCTTTGTAACGAATGGTCCATAGGTATACACGTTAGGTATATTCGTGGAGGTAAAAGTGTAAGGAGTTAAAATTCATATTAAGAAAACGCTAGTATCGTTTGAGACAGGTGGCGCTGGGATAAGATAAGTAGTCCTGCATTGTATGCATTTCTATGGCGAAAATTCTAAAATATTTATCTAAACTATCAAATTTTGAAAAAATAAATTATTAGCGCAATGCAAAATAGAACTAAAACAATAAAAAAAAATCTGATGTGGGCAGCACATGACTTTCCCTGCAGACTTATATCCACGTTCTATTTATTTCAATTAAATGTAATTCACTTTTAATTCAATTTTCGTTCTTATTTGAAAACTGGACTTATTTTCAAAGGTGGCGTGGAAAAATACGACAAAAACTAATATATCTCGAGAACGGCTAGTCCTAGTGTAATGGGGTTGGTCTTATTCTTTTCTTCGTTAAAAGTTACGCACTAAACAAGCATTTAATGGATATATTTGAGCATACGTAGCTCTTTAGTTTACATTTTGGAAATTTTTGCGGGCCATTCTACAAAAAAAGGCAGGTTATTATTTTCTGAATCATACCAAAATCTAATCAGCACCAGGGTGACCTATAAGTGACTTATCTACCGAATTTTGTGAAATTCGGTTCATTAGTTTTTCAGCTAGAGTGGATACAAGCTTTTGCGGGCCATTTCGCAAAAAAAGGCGGGTTTTTTTATTCCGAATCGTACCCAAAACTAATCAGCACCAGACCCGCCCACAAGTGACTTACCTACAAAATTTTGTGAAATTCGGTCCATTAGTTTTTTAGTTAGAGTGGATACAAAATCTGCACAGACAGACAGACAGACAGACAGACAGACACACAGACAGACACACAGACAGACATACACACACACAGACGTCACGCTAAAAATGGTTTTTTCGTTTTCTAGAGGTCTCGAAACGTGTAGATCCGTCGAAAACTCGAGTTGTGATTTTCGGCATGATTCCAATACTTTCCCTATACATTACCATGTATTGCAGGGAAAGTAATATTCCTACTTATTAAAATTATTTTACCTTTCGATTTATGTTCATCTCGCGTGACACATGCCTCTACTCCACGGTAAAACTTCCTCTCTCCTCCAATCAGGGTTATCGATATCAGCACAGTCTCCGAACTTTTTGATCCTACCTTGTATTTTGTATTCTATCCTACAACTATGAAAAATGACTGATTAATTATACTCAAAATTAAGGAATCCATTATTTAAAAATAATCAAAAATACATATACTAAATATTACACCTTTCTATTGTGTCGATTAACAATATTTTACTAACACTAGTGATACCTAGATATAATTTTCAAAGCATTATGGTATTTTCAAGTGTTTCATCTATAGGAGTTTTATTTCCTTCTTTTCAACGCCATGGGTCTGTCTGTGGTAGAGTACCATACCCGACGGGAAAAAGTGATTGAAGGTACGCTCCTGATAATTTTAAAAGCTGGGATAATGAACTCGGCAGCAAAACAACATAGACGAAAAAAGCCAATTATGAAGTTGTAAACCATTGTTTAATGAGTGGGAATTGACAATAAAGGTGATACAGACGGCATTTATTTGACACAATAGCATTATTGTGGAATGGCTATCCTATTCAGGAATGATACAATGAACAATACTTACATGAACAGAAATCCAGTGTATAGAGAATGTCTAAAATGCACTTCTTCAGAGACAATGTTCATTTGGATTCCAAAAGGAATATTTACGCGTACTTTGATAAACATTGCAGGTGCCACCGTGCTAGAGATCTTGGTGATACAACTTTATGACAGATATTTTTGTGTTTCAGATACACGTTTCGCTCGTTCCAGGTGTTGATTGCTATTCAATATACAATGCTCTACAACTCTGTAATTGATTGTTTTCGTCCATCTCACTTTATTACTGAGTTCATTATGCTAACTTTTTAAATTCTCCACTATAGGCACTGCAATCACTTTTATTCGATCAGGCATGGTCACTCTGTAAAGGTGTCGGAATGAGCACGCGGGCATCTTTTGATAAAAACAACAAGTTTATTCTTAAACTGTAGAAATCAAAAAATAAATTCCATTAACGTAATTTACAAATAATAAATTAGAATGTACATGGTCCGCCCTTTCAACAATCGTCTGCATCCACACACGGACTTCAAATGAATTACTCTTAGTCAAGTCGATCTCAAAATTTTTCATTCATACGAATTAAATTAAAATTGTTATTGATAATTATATATTTTAGGGTTTCATTTACTTTAAAATAGAGACATTTTTTGATTAATAGGATTATCTTATGTAAAGCTCGCCAGACACCATCCTTTCCTCTTTCCTCGATTCTATGATTATACTATTTAGGCATCTTTATGTTTACAAAGCTCTTAATATGTTTTATATTAGAAATAAGAATGCGGGTGGTAGTCAAAGTAATTTCGGGCTTAGGCGGGGTATTATCAGGCCTCCACGAGTCAATTCTACTAAGTTTCAGGAATTTTATCTCTTTTTAGCTCCTAAATTTTACAATCTTCTGTCTCAGCATTACAAACATTGTTACCTATCGTTTCTTTCCCAGAGCTATCGAAAAATGGTTATTTATTTATAATTCAGTAGAAATTAAGAATTTTTTCCGCATTGATAACTAATTTTTTACCTGCTTTTACTGTCATTTTTACCTTTTTTATTGTCTATGTTTATCTTTTTAGATGTTATGCTGTAATGATTTATAGTAATTGTTTTACCTGTAACTGTTGTTATGTCATTTGATGCTGCTATAATTGTCGTGCTTACCCATCTCCTATGACCTATAGGGTCATATTTTAGGAGTGGGATCCTATAATCTTCTTACTTCTGAATATTAAAGATATATTATTATTAAGTTTTGGGGTAACAGAAGAAAAAAAAACGCATAAAATACTTAAAGTTAGTTAAAATTTTCAATCAAATAAAGTTAATCAAAAGTGTGTTTTAGGAAGTAAGGGTTATTAGAGTGTATATAAATTATTATTTATATGAATAAAAGTGAGATATTACCCATCATAGGTTCAAAGTTATACCTTCGTTAACTGAGAAAGGTTTTTATGCTTTACAAGAATAGTTTTTCATTAGAGTAATTGAAAATAGAAAGTTAGGTTAAGAATTTTATCAAGAATTTAGCAAATTTACCTGATCATAATCAGTTTCGGTAGTAACCAACTGTAACGGTATTTGTATTAATAGAATTGGTAGTAAAAACGCAGTTACTTGCAGCGATTACTTTTCACGTGTCGGAAGTCCGCAATCTTTACTTTTCAATAAAGCAGTAAAGCTAACTGTAACCGCAAAAAATGATGAAAACACCGGTTAATACTCGTACTATTTCGAAACACCTGTTATGTCGTTTGAAATGCAAGTCCAAATTTTACTTTTTACATTTTATTTTAAATAATTTTATTTTTATGAACATTGGTATCAAACAGAAATGAAATAGAATGTTTTATTGGTGGTAAACGGAAACATGCATGCAATGACCGTACATTGAACTTTATGATTTTGATAGTTTATGAAATTCTCTTTCATGGTTTTAGTTTAACAAAGTACAATCATTTGTTTAGTTAATTTTTGGTCAGTTCTTTGAAATTGAAGTATGAATGAAGTTTATAACACTATAAATTGATTAAGTAAAGTTTTATTATCTATTACTTTGTAGTGAACGCTTATTTGCATTAAAGCGACTTGAGCTGGAGATGCCTTTAGCTCAACGTTATAATGCTCACTTATCACGCTTTGGAGTCAGAATCAAACCCATTCATTGTCACATCGGTGATTTCGCACTATAACTTCTTCCAATAACTATTGTGTAGTATATTGCAGTACTTTTCATACACGTCTAAAAGCATCCTATCAGCCAAAATCTGAAATTCAAAATTTTACAGGAAAAGATTTCTCTTTTTCCACACTATAGTACGAGAAAACAAGAAAGATCAATCATGCACAAAGCATTGATTATGAAACATTTTCCAACTGCAATGCAATTTTATTTAAACATCTCTAAATGCGATACATTTAGCGGTAATATTTTTAAAATTATCACAATACTATATTAATTTATTATATTTGAAAACTTAAAACTTCATCGAAAAAAATGAACTTTATTCAAATGACGTCATTGAAATATATGTCGCCTGGTTTAAACATCTTTAAAATGCGATATATTCAGCGGTAGTATTTTTTAAATTATCACAATACTACAATAATTTATTACATTTGAAAACTTGAAACTTCATAAAAAAAATTAACTTTATTCAAATGACGTCATTGAAATATAAATCGCCTAGCTCTCTATATAAAAGCAGTAAATATTTCATTCATAGACGTGTCACACTTTTACATCCATTCCTTTCGCTTATCACAATATTACAATAATTTATTTTCTTAAAAACTTAAAACCATGGATGTAAAAGTAATTTAACTCTTGCTTAAAACTTTATAGAAAAAGTCTGCTATAAAATCATCTGCTTCGCTATGTAAAATCAATGAATGTTTCATTCATATGAGCTATATTATATAGCTCCAGAGCTAAATAATTTTGTGTTAAAGAAATTCAGCAATTCTTATACAACTCATCCTACATCTTTATGTGTTTACATTCTCCATACGTAAATAGTAGGCTTCGTTGTAGAAACAATCAAAGTTTGATCATCATTTAAACTCAAACATATTGTAATTGCGTTGTTTCAGAATGTAGATGCATAGAAATGAAGCAAAAATAAAGCTGTTTTAGGACGCATACAACACCAAATATAAATTAAAAATAACTTTAAAAATCACGATTTTGACACAAGATGGATGACATAATTCATTTGGAAGTGGGTCACGTGATCTCTTCATATAATATGCGTGTAATTATTATTTTAATTTTAATTTAAAAAAATTGCGAATATATTTTTCTGAAATTTCTTTCATATTTTTTATGGGATAATTTGAATATTTCCTAAAGCTTTCGAAGTAATTTGTGAATTTTAAATTTGTTTAAAAAATGTTTGAAAAATTAGGTCCCATAGGGTTTAATGTATTTTATTTTTTCAACCCGGGTTCAGTACAAAACTAATTGGGCGATATTATTCATTTATATTCCCATAGGTTCCACAGACCGTCTGAACAACATACTAAAATTTCATTTTGATAAAGTCATTTTTACGGCAGTTATCATGCGAACAGACAGACAGACAAACAGACAGACAGAATGAACAAAGTCATAAACACTTTTCAACTATGTTGTAAAGTGTTAATAAAAGCATTTTGATTTCGTTTAAAATTTGTAGCATAATTGAATAGAAAATTATAAGAACGCCATTGCACAGTAACTGAAAAATCTATTTTTTGAGATCGCTTATTCACTGCTTTAATTAAATATTTTAAATATTTTCGCCAAAATTTATATTTAGTCCCCAATAATCAAAACTTCGATATGTCTCAAGTCACAAGAAAAACCTATTCGCTAAAAGAATGGCACAGAAACGAATTTAGAATCGTTTTCTAAGCTTCACAAAAACTAGACTACTTTAATACAAGAATAGAAATTCAAAGGAAACTAAAAAAAGACAGAAAAAAAAATGCCACAATAAAATTCTTTTCTCGGGGTTTATGTTTAAAAACATGAGTAGACAAGATGATATGTTTGGAAACTTCAATCCTTTAAGATAAGTATTTATTCACCGATTATTTATAAGAAATTGTAAGAATGAATAATCGATTGAAGAGCTTTCGTACAAAGATTGCTTGATATATATAGTGTTTAACTTGAAGAATTCCTTCAAATCATGTAATAAGTTAAATTAACTTTAAAATACCTTTAATAAAATCGGAAGAAACATATCTAGAATTATTTATATGTTAATTAGAACAGTTTTAGTGTTTCCATCTATCATAGATATAGCGAGATGGATTTAAGTTTCATGGAGAAAATTAAACAATATAGAAATTTAATTTAGTGACAAACATTAACGTTTCCCTATCTAAATTTCACTTTTCTCCCTAACTGAACCACCTACCATGTTCTTAACTAAATTTACTATTACGTCCCTAATTACAAACTACATACACATTTTGGCACATATGTCTTTTCATGGCGTCAAGTACTTATCGGATATGAAACAAAATAAAATTCATACATTCTTTATTACTTTTAAAATGTCTGAAATTTAATGATGCTTTAGGTATATAGAGGTACACATACACACACGCATTATATATATATATATATATATATATATATATACATATATATATATATATATATATATATATATATATATATATATATATATATATATATAATAAATATCTAACATTATATATATCAATAACATTATATATAACATTATATATATAACATTATATATATAAATATATATCAAGCAATCTTTGTACGAAAGCTCTTCAATCGATTATTCATTCTTACAATTTCTTATAAATAATCGGTGAATAAATACTTATCTTAAAGGATTGAAGTTTCCAAACATATCATCTTGTCTACTCATGTTTTTACATGTGATATTAAAATATATCAGAAACCACACTTATAAGGCACGAAGCTGCATTTGAAAGAGGATTAAAGTTATGGGAAGTGATTCAGGTAATGTCATTTAATGCTAAATACATGTTTGAATCTTATATAATATTGTATACATCATGTTGAAATAGGGCAATCTGCATATTTTACTTTAAATGGCATTATGATGATGGTATTGTCACTTCATATATAGCTGGTTAGTGTCGGATAATAAAGTTAGATCTCAACATATTTAATTAATTGCATTGTGTTTTTTTCAACTCATACTATGTATGTTTTTGTAGCTTCATATGTGTATACATATTCTTTAACGTCTGGTCTTTTTCTATTGTCTTGATACTGCTGTATTCCTTGTTCGCAATGTACGGCTCTCCGGGAGTGTTGTCGCGACGCAAAGCTTGCTTTAACCGGGGTGAGGGGGTCACAACCTCCCCCGGGCCAATTTTGGTACATTGCATTCATTTCACTTTTTCTCCCATTTGGTATTATATATATATATATATATATATATATATATAAAAATAAATTATTAAATCCAAAGTTAGATTGTATGTAGTAACTCATAATACACTATTCCAAAATTTTCTACAAATACAAAGAAATTAAGACAAAAAGAGGAAATAATAAAGCATAATGCAAGTCATAAGGACAAAGACAATCAACAAATTTCAAAAATGAGGAATGCAAATAAGAAAACAAAAAAATCAAGCAAAAAAGCTTGCACATGGAGGAGATTTAGGCTTACGAGATTAGGCTTACGAAAAGTTCATTTCGAAAAAATTCTCATCGGGTCCATATATCTTTTCGAAATGAACACATAAATGCTTGTTTCTGAAACACAAGATAGATTTTATCTATAAACTTGTGTTATATGGACGACAAGCATAAAGATTGGAACAATAAAGGAAACATAAATACCTCAAAACGCACCTCTTCAGCGCAACCATGACGAGCAAAATATGACTGGATCATCGTTGCCATATGCCAAAATGAAAAGATGTGATTTGCTGTTGCCAAAGAGAGTAATAAAAACAGTACTGCGCAAAAGCAATAAAATGAGTTATTCAACTGTTAAAGCTTCGAGATAAAAAGATGAAAATATAATTGCAGGAGAATGAAGAAGTACGGCTAAAATAAGATAATAAGGGGAGAATATGAGAATTTTAGGCTAATCGAAACTTATTAACTATACTATTGACTAAATATGCAGGATATTGATACATTTTACTGGTAATTTTGAGGTTATTAATGTGCAAAGCATGAAATTTTTTATCTGATAATCTATAAATTCTAAAAAGTTGATTAAGTATAATATTTCTAAACAATTGAATCGAGTTGCAGGAATTAAAAGGTAATAATTTATTAATATTAAATTTAAAAAAATCTTTTTTATCATATAATTTAGTAACTATCCCATGAGCAGGTTCTATAATTAGATTTAAATCCAAATAATAAACATTATTACTAATAGAAGTTTCATTAGGTATTAATTCCAAATTATCCGGATAGAAATCTATATCTATGACATAGTTATCAGTAAATACAAGACAAATCAGATCATCTACATATCTATAAATTTTATAATCAGTTGAAGTAAAGAATTTTTCATAATGATATAGGTATAAATTAGCTAACATACTGCTACTACAGCCACCTTGTGGAACACCTGAGACTTGTAAGTATAATTTATTACCTTGAAAGATATAATTATTGAAAAGAACAAAATGGAGAAGCTTAGGAAAATTGGTAAATTTTGTAAGATTAGAATGTTTAGTAATATAAGCATTATATAAAGCTAAAATGACATCATATAGATCAGTGATCTTAATATTATTAAATAGATCTTTAAAATCAAAAGTTTGAAATCCTATTATTTTACCATGCGTTTTTAATTTATTTTTTAATTCCTTACTGTTATTTAGAATAATGTAGCTATCACCAGAATCTCGTAAATTGCTATTTAGTACATTTAAATAATTTAGTAATAATTTACTAGCAGTGGTAGAGTATGAATTATGACCACTAGTAACAGTTCTAAATTTAATAGGATTTTTATGAAATTTAGGTATAAGCACAATATATGGAAATGTCAAAAATTTATTATTAATATCTAAATCACTATACATATTGATAATTTTCAATTTGATACTATTAAGAGAGTGTGAATCAATTTTAAATAGACTATTATTTTTTAAATAATCTAGCAGATATTGAATATAGAATTTTTTACAAATAATAGCATAATTATTAGAGGCTTTATCTACATAAGTAATAACAAAAGATCTATGTAAATCATTAACAGAATGCTTTATATTATCCATATTATATATGGATCTAGATAAATTAATACTACAAATGGTATTTTTAATAGATCTTAAAATAGTAAATTTCCACATATTAAATGCCTCTAAAGGCTGAGCATATTTAGAAGCTAATCCATAAATAAATTTATCAAGGTCCAGATTGATTGACTTTAACACTTGTTTAGAATTATTACATGAAGGTAACCTGAATTTAGTGCCAAATGACATTATAGTTCTTAAAGATTTATCTTTTACAATGGCTAAGTCTCCAGTAACTATATGACCCAAGTGTGGATTTATAAATTCAGCATAATTATCAGCACTACAAATACATTCACCATCTAAACTTGTTGAGGAATCTATGTCGACTGAGAGAGATTTTGAAATTGCATTGTAATTAAAAATGGTTCTTCCAATAGGCTTGTTATATTTAAAAGTTTTTGTAACATTCAAATCCTTTACAGGCAATAAATGATGAAATTGATTAAATAAATTCTTAAAGTTTATGGAATTATAAATAGGATGCTTAAATGATATTACACAATAAGAATTGGAACAGTTATTATGATGAAATTGATTAAGTTTTATTTTTAAATATTTTGATCTAGTAATGAGCAAATCATAGAAAATATGATTAAAATGTTCATTAGTAAGATTTAACTTTAAGAAAATAGCATAAACTGTGTTTAATTGTTTTTTCTTAACTGCAAATACCCATGATTTAATAAATTTCCATTGATATGTGTTATTGAATTGTTGATGCATACTTTTAATCTCCGCTTTAATATCATATTGGGAGGAGCTTCCTTTACCGCGTTTAAATCTTTTGAGTTTAGCCAATTTACTATTATGTAAAAGAGGTTTAAAAAAAAGGTGATTAAAAATAGAATATTTATTATCTACAAAATTATTCTTAACAATGTTACCATTGAGATATAACTGATTTAATCCATATGGAAACAGAGTACAATGTGATTTAATATAGAAGTTTTCAAAGAATAATCTATCAGCAGTATTTGTTTTAATGTCCAAAATATGTATAGTTATATTTTCAAAACCATGATGAGCAAAGTGTTTATATTCGATTTTATTAGAAGTAGGAAGAAAATTATTATTGTGGATATATTTTTTAACATGATCTCTATGTACATTCATACGTAGATGAATAGGATTACTGGTTTGTCCTATATAAGATATATTACATATATTACAAGATAATTTGTAGATGCAATTAAAAATTTTACAGAAAGTCTTATGACTATTTAGATTAGTAATTTGTGAGTTAGAAGCATATGGGCAGGTTTTACAATTTTTATTCTTACATTTATTGAAGTTATAATTTTTAGCTGGGCAATTATTATATCCAAAACAATCCATGGCACACTGTTGGTAAAATGATAACGGTCTAAACAATTCCCAACTAAATTGTAAATACCGGGCAATATTTATCAAATTATATAATAACAAGAATAAATATATTTGCCAGTCACTAAATCAAATAAGATGTGTAATTCATAAGAGTTAAAGTAATATAAAGAGAATAGCATTAACATTTATAAATAATATAAATAAAAATAAAATAATTGCTTATATATAAAAATATATACAACTAAGTCCATGTAAAACCTAATAAAATGTAATAAGTAGGATATTACAAGATAAAAAGAATTGATTAACAATATAAATATAATCAGTTCTAAACTAGATTAATTAAAACACAAGGTATAATAAAATATATACTGTGTAAATCTGGAATTCACATAGAATCCTGTCCAAAAAAGTAATAAAAAGATTGCACTAAAAAGTACAGTTTATAAAAGGTATCTATAACATCAATACAAAAATCCCAATTGCAGTTACCCAGTCATAAAAACACAAAACCAATAAATTAGTAAGAAATAATAACGATAGATGGCAGCACTAGAATAAGATACTTCTAATATTTAATTACTAATAGCGAAGAAAATTTGCAGTTAGATTTAAAAAACGATAGATGGCAGCACTAGATTAAGGAAATTCTAATATTAAATTACTAATAGCTAAAGAATAATTGCAATACAAATATTTACCAAATAATAAAACAGAAAGGAAGACAATAATTAATAATACTTTAAGCAAAAATATAATAAGTAACCTATGCAAATAAAAGAAAAGAATAAAATAGGAGAATGAGCCACAATAAACTACAATTAACAATGGATGAATGTAGAGAAAGTAATACATAATAAAAAATTAAAATGAATTAAAATAAATTCTATTACTAAATTTAGCGCAAATGCAGCATAAATTTGAATAGATAGCAAATAGAATGTTTCTTTAATACGAAGCATACAAATGGAATTAGGAATAAGGATAGTTCATAAATGAAAAGTTAGATAAACTAAACAGCGTAGTATAAGAATGTGAATAACAATGCAATATACATTTAATTTATTGCGCAAATGCAGCTAATAAATAAAATGTTTTCAATATAAAAATAAATTATTAAATCCAAAGTTAGATTGTATGTAGTAACTCATAATACACTATTCCAAAATTTTCTACAAATACAAAGAAATTAAGACAAAAAGAGGAAATAATAAAGCATAATGCAAGTCATAAGGACAAAGACAATCAACAAATTTCAAAAATGAGGAATGCAAATAAGAAAACAAAAAAATCAAGCAAAAAAGCTTGCACATGGAGGAGATTTAGGCTTACGAGATTAGGCTTACGAAAAGTTCATTTCGAAAAAATTCTCATCGGGTCCATATATCTTTTCGAAATGAACACAAAAATGCTTGTTTCTGAAACACAAGATAGATTTTATCTATAAACTTGTGTTATATGGACGACAAGCATAAAGATTGGAACAATAAAGGAAACATAAATACCTCAAAACGCACCTCTTCAGCGCAACCATGACGAGCAAAATATGACTGGATCATCGTTGCCATATGCCAAAATGAAAAGATGTGATTTGCTGTTGCCAAAGAGAGTAATAAAAACAGTACTGCGCAAAAGCAATAAAATGAGTTATTCAACTGTTAAAGCTTCGAGATAAAAAGATGAAAATATAATTGCAGGAGAATGAAGAAGTACGGCTAAAATAAGATAATAAGGGGAGAATATGAGAATTTTAGGCTAATCGAAACTTATTAACTATACTATTGACTAAATATGCAGGATATTGATACATTTTACTGGTAATTTTGAGGTTATTAATGTGCAAAGCATGAAATTTTTTATCTGATAATCCATAAATTCTAAAAAGTTGATTAAGTATAATATTTCTAAACAATTGAATCGAGTTGCAGGAATTAAAAGGTAATAATTTATTAATATTAAATTTAAAAAAATCTTTTTTATCATATAATTTAGTAACTATCCCATGAGCAGGTTCTATAATTAGATTTAAATCCAAATAATAAACATTATTACTAATAGAAGTTTCATTAGGTATTAATTCCAAATTATCCGGATAGAAATCTATATCTATGACATAGTTATCAGTAAATACAAGACAAATCAGATCATCTACATATCTATAAATTTTATAATCAGTTGAAGTAAAGAATTTTTCATAATGATATAGGTATAAATTAGCTAACATACTGCTACTACAGCCACCTTGTGGAACACCTGAGACTTGTAAGTATAATTTATTACCTTGAAAGATATAATTATTGAAAAGAACAAAATGGAGAAGCTTAGGAAAATTGGTAAATTTTGTAAGATTAGAATGTTTAGTAATATAAGCATTATATAAAGCTAAAATGACATCATATAGATCAGTGATCTTAATATTATTAAATAGATCTTTAAAATCAAAAGTTTGAAATCCTATTATTTTACCATGCGTTTTTAATTTATTTTTTAATTCCTTACTGTTATTTAGAATAATGTAGCTATCACCAGAATCTCGTAAATTGCTATTTAGTACATTTAAATAATTTAGTAATAATTTACTAGCAGTGGTAGAGTATGAATTATGACCACTAGTAACAGTTCTAAATTTAATAGGATTTTTATGAAATTTAGGTATAAGCACAATATATGGAAATGTCAAAAATTTATTATTAATATCTAAATCACTATACATATTGATAATTTTCAATTTGATACTATTAAGAGAGTGTGAATCAATTTTAAATAGACTATTATTTTTTAAATAATCTAGCAGATATTGAATATAGAATTTTTTACAAATAATAGCATAATTATTAGAGGCTTTATCTACATAAGTAATAACAAAAGATCTATGTAAATCATTAACAGAATGCTTTATATTATCCATATTATATATGGATCTAGATAAATTAATACTACAAATGGTATTTTTAATAGATCTTAAAATAGTAAATTTCCACATATTAAATGCCTCTAAAGGCTGAGCATATTTAGAAGCTAATCCATAAATAAATTTATCAAGGTCCAGATTGATTGACTTTAACACTTGTTTAGAATTATTACATGAAGGTAACCTGAATTTAGTGCCAAATGACATTATAGTTCTTAAAGATTTATCTTTTACAATGGCTAAGTCTCCAGTAACTATATGACCCAAGTGTGGATTTATAAATTCAGCATAATTATCAGCACTACAAATACATTCACCATCTAAACTTGTTGAGGAATCTATGTCGACTGAGAGAGATTTTGAAATTGCATTGTAATTAAAAATGGTTCTTCCAATAGGCTTGTTATATTTAAAAGTTTTTGTAACATTCAAATCCTTTACAGGCAATAAATGATGAAATTGATTAAATAAATTCTTAAAGTTATATGCATATATATATATATATATAAAGTAATAATTAAAATGTAATAATTGGCAATATGAGTAAACATACATTCTGTAAAGTTTATAATTGCATATATTGCATAAAATGTACGGTATGTAATTTGATATATATAGGTTAGGCACAAAATTGTAACAATATAAGAATAAATTTACGTAGAAGTCAAGTGTATAGACTGCAGAAGTACCCTTCTACGGATACTTCTCTGGAAATCAAACATTTTTTTTAATCATGGTATTGAAACCATGCAGATTACATTACTGGATATTGTTGTTAATCAACAGGAAATATTATGGTGGGAAAACTATTATGTCAATCAACAGAATTCTTTATATCCTTATGGATTAAACTCAGTTATATTTAATATTAATTACAATAATGAACATATTAAAAAGTATGATTCTGATATAGTTTCAGACGTACATTATAACATACGAAAATATTATGGAATTAGAAATTACGCACGTAGATCTCGAGGTGGAAGAAAAAAGAAATTGAAACTGGACGAGACTATTATAATAAGAATTTTGACAACGCTGATATATCGGGTATCTTAAACATCAAATCAAATTTACATTTTGTAACGTTAAAGTAAAAGTGGCATATAAATATGCACTACCACTTGGACGTAGATTATTCAATTATAATAAGGTTTGTCGTAATGTACTGAAAACAGATCCAAACTGCTCTTGTCAGGAATATTCTACATTTAAGAACATCAAACTTGGACATGTAGTTTCGGGCGATCTTAATATTCTCAAAGGTTCTGAATTGAAAAAAAAAACCTTTGAATTGGGAACGAAATATAGAAAAGAAGAATATCGTTATATTGAAATGTCTATAGAAAATGATATAGATGATTTTGTAAACAAATGCGCAGTGAAATACCGTTTACCAACTAGTGTTTTTGAAGAATGGAAATCGGAAGTAAAAAAGAGTTTTAAGATGAAATACATTAATTTTAATAAAAATGATGGAACGGGTAATTTAAAAAAAGTAAATTTGGAGAAATTACAAAGGGATTTTGTTATTTCGTATGTTGATAAGGTTACCTCTAACTATGCAAACTTGTCAATATCTATTACTTGTCAATATATATTACTTGTCAATATCTATATAATAAAATGCTTGTTGCCTGCTATCAAGATCAAGAAGCGTACATACATCTACACCAGTGTTCTTCAACCTGTGTTCCGCGGAACCCTAGGGTTCCACTCAAACGCTTTAGGGGTTCCGCGAGTCGATACTACAATCCGTTGTTTTTGTTTTGTTTTCAATTTCATATGACATATATATGTATAATACAAATACTTTATATGAAATATTTATCTTCTTGTTTGAATTAATGCAAATTTATATCTTATATAAAGTTTTTATAACAAAGGCAGGAACGCACCTTGTTCATAACATGTAATACGTAATATGACACATCCCCCCTAAAATCAAATCTGGGTGTGCTACTGAACGAAGGGTTCCATAAGAAAATATCTCAAAAAAAGGGTTCCGCGAGATGACAAAGGTTGAAGAACACTGATCTACACCAATCTAGATGTGAAATCGAAAATCGTATAAAGGCAATACCCAAGCATAATACCTAAATTTCACAAAAATCCTATTAAATTTCGACCGGTAACAAATAGTTATAAAACATATTTGACTATTGCCAATGAAAAATTGTTAAAACATTTGAAAGATATGATGTTAAAAATTAAATATAATGGGGTGTATTTTATTCATAATAGTAATGGAGTTTTGAAAAAACTTAAAAATATTTCAGAGGAGTTACGACTCCCCCCACTTCAGGAGTTACGACTTCAATGACCTCTTTTGCAATATAAATATTAGGATTTATTTATAATTTTGATGGAATTATACAACGTCCGAAAGTCCTTCCGAGAGGTTGGTGGTAGGGGAAGGAGGGTACGGTCCCTGTGGATGCCTCCCCCACTGGGTTCCGGTCTAAATTGGGTGGCACTTCCCGACCGTCCAAACTGTTACCTTACACCTTTCTGGTAGGTCGGACGGTCTGGGTTTCAACAACAACAAATATGACATGCAAAAAAGAATAAAAAGATATGTTTTCAAGTGTCTGGTTGAAATGGTGCTGTTTGAAACAGTTTTGCACCTTTTTATATAAATTATATTTTTACAATGAATTGTTAATTGTTATTGTAATATAATTATTCGATTTTTACAATGAATTGCAATTTTTACGGTAGTCGTTTCCTCTTTATACATATTACCAATTCATTGTAGAAATCTATTGTAATTCAATTATTCGATTTTTACAATGAATTGTAATTTTTACGTTAGTTGTTTCCTTCTTATACAGATTAGATTTTTACAATGAATTGTTAATTGTTATTGTAATACAATTATTCGATTTTTACAATGAATTTTAATTTTTACGTTAGTTGTTTCCCCTTTAACAATTCATTGTAGAAATCTATTGTAATACAATTATTCGATTTTTGCAATGAATTGTAACTTTTACGTTAGTTGTTTCCTTCTTATACAGATTAGATTTTTACAATGAATTGTTAATTGTTACTGTAATACAATTATTTGATTTTTACAATTTATTGTAATTTTTATGTTAGTTGTTTCCTTCTTATACAGATTAGATTTTCACAATGAATTGTTAATTGCTATTGTAATACAATTATTCGATTTTTACAATGAATTGTTAATTGTTATTGTAATACAATTATTTGATTTTTACAATTAATAGTTAATTGTTATTGTAATACAATTATTTGAGTTCCACAATAAATTGTAATATTTACGTTAGTTGTTTCATCTTTATACATATTAACAATTCATTGTAAAAATGTATTGTAATACAATTTGCTCTAATAATCGAATAATTGTAACTTTTATATTAGTTGTTTCCTCCTTATACAGATTAGATTTTTATAATGAATAGTTAACTGTTATTGTAATTCAATTATTCGATTTTTACAATGAAATTTGGCTTCAAAAAATTCATGTACTCCATAAATAACATGCATGCCAAAAATAAAATTTAAGAAAGGTTTTATAACTAATAAACAAATTATATATATAAAAAATAAAAACATATATATTATGAGTAGAACATTTTATTAATGACGTTCTACTTCTGTGAAAAAAAGTTATAAGTATATTGCCAAACTTTTGTCATCTTCTGGATCTCCAGTCGTGTGCGCAGAATCGCACCATCTACAAGGATGGCAAAAAATGTCTCCAAACACCCACAAAGAATACAGAAGTCTATGTACAGCATTCGCAGGGGAGACCGTTTAGATCTTCTAAGCGCGACACGTTCCAAATCAATTAAGTCTTAGACAGACTTTTTACACCAACGAGAAACATAAATGAAAAACTGTTGACAACACTTGAATACCGAAAAGCTCTCTAAACTATGGCCTTGGGGTAAATGTGTTGGGCCCCTCTTGAGTTTTTTCTTTTTCGTTTTTTTATTATTTTTCTTATACCGAAAAGTTGTGTAATTCTAAAGTATTGGAAAAAAAATATTTTTGATTTCACCAAAATTTAATTCGTGCTTCATCACAAAGTAAAGTGTGTATACGCTTTCTACAGCCATTTCCAATTAGGAGGAAAATGGTGTTTGAAGGTTGATTGACAAAAATTGCATGTGGGAAAAATAATGAAACAGGTGATATAAAAGTAGGGAACATAAAATTTAAAAATTATATAATGTGACGAGAAATCTAAATAGTAGAATTATTTTCAAGTAGATGACGCTAGCATATGCCCTAAAAAGCATATTAAAGATATCGTCTGCTGTTATCATTGATTAACAGATGGCTGATTTAACCAATAGAAGAATAGAGCATTTTTCAAGAGTGAAAGAATATTTTAGAGCAACATTTCTCTAGCACACTTCTCTAGCATTTCTCTGCAGAGTTTTCAAAGAAGTTCGTTGAAATGATTCAATAATGCAGTCTCTATTTCAGACACTTTTTCTGAGTTAATGGAAGGACTGCCTATTCTCGCCCTGTCTGCAGCAAATACAGTTTTTCGAAAACGCTTTATTAACTGCTAACCTTGTAACAGGGCTGTAGCTAGAAACGTTATTCAAGAGGGGTTGAAATGACATTCAAGGGCGTTTATTAGTATTAGGAATTTCCTATCACAACTATAATATTTTTATCAGAGGGGCTGTGTATACCTCTTGGGGGGGGGGGGAGGGGTTAGCCCCATCTGGCTCTTGCCTGGCTACGGCCCTGTCTTGTAATTGTTGATTTTTAGAGGCTTTAGAGCATAGTTATTTCTTCTGAAACCCTTCCACGACACTCTCATTAGAACGGTTAGAAAAATATTGTTCTAAAATTTCAAAACGTACCATGTCCTTCGATTGTTTACTTGATTAAAAATAAAAATCGACAGAGATTCAAGAGTGAAATGGAGCCAAATGGTTTTGCGCGAACATCGTTCTTTGCAGGTGGTTTGTCTTTTTCAGATATTTTCAAAATACTTCAAAATATTAAGATATCGAAATTATAATCACTATATTTCGAAAACTCAGAAGCTGAACAGAAAATTCCAATCATATATCATTAGGCTTTTCAATGGCTATAAATTACTCTTAAACTAGCTTTTAGTTTTCCCAACGATTTTAGCGAATACTAAAATTCATCCATTCAAATACCTCGACCACAGACTTTACGTTAAAATATCACATTATTTTATTACCTTGCTTGACGGCATATAAATTAGATTTATATACAAATCTATGACAACATTTAAGATTCAGGCGAATTTATAAACTTGTCTGGCTGAATAATAGAACTATGTGCAAGAATTTCACAGTTTCACACTTTTATTTCTTCTCTTCAAACCTCATCAGTCATTAAACACATTTAGAAACTCTCAGCTCACTTTACGTTCTAAATAGAATATAGTATATATATATATATATATATATATATATATATATATATATATATATATAAAATAATTATATATATAAAATAATATTAGTCTAAAATTCTTAATATTCTCTCCTTAGTATCTTATTTTAGCCTTACTTCTACATTCTCTTGTTTTTACTTTATAATATACTTTCATCTTTCTATTTTGCAGCTTTTACTGTAGAATGTCACATTTTACTGCCATTACGCAGTACGGTTTTTATTACTCACTTTGGCAACAGTAAATCACTTCTTTACTCTTTATCGAATGGAAACATTGGTCTAGTCATTTTTTGCTCGTCACGATTGTACATTTGATGTGTATTTTAAGGTATTCATGTTTCCTTTCTATTTTTTCAATCTTTATTCTTGTCGTCCTAATAACACATGTTTATAGATAAAATCTATCTTGTGTTTCAGAAACAAGCATTTTTGTGTTCATTTTGTTTAAAATATTAAGACTTGATAAAGAATTTTTTGGTATTCTTACTATTATTTTGATTATTTTGTATTCCTTTTTTTGATTTCTCTCCATTGGTATTTGTTGATTATCTTTAGCTTTCTGAACTGTAATATGTATTATAATTTTTTTTATTGTTGAATTTCATTTTATTCTGTAGGCATAAAATTTTTTTAATTTTTTTTTACGATAGTGTATTATGAGTTACTTCTTCCATTCCACCATTGGATTTACTATTTTAATATATATATATACACACACACATAATATATATATATATATATATATATATATATATATATATATAAGATTTTTATTGGATTTTTCCTATATGTTTATATATATATATATCAATCAAAGCTGCACATGCGCTTTATAAGTTATCTAGGAATTATAAATCTCTCATCATTTTTCTATTTCTGTAGTGTCAGAATTGAGTCTGTAATATGCAGTGTCCACTATTTTCATTTCTTTCTCATTTTCATTTTCTCCTTGTCCTGATCTCTCTGTGCTCTGCTTTTCCGGCCCTTCCTCGTTGCTTTCTGCTATTAAATTCACGCTATTTTATTGCCCGTGGTTTGATACTGTGTTTACTGATTTGCACTCCTGCACTTTCGTATTTGTTATTTTAATATAATATATATATATATATATATATATATATAAAAATAAATTATTAAATCCAAAGTTAGAATGTATGTAGTAACTCATAATACACTATTCCAAAATTTTCTACAAATACAAAGAAATTAAGACAAAAAGAGGAAATAATAAAACATAATGCAAGTCATAAGGACAAAGACAATCAACAAATTTCAAAAATGAGGAATGCAAATAAGAAAACAAAAAAATCAAGCAAAAAAGCTTGCACATGGAGGAGATTTAGGCTTACGAGATTAGGCTTACGAAAAGTTCATTTCGAAAAAATTCTCATCGGGTCCATATATCTTTTCGAAATGAACACAAAAATGCTTGTTTCTGAAACACAAGATAGATTTTATCTATAAACTTGTGTTATATGGACGACAAGCATAAAGATTGGAACAATAAAGGAAACATAAATACCTCAAAACGCACCTCTTCAGCGCAACCATGACGAGCAAAATATGACTGGATCATCGTTGCCATATGCCAAAATGAAAAGATGTGATTTGCTGTTGCCAAAGAGAGTAATAAAAACAGTACTGCGCAAAAGCAATAAAATGAGTTATTCAACTGTTAAAGCTTCGAGATAAAAAGATGAAAATATAATTGCAGGAGAATGAAGAAGTACGGCTAAAATAAGATAATAAGGGGAGAATATGAGAATTTTAGGCTAATCGAAACTTATTAACTATACTATTGACTAAATATGCAGGATATTGATACATTTTACTGGTAATTTTGAGGTTATTAATGTGCAAAGCATGAAATTTTTTATCTGATAATCTATAAATTCTAAAAAGTTGATTAAGTATAATATTTCTAAACAATTGAATCGAGTTGCAGGAATTAAAAGGTAATAATTTATTAATATTAAATTTAAAAAAATCTTTTTTATCATATAATTTAGTAACTATCCCATGAGCAGGTTCTATAATTAGATTTAAATCCAAATAATAAACATTATTACTAATAGAAGTTTCATTAGGTATTAATTCCAAATTATCCGGATAGAAATCTATATCTATGACATAGTTATCAGTAAATACAAGACAAATCAGATCATCTACATATCTATATATATATATATATATATATATATATATTTATATGTATATAGTTTGCTCGTGCACCAATATTTCACTAAAGAGTAAATATATTGAGCAGCAACATTCGTCACATATAAAATGTTGCACTCTTCCCTCGTATTACATTTTAACATTAAATTAAAATATTGAAATTACAACCGCTGTAGTTTAAAATTTTCGAACTATTATACCACTATAGCTCCAAAAATTAGTATATGGAAATTATAACCACTATAGAACGCTATCCAAAATATATCCTTGTAGGAATTTTAGAGGGCTATAAATTATTGTTTACTGTTCAATTTTAGTTTTTTAGATTTAAGCATTACAAACGGAAAAAAATGGAAATTTTTCATTCCTTTTCAACTTGATAAGATAACGACTCAAAAACTATAAGAGCTTTGTAAAAAAATTACCTAGAAACCAGATTTTCTACTGAACATTTTTGTCGCTTATTATTTATATCTATCTTCTTTAATTTATAGAATATATTTCGAGTGGAAGCAAGCAAAGTGCAGCAAAAATTCGCCTAAACAAAAAAATTTTGGTTTTTTCGAAACAAAATTTCTAAAACTTTAAATTTTAAAATTATTTTTGTATAATCGAAAATGGTATCCTTTTATCAGGCGAAACAAACAAACATTGTTTATATGTTTATCTATTAGGTTCATATCTATAAGCGTCTAAAGTGTTTACATTTTTGTCTGTTAGTTTGATAGATATATAAGCGTCCAAATCTTTTACATTTTTATCTATTTGGTTCATAGATATAAACGTCCAACGTGTTTGCATTTTTATCTGTTAGGTTGATAAAGATATAAGCGTCCAAAGTGTCTACAATTTTATCTGTTAGGTTTATAGATAAAATTGTAAACACTTTGGACGCTTCTATCTATTAGGTTTATAGTTAGAAGAGTCTAAACTGTTTACATTTTTATCTATTAGGTTCATAGATATAAGCATCGAACGTGTTTATATTTTTATATATTGGTTCATAAATAGAAGCGTCCAAAGTGTTTATTTTCTCGCAACGCTCCGATCTAAACCAGATATGTTATTCATATTACAAAATACCATATTACCATTTATCACATTACCATATTCATATACCACATTCACATTACCTTACCGTTATTCCCATTACCATAGATGTTACTCACATTACAAAAAAAGTCTTTAATTATGGCCTGACGTATTAAAACCAGCAGACAATATTTCTGATATATTTTTGAGGGTATATTAGTGGCACCTAACTGAAAAAATAATTCCTACCATTTCAATTTCTCGATATACACAGAGCATGATTTAAAAATTTGATGATGAGCAAAATTTGATGATGAAAGAAAATATGAGTGTGTTATTAAAGTTAGCTGAAAATGACAATTTTAACATTTCCAATATGAAAGTAGAAGACTTAAGAAATACGATATGTAGCATGTAACGTTGTAATTTGAAGAAATATTTTTAAACTGCATCGCTGAATTAATAACTTTGTTAACGATCACAAGTTTTATGTTCACGGTTAAATACTCATCATTCATTACATTTGTAATCTTAACGTTTGTAAATTTTGGTACAAAATAAATTATTTCTTTTTTCATATTCTCTTATTGTCAGAATGCTCGTGTTCTGGTACACAATGTACTGTTCCAGTGTACATTAAGCCCTTGTATTTTAAAGCACTTTCTTTAATGTAAAACCTTCTTAAAGTATTAAAGATTATAACGATTAAATATTATGTACAGGGGTAAATACTACGAATTTTCAAAAGGCAGAAAGATGAAAGGAATATAGGGCTGAGGGAAAATATAACTAGGCTGTATTTTGAAACCCGAAACTGTGGCGAAGCAAGCTTATCCAGTTCCATCTTTAATAATAATTGAGACGTTTATTTCATGCGAGTAGCAAAAATCTCATAATATAAGATCAAAGTGATATTCTATTGCAAATTTTCAAGGCTATCAATTCTGCCTTTAAAAGTTATTTAGAATTGTATTTTCTTAATATAATATTGAGAATTTGAAAAGAAATAGAAAATTTTGTTCAGCGATTTTCTTTTCAAATTAATATTTCTCTATAGACATAACATTATCTGATCTTCGACTTTAGATATCTCAGTGCATTGATCGAAATTCAAAATTTGGGTTTCGCCATGACCTAAAATATGATTAGTTCAGGGTATGTACAAAATTTTATTAGAATCGCTTGAGTTTTAGTATGTCAACGAAATTTTCTCAACACAATCAAAAGAACAGATAATGACATAAATAATCGAAACAAATATGAATGAGATATTTGAAATGTACCAATGTACATTATATTTGAAATGAGATATCTGAAATGTACCAATGCACATTATATTTAAAATTAGATATTTGAAATGTACCAATGCACATTATATTTGGAATATACCAATGTACATTATATTTGAATTGTACCAATGTACATTATATTTGAAATGAGATATTTGAAATGTACCAATGTACATTATATTTGAAATGTACCAATGTACATTATATTTAAATGTACCAATGTACATTATATTTGAAATGTATCAATGTACATTATATTTGAAACGTACCAATGTACATTATATTTGAAACGTACCAATGTACATTATATTTGAAACGTACCAATGTACATTATATTTGAAACGTACCAATGTACACAATGTACTTCCTGTAACGCACTTTAAAAATTTCGCGTCCCCAGCGGTTGGGAGTCCTTGGTTGTTCCAAGTCTTCCTGTAATACAGTTTCCACCGTAGAACGGTATGATACTACTATACAGCTGGCGTCTGCTCGCAGAGTGGATGGGGATCCCTTGTCATCGCTTTCAACAATGCCCCCAGGAACTTGTCTGCATCTTCGAGGAGACAGGCAGCAGACTTCTCTCCCGTGGTTGACGTCAGGGTTGAAGGTCAAACTAAACTTAGAATAGAAGGAAAGACTGGTTTTCCTTGACCTCACACAGGTGACTTTTACGAAAGTACGGTTGAGGGTTATGCAATGATTGACCCACTGACAGGATTTTGGAATGGGCTGCTAATGCCAGTGTATGCAAAGTGAAATGGATATTAGTTTTGTTCAATACAAGGGTTATGCAATAATTTAGGCTTACGGAATTTGACAAAAAGTATATCAGTTTGATTTGCAGATTTTTCTGACTTGCATTTGCTAAAAGATAGAAATGCTGATAAATATTTTTCTTCGCCTTCTTTATCTTCTTTGATTGGTCAATAATAAATTTCTCGGAGACGGAGATAAAGGGAAGGAGATTAACCTTTATGTTGGCAAAACGTACGGCAAAATCGTTTGAGACAGTAATTGAGGTTGCGTTGGGGATTGAGGTTGCATTTCTATGGCGAAAGGATCGTATTGAATAAAATAATATTTATTCAAACAGTTTATTTTGCAAAAATAAATTATCAGTGCAAAACAAATTAGAACTTAAACTATACAGAATATTCAAATTTATTTCACCTTTTAATATTTTTTTGTCTCCATACATTTCGTACCCAGTTCTAAAACTATTAAAACATATTGATTACTTTTAGTCTTTGATTACGTTTCTTTGGCATCAAAGGACGGATGATACTTAGACGCACAGAAGTTCGAGAAGTCCATTGAAAAAGCGTACGATTGCACGAGATGATAGGTATCCCTATCCCATGACAGCGACTAACCTAACGGTTTTAGCACAACAATTTACCACAGCCGTGTGTAAGACGAATGGCAAAGCTTTGTCTTCCAACACAGTTTGACGTAGTCTACTCAGAGGACTGACTGATCGCTCGTAGGGTCGTAGCCCATTGCTGCAAATTCCTCTGACCTTTAACTACAGACGCCTCAGGTTGCAATGGGGTCTAAAACTCATTGTCACATTTGGGGTGTTATTGGTTTCTTTTCGTGATCTCGCCTGAGCCTGATACGAATTTAGCCAATAGCCAGCGATAGAGGCTTTAGAGACAAAGATGATATATTTTATTCAGAGTTGTTCTGGTGTTCTATTCCAGTAAAACAATGTTCGCCAACACATGGCTTGGAATGTCAGAGATTTCTTCCACACGTCGCAGATATCGCTTCTTTAATGATCTGTACGTTCGCCATATGATTCGCCTAGGTCGAATATCTTGGACATGGTATCTAAGTAACAGGCTAATCAAACTTCTCCGCCATCCACCACAAATGCACTCTGGATCGACTTGCATAGAAGTAGCCCGGTAGGTAGTTCTTTAGGATGATGTCAAAAACTTCTTTCATTCAATACCATGCCCTATAAAAGTTATTACTACTCGAAGTGGCTTCATTCATACGATACTGAATTTTGAGGTGAAAATATCTTGTATGGCTGCAAATGCAATCAGTTATCTACTGTAACATCAGTAATATGTATGATAAAGTTCGTTTGAATAACGTGATATTTTCTTGATGTTAAAATTTCCATAAACCGTAATGTGTTTATACACTAGTCACAAAAGTTAAGGATGTTGCAAAAACAATTTTAAAATATCGTCTGCGACTAAAGAATGACACTGATACACATTCAGTAAGATGCTGTTCAGAAAATATAAAAATCTGATGTGGGCAGCACATGATTTTCCCTGAAGACTTATATCCACGTTCTCTTTATTTTAATTTAATTTAATTCACTTTTAATTCAATTTTTGTTCTCATTTGGTAACTGGACTTATTTTCAAAGGGGCGTAAAGAAAATACGAAAAAACTAAAATACCTCGAGAACGGCTAGTCCTAGTGTAATGGGGTTGGTCTTATTCTCTTCTTTAAAAATTATGTATAAAACCAGCATTTAATGGATATATTTGTGCATACGTAGTTTTTTATTTTAGATTTTGACGATTTTTGCGGGCCATTTTGCAAAAAAAGGTAAGTTATTTTTTTCTGAATCGTACTAAAATCTAATCAGTACCAGGGTAATCCACAAGTGACTTATCTACTGAATTTTGTGAAATTCGGTCTATTCGTTTTTTAGCTAGAGTGGATAAAGGCAATTTTTGAGGGTCATTTCGCAAAACAAGACGGGTTCTTTTATCCCAAATCGTACCAAAAACTAATCAGCACCAGGGTCACACACAAGTAACTTACTCGTTAAATTTTATGAAATTCGGTCTATTAGTTTTTGAGTTAGAGTGGATACATTCATTGCACAGACAGACAGACACACACACAGGAACACAGACACACACACAGACGTCACGCTAAAAATAATTTTTTCGTATTCTAGATGTTTCGAAACGTGTAGATCCGTCAAAAACTCGAGTTGTGATTTTCGGTATGATTCCAATACTTTCCCTATATTGCAGGGATCCCATTACCATGTATTGCAGGGAAAGCAAAAATCTGTTGTGGGCAGCACATGACTTTCCCTGCAGACGTGAATTCAGTCTTTCTATATTTCTTTGAGAACTTATTAAATTGAGTTTAATTGTACAAAATAACACAAAATTTTCATTTTTAATTCAATTTCCGCTTTTATTTGGTAATTGGACATTTTTCCTAAGGCGGCATAACAAAAATACCAAAAATCTCAAATATCTCGAGAACGGTTAGTCCTAGAGTAATAGAGTTGATCTTATTATTTTCCTCGTGAAAAATTACGTATAAAACAAGCATTTAATTGATACATTTGAACATACGTAGTCTTTTTTTTTTATATTGGCGATTTTTGCGGGCCATTTCGTAAAAAAGGGCAGGTTGTTCTTTTCCGAATCGTACCAAAACCTAATCAGCACCAGAGTATCCCACAAGTGATTTATCCACCAAATTTTGTGAAATTTGGTCAATTAGTATTTCAACTAGAGTGGATACATGAGATTTTTGTTGGCCATTTCGCAAAAAAAGGCGGGTTTTTTTTTCCGAATTGTACCAAAAACTAATCAGCACCAGGGTCACGCCCAAGAGTCTTGCCTACCAAATTTTTGAAATTCGGTCCATTAGTTTTTGAGTTAGAGTGATACATACATTGCACAGACAGACACACAGACAGACAGACACACACACAGACGTCACGCTAAAAATAGTTTTTTCGTATTCTAGAGGTCGCGAAACGTGTAGATCCGTCTAAAACTCGAGTTGCGATTTTCGACATGATTCCAATACTTTCCCTATACATTACCATGATTCCAATGCAGGGAAAGTAAAAATGTAGACTTTGCAGGGAAAGTAAGGGTAGGATATTGCAGGGAAAGTAAAAATGTAGACTTTGTTTTGAAATTTGAAATAGTTAACGTCTTAAAAACACCATAATCACAATAAGTTTTCTTTAATTTTATTATAAATATTTTTTAAACTTCTCAGCGGCTTAATCTATGAAATATCAAAACCGCAAAGTATTAAACATTTTGATTTGCTACATAGAGATTAATTTCTAACATTTTCCAGCTCCCGAATAGTTCCGAATCCCTTTCCAAAATACCTGTTCGCAAGCTAATTATCTGACATTCGTTTACCGGTCTCAAAAGAAGAAAACATCGATGTCACAAAAATTCCGGAAACGGATTTCTTCTCATCAAATTGAGATATGATCCGGTGTAGGCGTGAACAACAAAAAGCTATCTCCTGTGTACTTTCTTTATTCTCATTAAGGAACGGATATGATACAGCAATACAGATACTGGTCTGGCATTATAGGGGCACCGTTATTTATTTGCGACAGATAGCAACTTCACTTTTTTAAGTCAATCATGAAGGCTCTCCCCGCTGGCAATATCCATTGCCTTCTTAGCACGGATTAAAGAAAAGACAAAAAGTTGTTTCAGGTGCAAAAACTCGATTTTCCCACCTATCGAAAAAAATGTTCCATGGAATTCCGCCAAGAGACTGTCCAGTAAAAGAAGTAAATAAGGTGGAAAAAATGATCTGCTGACGTCGTTAGTACTCTCGGACTCATATTGGCTGTCTTTTTTTATTCTTCAATGTTTTCCTCTTCGGTCGAAATTCTGTACATTTCAAAATTATTTGATTTTATTCGTTTCGGTTCGTGTTGGAGGGATATTGATGCTTGTAAATTTATTCCCCGCAAATCGTAGAGCGAGGCATTTTTATTAATCTGTTTTGGATTAAGTGCACATTTGATTTGATTCAATGGTTTTTTGAAGAATTTTTATTTTTATCGTCTGGCTCCGTTTCAAGTTACGATTAAAAGAACCAAACATTGTTTCCACATGAAATCGTGAAATTATGGTAATATTGCTTTAACAAATGACCTTTATTCTATACCCCTAATTACATGGAGAAGAAACGATTTGCTATTACTGCAGCAACAAGTATTGGCTGAACGGTTTCGATATCAATTGTTTTGTATGATGAGATGAGTTCTAACAAGAACTAGAATTGCTAGTTGCAGACATCTGGTGTAGAGTTGCTATACGCCGAGAGCTTTATTCCAGGCTTTGAAAAAACCCCTATTGGCGAGATTCGGTGACTATGAACTTGACTTTGCATTATTCAGTCTATTATTTTATACATTTGCTTGCCGATGAGTGGTGGGACCGATTTTGGCGCCCACAACAAAGTTCGTAATATTACGGCGTATAGCTAGTTTCTCACTGTTAGTGCAGTTTTAAGAACTTTAGCAACATGCTAGTCCGATTCATTGGCGGAACCTCAAATATTCTCAGCTCTTCAAGATCCTGACATGGCTTGCAATTTTCTTTTACAATTTTCGTAATTTTTATATTATCATTTGCAACAATATTCTAAGCTGTGGGTCAAAATTTGCATTATATACAGAAAGTAATGTAAACAAATTTTTCTTATTTGTTCTATAACCATTTTAATTAAAAACCAAATCCAAGTGTGTTTTCCAAGTTCTAAAGCCTGGAAAAAAAATGTGATTCTTACAGTTCACGCCAGAAAACCGGGGTCTAAAGGGTCCAGAAATCCGTTCTTAAAACATCATGGCAAAAACAATGCAAACCAAAAACGCTTTCAGAGGACAGGGTTTCAAAAATTTTCGGAGGACCTTTTAAATATGGACATAATTTTTTCTCCATTTCGATACAGTTGTGATTAAAATTGACTGTTTGTGGCAGTTTTAAAATTGAAGCCTAAGGGCCGGGCCCTACGATGCTTAAAAGAAAGGAAGCTTTAATCTCAATATCACTGGTTAAACATGAGTTTCCGTTTTGTCGTTATGTATAAATTCTTTGTTACCTCGGCAAAACGTCAATATTAGCATATAAAAGTCAAAGCCTTTATTAACGATATTGTCCCGATAACAAACGTTAACGTTTCATTAGAAACGTACTTCAAATATTTCCCGATGTATATATATATATATAATATTTGACTTGAATAGTCCAAGGAAGATACAATTCAAGTTATAAAAATCAATTTTATTCGATGATACTAGGAATAAAGATAATTACATGTTCCGGACGACTCCTCATCGTCGACCAGCTCTCAACAAATTTGTGTGCCGTCTGCGTAGTTCTTCACAAGTGCAAAATACATTTTCATCAGAGGGGGAGGGAGGATATGAGGCATGTGACTGCTATCTTAGCGGTTTAGGCTTTAAAAATGCGATTGGGAATGCAATTTCAATGAGAACGTTTACATAGAGTTAAGTTTAGTGACCATATATGGTATGATCGAGGAAGCGTCTGCAGACTTGTTAATATTAGTGGCGTGGAATAGAATTTAATGTAGTTGCAATATGTGCTTGGCATGAGATAGGAATTTGGAATAATAAGATAACTGTGAAAGAAAAGAGCGCGCTATTGGAAAAGGCTTAAAATGTATGTATCACATATATATATATATATATATATATATATATATATATATATATATATATATATATATATATATATATTATGCCATCATTTGTAAAAAATATTATGTTTCTCTGTTACAGAATTACTTAAAAAATAACCACATTTTTAAACCCATTAATAATCAGTCTATCAAAATCAAAAATAAAATGCTAAAATTATATACACAATTAAATATTAATTGTAAGTTTTTTAAATTTCCTTATGTTACTTTGGTTCCTAAATTCCATAAATCACCTCTCAGTTTTAGAACAGTCACTTGTGGACATAATACCTTTACCACTACAGCTAGTAAGTACTTGCTTAACTGTTTAAATAGAATTAATGAATCTCTTAAATTTAGGAATTCAGGATATTTCATTTTGAACAATAGTTTTGATTTAGTAAATCACCTTAACAAGCTTCCACAAATTCTTGGTTTCCATACCTTTGATTTTAAAGACCTATTTAATAATATTGTCATTAAAGATTTATATAAAGTTATTATCTCTCTTTATTATGACTATCTATCTTCCAATAATGTTGCATTTAATGTCAAAAACTTTCCTATGCTCTTGAACTTTGTGTTATACAACAATTATACTATCCAAGGTGATAACATTTATTTACAAACTTCTGGTGTGCCACAAGGTGGCTGTAGTAGTAGTATACTCGCTAACGTATATCTTTATTATTATGAATGTCATTTTTACCCATCTAACCTAGAATTAATTCCTAATGAACCTAGCGTTAGTCAAACTGTAAATTTTTTAGACCTAAATTTAGATACCCTCAATAATCATGTAATCACCAATCTATATGATAAAAAAGATTCTTACAACTTCACTATCATAAAGCTGCTATCATATAAATCTTGCAATTCTATTCAATTGTTTAGAAACATCATTTTAAACCAGCTATTTCGAATACATCGACTTTCTGATCCTCGGTTTCACTTTCTCCACATCAATAATCTTAAACGCATTTGTCAAAATTACCAATATCCGGAAGTATTTGTAAATAATATTATTAATAATTTCAAATATACCACGTAATAATTTTACACATGCATTATTTATCTTTGATTGGATAACTCATTTTTGAGGATTCACCCATTCTTATCACCTAACTTACCACTTGGCCTGAGTCTAATATTGTTGACTATTTTCCACTTGTCCTGAGTCCTATACTGATTACTATTTTTGAAAGTCTCCATACATATTATGTATCGCTCACATGTATTCATTCCGGTGCCCACTCGCATTGACGAAGTGAGGTGAAATGCTCAGTCGCTTGTTTAACTTACACGTGGCAACAATGCTTGTGAGTTCTTATTTCTGTTCGAGGAGGTATTATTTTTCTGATTTTTAATTCAATTGATTTATTTTTCTCCTTCCACTAGCCAGTAGACAGTTCCAATGGTGTCTATAGTTAAATACTATCGCCATTGTCAAAAACTGGCTATTCTATCGGTTTTAATTCGAATTGTATGGCTGTCCTGATGAGAATGCAATTTCGAACTAACCGCCATTTTTTGTGTAGTTTCAATTGATTGCTCTCTATGTCTTAATCTACGAGGAAGGCACTCACATATTAAATGAAATACCATACTTTCGGTTCGTGGATGACATTCTTGTGGGCAAATACGAAGAAATGCCTGAATTTGACTTCAGTTTCTACCCTGATAACTTGGATCTCATAGAAACGCACATGGAAAATAAAAATCAAGTTGATTTCCTGGATATTAGTATCCTTTACGATAAAAACAATTGTTTATATACCATTTTATACGACAAGAGAAATACTTTCAAGACCAGCATCAATCACGTTATCGATTGGAACTCAAATTTGAGTAAAAATATATTACGAAATATTATAGTCAATCATCTGATACGCAACCAAAGAATTCATACTTTCAAAAAAGATCGAACTGAAAATGACAGAAGAATAATGCAAGAGGCGATCAAGAAACATTATCCCGCAAATTTCCTTAGACATTGTTATAATACTGTATACAACGATGTAAAAAACGCTTATTTTAAGGATATAACTTGTACACACCTATGATGTTATCGATTTTGGAAATGGTAACTGTGAGATTCACCTACACGGAACTTGCTGATAGCGCACCCTAGTGGTAGTATAATGCTATATATGGATTGCACTCTCCTTAGTTAACGACTCTTGGCCTTTTTCATTATGTGTTTTACTTCGGCTTTGTACTTCGGACTTTTCTTCGATTCTTGAGTTTTGTACTCACTTCCACGGTCAGTGTCTTGTGCTCGACACCATTTCGGAGGTCAAGTTTCGGCAAAGTATTTGGTTCCGGGAGTGTTACCTAGGTGTAATAGCAGGCTATAACCGGGAACGAGGGGTCACAATCCCCCTCGGCCATTTATGCTTTCCCGTTGGCTTGATTCCCATTTTTTCCTTAATACTTTTACTTGCTGTATAACTGCTTTACGTACTTGTGCAGCATTGCGCCATCTACGTTAAGCCTTTTTTCATACTTTTGTATGCTTACGTTTTCTTCATCTGATTACTTTTGTATTCTATTATATATATATATATATATATATATATATATATATATATATATATATATATATATATATATATATATATATATATATATATATATATATAAGGATATAAACAATAAGAAAAAATAAGCGAGAACAGGAGTGACCATATGATTTGCATAGAATGGCTGGGGTGGATTGCGACACCCCTTTCCCGCTTAAAGCAGCTTTTACGACCCGGGCAACGCTCACGGCACCAATGTAACTCAATGGTCAATCTCCCACATGTGCAAAGACTGAAGCACCCGAACGGACAAAAGAGCAAAGATGGAACCAAGCATGGAAGAGATACACCTTACTATCCAGCATGAAAACACAACATTTTATAAGGGAAAGTCGCACATGCGCGAAAAGACTTCATGATGATAGGATCGCAGATATGAAAATATATATGATTAAGAATTCTCATTTAGAATCAAACAATGTACAATTTCTTTCTTTGAAAAAGGAATAGTAATAATGTTGTAAAAAATATCTAGGGTAATTTCTTTTTAATGCATCATTTATTATTTTATTACATTCATGAATGCAGTCTTTTTTAAAAGTACTGTAGTTTCTGTTTCTTCTGAAGTACCCGATAATAATATTTCTGAATATATTTTTAGTGAGGTTTGAATTCCAATCAATAATATTATTAATTTTGATATTGTATGAATTTCTCTTGTCGTGTATGGTTGTATAAATTCCATACTGTTGGTGCTTTCTTATTGACAAATCCAGGAAGTCTGTCGATCCATCCTCATTGATCGGGTTTTCAATTAAGTCCAATTCCCTTGGGTAGAATGCAAAATCTATGTCAGGGGTGTTTGCATAACCCCCTAATATCACATCGTCAACATAACGGAAATAAGGTATTTCCGATAATAGATGGGTTCCTCTTTCATATTTGGATAGATAAATATCCGCCAATATTGATGAGCATGCACCACCCATGGGTATGCCTTTGACCTGTTTGTAGAAATGCATACCGTCATATAGTATGTTTTCATTTAAAACCAACTCAATCAAATCCAAATATCTTCTGAGAGTTATATATGGTTTTAAATTATACTCTTCATGTAATTCTTTCAAGATCTTTTGTAGGTTTGTTAAATCGATGTTATTAAACAGATCCCTGAAATCGTAGCTTCTGAAGTTTAAATCTTTATGGCAAAATTTCAGTCGGTCTATCAATTCTTGTCCGTTTTTTAACATTATGGAGTTTTGCTTCTTAATATCAGTCATAACATATTGGAGTAATTTCAGAAGTTTTTTATTTGCATGTTCTAGGTATGATCCGCATCCCACTGTTACAGTACGGAACTTGACTGGCTGTTTGTGTAACTTGGGAATGAGGATTAAGTATGGAAATTTTACTGATTTAATATCCATACCAATTCTTTTATACAGTGCTTTTATTCTATTAGTGATTATTGATTCGTTACTAGGAATTAATGTATACATGGCACAATCCTTATAGCATTGTGTTAAAGTATCGACATAGAATTTTTTACACGTGAATGCAAAATTCGATACGATTTTGTCGGTGTATGTCAATACGAATTCTTCATTAAAATGTTTGATTGAAAACGGAAATTGAGAACTCCCAGAATCCTTGTTTCTTCTCGGGTAGAATTGGCAAAAAGCACTGTAAAAGGCATATTTCCATGCGTTAAAAGTTTGTACGGGTATACTGTGTTTGACAGCCATCTTGTATATGAAGGTTTCCAGATCGTAATTAAATTCATTATAAATATCATTATATTCTTGTATTCGGTACTTAGTACCAAGTTGTAATAAGTTTTTGAGTTTATTATCTTTTATAAAATCTAAGTTTCCAGTAATTATATGCTTGTGGTAGGGATCACAATGTATATTTTTATGACATTGACAGGATTCAATATTAAATGAAGACACGGTTTTACATAATTTATTGTAGTTGAATAATCTTCTACCGTTTGTTCTTACAAAGCGATAGGATATCTTAATATTTAGATTAGGCAAAGGAAGACGTTCTTCTATATTATGTAATATTTGGTTGAATGGAATATTTTCGAACATTTTATTCTTAAATGTTGTGATAAAAAATTCTTTTGATTTGTTTATTTGATATTTTGGTTCAAGTGCTACATTATATTTTGCGGCTCTGAGTTTAATTAAATCCAGAATGATGTCTATATTAGTGTTTGTATCTTCTGTATTGCAGTTATTTTCACTTAAATTGAAATTTATAATAAAATTCCATATACGTTGTAAGTATTTGATTTTGACGTATATATGACTTACAACGTATATGGAATTTTATTATAAATTTCAATTTAAGTGAAAATAACTGCAATACAGAAGATACAAACACTAATATAGACATCATTCTGGATTTAATTAAACTCAGAGCCGCAAAATATAATGTAGCACTTGAACCAAAATATCAAATAAACAAATCAAAAGAATTTTTTATCACAACATTTAAGAATAAAATGTTCGAAAATATTCCATTCAACCAAATATTACATAATATAGAAGAACGTCTTCCTTTGCCTAATCTAAATATTAAGATATCCTATCGCTTTGTAAGAACAAACGGTAGAAGATTATTCAACTACAATAAATTATGTAAAACCGTGTCTTCATTTAATATTGAATCCTGTCAATGTCATAAAAATATACATTGTGATCCCTACCACAAGCATATAATTACTGGAAACTTAGATTTTATAAAAGATAATAAACTCAAAAACTTATTACAACTTGGTACTAAGTACCGAATACAAGAATATAATGATATTTATAATGAATTTAATTACGATCTGGAAACCTTCATATACAAGATGGCTGTCAAACACAGTATACCCGTACAAACTTTTAACGCATGGAAATATGCCTTTTACAGTGCTTTTTGCCAATTCTACCCGAGAAGAAACAAGGATTCTGGGAGTTCTCAATTTCCGTTTTCAATCAAACATTTTAATGAAGAATTCGTATTGACATACACCGACAAAATCGTATCGAATTTTGCATTCACGTGTAAAAAATTCTATGTCGATACTTTAACACAATGCTATAAGGATTGTGCCATGTATACATTAATTCCTAGTAACGAATCAATAATCACTAATAGAATAAAAGCACTGTATAAAAGAATTGGTATGGATATTAAATCAGTAAAATTTCCATACTTAATCCTCATTCCCAAGTTACACAAACAGCCAGTCAAGTTCCGTACTGTAACAGTGGGATGCGGATCATACCTAGAACATGCAAATAAAAAACTTCTGAAATTACTCCAATATGTTATGACTGATATTAAGAAGCAAAACTCCATAATGTTAAAAAACGGACAAGAATTGATAGACCGACTGAAATTTTGCCATAAAGATTTAAACTTCAGAAGCTACGATTTCAGGGATCTGTTTAATAACATCGATTTAACAAACCTACAAAAGATCTTGAAAGAATTACATGAAGAGTATAATTTAAAACCATATATAACTCTCAGAAGATATTTGGATTTGATTGAGTTGGTTTTAAATGAAAACATACTATATGACGGTATGCATTTCTACAAACAGGTCAAAGGCATACCCATGGGTGGTGCATGCTCATCAATATTGGCGGATATTTATCTATCCAAATATGAAAGAGGAACCCATCTATTATCGGAAATACCTTATTTCCGTTATGTTGACGATGTGATATTAGGGGGTTATGCAAACACCCCTGACATAGATTTTGCATTCTACCCAAGGGAATTGGACTTAATTGAAAACCCGATCAATGAGGATGGATCGACAGACTTCCTGGATTTGTCAATAAGAAAGCACCAACAGTATGGAATTTATACAACCATACACGACAAGAGAAATTCATACAATATCAAAATTAATAATATTATTGATTGGAATTCAAACCTCACTAAAAATATATTCAGAAATATTATTATCGGGTACTTCAGAAGAAACAGAAACTACAGTACTTTTAAAAAAGACTGCATTCATGAATGTAATAAAATAATAAATGATGCATTAAAAAGAAATTACCCTAGATATTTTTTACAACATTATTACTATTCCTTTTTCAAAGAAAGAAATTGTACATTGTTTGATTCTAAATGAGAATTCTTAATCATATATATTTTCATATCTGCGATCCTATCATCATGAAGTCTTTTCGCGCATGTGCGACTTTCCCTTATAAAATGTTGTGTTTTCATGCTGGATAGTAAGGTGTATCTCTTCCATGCTTGGTTCCATCTTTGCTCTTTTGTCCGTTCGGGTGCTTCAGTCTTTGCACATGTGGGAGATTGACCATTGAGTTACATTGGTGCCGTGAGCGTTGCCCGGGTCGTAAAAGCTGCTTTAAGCGGGAAAGGGGTGTCGCAATCCACCCCAGCCATTCTATGCAAATCATATGGTCACTCCTGTTCTCGCTTATTTTTTCTTATTGTTTATATCCTTGTATTCCACTCTGGATGCAGAGCTGCTATGCGCCACATCCTCTGTAAGGTTTCTGTTTTCTCCTTTACTTAAATAGGAGTTCCGTTCGTGATATACTTATTTTTATATGTATATATATATATATATATATATATATATATATATATAAATATAAATTAGTAAATCCAAAGTTAGAATGTATGTAGTAACTCATAATACACTATTCCAAAATTTTCTACAAAATACAAAGAAATAAAAGAAATTAAGACATAAAGAGGAAATAATAAAGCGTAATGCAGGTCATAAAGACAAAGACAATCAACAAATTTTAAAAATGAGGAATGCAAATAAGAAAACAAAAAATCAACCAAAAAAGCTTGCACATGAAAGAGATTTAGGCTTACGATAAGTTCATTTCGAAAAAATTCTTTTCGGGTCCATATATCCCTTCGAAATGAACACAAAAATGCTTGTTTCTGAAACACAAGATAGATTTTATCTATAAACTTGTGTTATATGGACGGCAAGCATATAGATTGGAACAATAAAGGAAACATAAATACCTTGAAATACATTTCATTAGAGCAACCATGACAAGCAAAATATGGCTAGACCAATGTTGCCATATGCAGAAATGAAAAGATATATATATATATATATATATATATATATATATATATATATATATATATATATATATATATATATATATATATATATATATATATATATATATATATATACATATATATATATATATATATATATATATATATATATATATATATATATTTATAAACAAGAAGAAAAAATAAGCGAGAACAGGAGTGACCATATGATTGACATAGAATGGCAGGGGTGGATTGCGACACCCATTTCCCGCTTAAAGCAGCTTTTACGATCCGGGCAACGCTCACGGCACCAATGTAACTCAATGGTCAATCTCCCACATGCGCAAAGACAGAAGCACCCGAACGGACACAAAAGCAAAGATGGAACCAAGCAAGGAAGAGATACACCCTACAATCCAACATGAAAACACAACATTTAATAGGGGAAAGTCGCGTATGCGCGAAAAGACTTCATGATCGCAGATATGAATATATATATGATTAAGAATGCTCATTTAGATTCAAACAAAGCACATTTTCTTTCTTTGAAAAAGGAATAGTAATAATGTTGTAAAAAATATCTAGGGTAATTTCTTTTCAATGCATCATTTATTATTTTATTACATTTATAAATGCAGTCTTTTTTAAAAGTACTGTAGTTTTTGTTTCTTCTGAAGTATCCGATAATAATATTTCTGAATATATTCTTAGTGAGGTTTGAATCCCAATCAATAATATTATTAATTTTGATATTGTATGAATTTCTCTTGTCGTGTATGGTTGTATAAATTCCATACTGTTGGTGTTTTCTTATTGACAAATCCAGGAAGTCTGTCGATCCATCTTCATTGATCGGGTTTTCAATTAAGTCTAATTCTTTTGGGTAGAATGCAAAATCTATGTCAGGGGTGTTTGCATAACCCCCTAATATCACATCGTCAACATAACGGAAATAAGGTATTTCCGATAATATATGGGTTCCTCTTTCATATTTGGATAGATAAATATCCGCCAATATTGATGAGCATGCACCACCCATGGGTATGCCCTTGACTTGTTTGTAGTAATGCGTACCGTCATATAGTATGTTTTCATTTGTTTGAATCTAAATGAGCATTCTTAATCATATATATATTCATATATGCGATCCTATCATCATGAAGTCTTTTCGCGCATGCGCGACTTTCCCCTATAAAATGTTGTGTTTTCATGTTGGATTGTAGGGTGTATCTCTTCCTTGCTTGGTTCCATCTTTGCTCTTTTGTCCGTTCGGGTGCTTCTGTCTTTGCACATGTGGGAGATTGACCATTGAGTTACATTGGTGCCGTGAGCGTTGCCCGGGTCGTAAAAGCTGCTTTAAGCGGGAAAGGGGTGTTGGAATCCACCCCTACCATTCTATGCAAATCATATGGTCACTCCTGTTCTCGCTTATTTTTTCTTATTTTTTATATCCCTATATGCCACTCTGGATGCAGAGCTGCTAAGCGCCACATCCTCTGTAAGGTTTCTATTTTCTCCTTTACTTAAATAGGAGTTCCTTTCGTGATATACTTATTTTTATATGTATATTTTTATATGTGTATTTTTATATTTATATTTATATATATATTAGAAAGATTAATAACCAATTCTAAGTAATTACGAAACAATTAACCAATAAAATCATCAAAGCAATTAAAGCACGGCTACCATGTCGAAAAAAGAAATGAACAGCATTGGCCTACTTCGGAGGTTAATTACACTAGATTCTTCATCAGGTCTGAGTATCTAACCCATCAAACAAATATATATATATATATATATATATATATATATATATATATATGTAATATATATATATATATATATATATATATATATGTAATATATATATATATATATATATATATATATATATATATATATATATATATATATATATATATATATATATATATTACACGAAAACTATGCATTAACAAGCATAATAACTAATGGCCCAACTCTAGCACAGATGTTAAGATAAAATTTTAATATAAGTAACAATAGATAAATACAAAACTGAAATTATTATTTAGTAACTTATCTATAAAGAGGAAAAAGAGCGGTGGATTGGTAACATTAAAATAAGTGTATACAATATATAAAGACAATCAGAATAAAAAATAAGTACAAAAAATATTCAAAAATCATCAAAAAATAAAGAACAGAAAAAATATAAAAATATAGGAAGAGCAAAAAAGGCAAAAGAAGTAAGTTAGCAAAATGACCAACAAAGGGGGGGGGGGAGTGAAAAGAAAACTGAAACCAGTCCCAACATTACACAGGCTGATCAGAAGCAAAATTAGAATTGACAAAAGTGATAAAGCAAAAACTATATACACCTGATAAAATATATCAAAATATTGAGTATCAAACAGTTGAAACCAATATATGGTGATAAAACCATGCCAAAAGACAATGAAAGCATACAGTCTAAAAATTGGAGGTTAATCCAGAACTGTACTTTTCATCAGGATAGTACGTACATTCTAAATTAAAATGCAGCAATACCCAGTTTCGAACAATGGCGATATATATATATATATATATATATATATATATATATATATATATATATATGTAGTATTTTGTAGAAAATTTTGGAATAGTGTATTATGAGTTACTACATACTTTCTAACTTTGGATTTACTAATTTATATTTATATATATATATATATATATATATATATACATATACACACACATATACATCTTCAAGTCAATATTAGCACAATATTGTATACAAATATTATTTTCTACTTTCCCTGCAGTACATGGTAATGTATAGGGAAAGTATTGGAATCATGCCGAAAATCGCAACTCGAGTTTTCGACGGACCTACACGTTTTGTGACCTCTAGAATACGAAAAAACTATCGTGACGTCTGTGTATGTGTCTGTGTGTGCAATGAATGTATCCACTCTTACTCGGAAACTAATGGACCATATTTTATAAAATTTGGTAGGCAAGTCATTTGTGTGTGACACTGGTGCAGATTAGATTTTAGTACGATTCGGAAAAAAAGAACCTGCCCTTTTTTGCGGAATGGCCCGCAAAATTCGTCAAAATATAAAATAAGAAACTAAGAATACTCAAATATATTAATTAAAAGCTTGTTTTATACGTAATTTTTAACGATTAAAAGAATAAGATCAACCTCATTGCACTAAGACTAGCCGTTCTCGAGATATTTTAGAATTTTCGCATTTCAGCTACACCACTTTAGAAAATAAGCCCAGCTACCAAATGAAAACGAAAATTGAATTAAAAGTGCAAATTCAGTGTAATTTTAAATAATTATGGTTGTTATTTTGTACAATTAAACTTAATGAAATGAATTATTAAAGAAATAAAGAGAACGCAAATATGAGTCTGCAGCGAAAGTCATGTGCTGCCCACTTCAGATTTTTACTTTCCCTGCAATATAGGTAATGTATAGGGAAAGTATTGGAATCATGCCGAAAATCGCAACTCGAGTTTTCGACGGATCTACACGTTTTGAAACTACTAGAATACGAAAAAGCTATTTTTAGCGTGACGTCTGTGTGTGTGTGTGTGTGTCTCTGTGTGTGTTTGTCTACGCAATGTATGTATCCACTTTAACTTAAAAACTAATGGACCGAATTTCATAAAATTTGGTAGATAAGTCTGTTGGGTGTGACCCTGGTGCTAATTAGTTTTTCGTACGATTCGGAAAAACAGAACCAGCCATTTTTTGCGACATGGCCCGTAAAAATTTCATGTATCCACTCTCTAAAATACTAACTGACCAAATTTCATACAATTTGGTAGATAAGTCACTTGTGGGATACTCTGGTGCTGATTAGATTTTGGTATGATTCGGAAAAGAATAACCTACCTTTTTTTTACGAAATGGCCAACAAAAATTTCATGTATCCACTCTAGCTAAAATACTAATTGACCAAATTTCACAAAATGTCGTAGATAAGTTACTTGTATAGAATACTCTAGTACTGATTAGATGTTGGTACGATTCTTAAAAGAACAACCTACCTTTTTTTTACTAAATGATCCGTAAAAATCACCAAAATCTAAAAGAAAAAGATTACATATGCTCAAATGCATCAATTAAATGCTTGTTTTATACGTAATTTTTGACGAGGAATAAAATAAGACCAACCCTATTACTCTAAGACCAACCATTCTCGAGATATTTGAGATTTTTCGCATTTTTGTTATGCCGTTTTTGGGAAAATGTTCAATTACCAAATAAAATAAAAATAAAAAATTAAATTAAAAATGCAAAAGTAATGTGCAATTAAACTCAATTTAATGAATTATTAAAGAAAAAATGAATTTGAGTCTGCAGGGAAAGTTATGTGCTGCCCACATCAGATTTTTTATTTCGGTGTAGTATATATGTTTTGTTCCGCAGTTTATACGATAATTAAAGATATAATGCATTTTCAAAGAGATACTGGGAATTAAAGATTATTTCACGTTAAAAATTTTATTCATCTCCTTCGTGATTTGGTCTGGGCCAGCTGTTGCCATTTTTCACATTTATGCATAAATTTTGTCAGGCTCATTCTATGTTTGAGGGTTGCATGAAAAATGCTCTGTCAATATGATAAATATTGCAAATATGCCAGCTCAGAATTCTCTCCCAAAATTAATTTTCAGGAATTATACATCAAATGGAAGAAAAGCTTCTGTTGAAAATTATTTCAAATTGAACTGAATGATGTAAATTAAGTTTATGCATGAGTACTTTGATAATATAATGCCTATTACTTTCTGTACAGTATGTAATATTAGTTGCGTGAACAACACGTGACGTATAGTCTGACTTAAAAACGCTGAAAATGGTGTAAGTTCACGCCTGATTGGAATATTAGTCTCATTCCTCATTCATTTTATCAGATATCTCATTCATCTAAAATTATTTCATATTATCTCATGGATCTAAAGTTATTTCATGTTATCTCATTCATCTAAAGTCATTTCATGTTATCTCATTCATCTAAAGTCATATCATGTTATCTCATTCATCTAAAGCCATTTCATGTTATCTCATTCATCTAAAGTCATTTCATGTTATCTCATTCATTTAAAGTTATTTCATGTTATCTCATTCATCTAAATTTATTTCATGTTATCTCATTCATCTAAAGTTATTTCATGTTATCTCATTCATCTAAAGTCATTTCATGCTATCTCATTCATCTAAAGTCATTTCATGTTATCTCATTCATCTAAAGTCATTTCATGTCATCTCATTCATTTAAAGTTATTTCATGTTATCTCATTCATCTAAATTTATTTCATGTTATCTCATTCATCTAAACTTATTTCATGTTATCTCATTCATCTAAAGTCATTTCATGTTATCTCATTCATCTAAAGTCATTTCATGTTATCTCATTCATCTAAAGCCATTTCATGTTATCTCATTCATCTAAAGTCATTTCATGTTATCTCATTCATCTAAAGCCATTTCATGTTATCTCATTCATCTAAAGTCATTTCATGTTATCTCATTCATTTAAAGTCATTTCATGTTATCTCATTCATCTAAATTTATTTCATGTTATCTCATTCATCTAAATTTATTTCATGTTATCTCATTCATCTAAAGTCATTTCATGTTATCTCATTCATCTAAAGTCATTTCATGTTATCTCATTCATCTAAAGTCATTTCATGTTATCTCATTCATCTAAAGTCATTTCATGTTATCTCATTCATCTAAAGTCATTTCATGTTATCTCATTCATCTAAAGTCATTTCATGTTATCTCATTCATCTAAAGCCATTTCATGTTATCTCATTCATCTAAAGTCATTTCATGTTATCTCATTCATTTAAAGTTATTTCATGTTATCTCATTCATCTAAATTTATTTCATGTTATCTCATTCATCTAAAGTTATTTCATGTTATCTCATTCATCTAAAGTCATTTCATGTTATCTCATTCATCTAAAGTCATTTCATGTTATCTCATTCATCTAAAGTCATTTCATGTTATCTCATTCATCTAAAGTCATTTCATGTTATCTCATTCATCTAAAGCCATTTCATGTTATCTCATTCATCTAAAGTCATTTCATGTTATCTCATTCATTTAAAGTTATTTCATGCTATCTCATTCATCTAAATTTATTTCATGTTATCTCATTCATCTAAAGTTATTTCATGTTATCTCATTCATCTAAAGTCATTTCATGTTATCTCATTCATCTAAAGCCATTTCATGTTATCTCATTCATCTAAAGTCATTTCATGTTATCTCATTCATCTAAAGCCATTTCATGTTATCTCATTCATCTAAAGTCATTTCATGTTATCTCATTCATTTAAAGTTATTTCATGTTATCTCATTCATCTAAATTTATTTCATGTTATCTCATTCATCTAAAGTTATTTCATGTTATCTCATTCATCTAAATTTATTTCATGTTATCTCATTCATCTAAAGTCATTTCATGTTATCTCATTCATCTAAAGTCATTTCATGTCATCTCATTCATTTAAAGTTATTTCATGTTATCTCATTCATCTAAATTTATTTCATGTTATCTCATTCATCTAAAGTTATTTCATGTTATCTCATTCATCTAAAGTTATTTCATGTTATCTCATTCATCTAAAGTCATTTCATGTTATCTCATTCATCTAAAGTCATTTCATGTTATCTTATTCATCTAAAGTAAAAATAAATAAAAAACTAAAAATAGGTGGAGGGATCATTATCTCCGGCTTTGTTTCTACGGAGAAAATATAAAGACATTAAAAGGGAATTCCTTACGACGGCAGTAGTGTAGTCGGTAGTATAACAAGACACCAATCCGCCCTGTTTACATTCCCGGTCCGGTCAAAATGTGTTTAAAGTAACAATACATAAGTTTAATAATCCACAAGTTTTGAAAAATAGAAAAGGAGATTACGCTATTTTTAATAGCATTTACGCGAATAAGCACCTATTGAATGCATGGATCATTATAAAAAAAATACTAGGTATTCTTCAAATACGAAATATTTTGCTCGTAGTATAAGTCGTACTTTTATATATAATAGTATATTAAAAAAAATAAAATAAAAAATAAATAAAATAAAACGTTCATTGACTATTGGAAGCATTTACCAATAAAAAGTAAAAGATCTGTAACATTTAATTTTTATGAATTTTCATAACAATAATAAATATAAGTTATATTATTGTTTTAAATATAGATTAGTTTTTTGAGAAATAAATTTAAGAAATAATATAGTATAATATTATTAGAATCATTACCAATAATCCATTATATGGTTTTGGTCTTACCGAATTGTCTGCTCTGGGGATTCCATAGACCTTTTACACCAGACATTTTAGATCTTTGAAAGAACTGTTGGGGATTCTGTATGGAGATAATCTTCTTCTTGCCAAGAATCTCGTAAGGGAGAGGGGGGGGGGGGGGGTCAACATTCGAATGATATTTTTATGCGATGATAGATACCGTTTTATCGATAGAAAGACAATGCTTTTCATGTAGGCAATGGTGGGTTGGGACGTTTAATTTCCATTGGCTATTCCAAGGTATTTAATAGTATCTCAGTCACCTTGGTAAGAGTTGAGACTGATCTTACTAACCAAAACTTTCCAAGGTTATGAAATACTGTACAAGAATTTTATTTATTTTTTAGAGGGGTTATCAATTGTCTGACCGTGAGCCAACATTGCATTCACTCCAAATGGGCAATCTACGCTAAAAAAAAAAACCTTATAAAATTCATGAATACTAAATTTAATCCAACAAATTAATTTATATATATTTTGACCAATATTTCTGGTACACCAATTAATGTATGTTCACTTCGACATTTATTGAGGGGGGTTGAACTTTCAGTTTTCCCTCCCCCTCATTTCACCCCCACCCTCCACTTCTAGATAAATATCGATGTCTCTCAAAATGTTCCAGGATGATTAAGTCGGGAACTTTTTCTTAAAAACCGAAGGAACAGCATTCTCTACCAAATCCCTCTTGCCCCCCCACACGACTGATTGGCTGACGTCCGTTTGATTTGGAGGAGGGGGTAGCTATAGTGACAGGAAGTCCATCGAATGATAAGGAAGTCAACCCCCCTCTCTTTAATGAACGAAGAGCACTTGCCCGGGGGAAGAGGGGGGCTTTTTCATCGTGTCCATCTTCTAGAACAGCTCCGGACCTTGAATTTTCTTTCCATATTTTTTTTTTTACTCTCTGTTGCCATCAATAAGTTCGTTTTTATTGTCAAATTAAAGCAGGAGGGTTACAAGATACGAAGAGACGGATGGAATTAGTTGAGAGATTAGGACCGACCTTACTGCAAAGGATAGTTCGAAGCGATCAACGACCGTATTTCCGTACATGAACCGACATTACATAATTTGAATTTTATCCTGTTTTAAAACCTTTTACTTTCCCTACAAAACCACAGTTCAGTGAAACTTCCATTATTTATAATACTCTTCTAGCTTACATGCATAGCTTATAGAGATGGTCATTAATGCTGAGGATATAAATTGTGTCACAGCTAATGCCTCTAATTCACAATCATCTTAGTTGAGTGTCTTCAACATGCAACATCATATAGGCGGCAGAAAGGGTGTGCGGGGGGGGGGGGGGGGTGCGACAGCGCCTCCATATTTATTTGCACTAAAAACATATTTTTTCTATTTGTGGTTTACATTAATTTATCTGTTAGATAAAGGACAAGCAATTTAAATTTAGTGGTTGGATTTATAAATCCGTTTTATGAAATAATTATTTTTCTAAAATTGCCTTTTGCGCCTGCCCAACAATGTGGCTTTTCCGGCGTACATTTTCCGGTACATTAATCAAGTATGAAGCTTCAGGATAGAGCTACTATATGAAAAAAAAATCTTATTCTGGTCAAAAAATGATAAACCGAGAAAAAATCCCAAGAAAGTTGAGTGGTGAAAAAGATCCCCCATGGTGATGTTAAATCGTATTATCTTCTTACTTAATATAGGATAATATCTATCTGTGCGTGTGTGTGTGTGCAGTCTGTAGTGGAATATTTAAACGCTGTACGACTACGAAATTTGGTATACAGGTACTTCAGCACCCGAATAGGTACGCCTAGACGTATTTTTCCTCCCTACATTTCGAATTAGTTTTTTAGTTATTTTATGTTTTACTCCGATTTTAGGTGATTTTCATACAAATGCATTCCTTAGCGACCTAAAATACTATCACAGAGTTTCCATCTTCACAACAAACCATTTTGCTTTAAACAAACTTTGAACGGAGTCCATACGACAAATATAAAAATGTTAATGGATTTTTAAAACTATATATACTTTTCGTGCGTTTTAAACCTCTCCGATTTTTATATTCCGATATATTAAAATTGGCGCGTCATCCAATGTTCATGGTTTTTCAACAGCTATTTAATGTATCACAGACCACTCTAGAAAAATAAATAATTTCATAAACCCATCCGCTGATTAATTATAATTTTTTCCGAGGCATGTTTTTTTTTTTTTTTTAAACGAATCTAGCGTGCTTTGAAGGTCGAAACGTACGGGGAAATAGAACAAACTCATTTATTTAGAGGAGTGGATATTTTGGGATTGGGTTAGAGGGTGTGCGTGAGAAGGAGTTACCTCCAAAGAAAGAATTTCGTAGAGACACTTTTTTATTTCTTCGGACAGTTACGGGAAGCTTACGTGTAATGCGTCCTTGGTATATGGGGTCGAGAAGTCATAGATTTAGAAAGCTGTAAGAAGTGAAATCATTAGCTTAGGGATTTATTTGGATTGTGAGCCGTAATATTACACATACACACACACTATATATATTATTTGGTATTATATTATCATTATTAGTATTGTGCTAAAATTCGCTGAGATAGGAATAATTTTTAGGTTTAAAGGAACTTTTTTTGTGATTTTAAATATTTTCATTTATTTGGGTTGTGAGAATGGTTTTAATTCAAAGCAGACGATTTGGAAATTGTGTGCTGTTATCGTATCTGTATAATTTAAGTAGCGGGCGCTTATTTATTGGAAACTAGAAAAAAGTGCCCGGCAATTTAAAATGAGAGGTCGTGGCGCAGCAGTATGTTCAGTCTGATTCTAATCAGTATCAGGCTAACCCACAAGTGACTCACCTACCAAATATCGTAAAATTTCGTAGAATCGCTTCAAATCTGAAGTGGATGCATACATTGCAGACACTCAGACAGATGCACACTCGTAGACGTTGAAAATGATTCGTGTTTATAGCGTCCAAAATTGTAGACCCGTCAAAAACTCGAGTTCTGATTTTCAACACTTTCCCTATATATTTTCCTTATACATTATCATGTAGAGACAGGGAAAATAAGAAACAGCAAAATATGTTAAATTTAAGAATGGGCCGTAAAATTCAATTACCCCCCCCCCCCTCCTTATTCAATTATTTGGAACATAGGCGTAGCCAGAATCTCACAAATCTGATGTGGGCAGCATGAGACTTTTCCAACAAACTCAGATTTACAATCCATTAAATTGATTTTAATGGTTTAAATTGACACGATTATTCCGCTTGATATTAAATGCAGTTTTCAGTTTTAACATGTCTTCTTTTGCATGGGTAACTTGATGCAGTTTAAAGAGTCGCCCTCTCCTCAAATTTCCAAAACACTTAAATATCTCGAAAGTGGTTCGTCCTAGACCCTAGAGTAATGGAGTTAGTCTTATTCGGTTCGTCGTTAAAAATTACGAATAAAAGAAGCATTTACCGAATAATTTTAAGCAACTTTGACAGCTTCAGATTTTGACAGTTTTGCGATCTATTTCTTAAGAGGGGGAAGCTAGTTCCCCCCCCCCTCCGAATCGTACAAAAATCTAATCAGCAACAGGGTAATTCATAAGTGACTTGCCTACCAAATTTTGTTGAATAGATTTTGAAATACAGTGAATACACACACACACAGACACACTGGGGCGCGGTAGCCCATTGGTTAGAGCGCTGGAGTTGCACTCGGTAGGCCCGGGTTCAATTCCAGCCACTGCCAAAACTGCCGCCATGTTCATGCGGAGTACGATCACGTTAAACATGTGGGTCCGTAAGTCCTTCCGAGAGGTTGGTGGTAGGGGGAGGAGGGTACGGTCCCTGTGGATGCCTCCCCCACTGGGTTCCGGTCTAAATTGGGTGGCACTTCCCGGCCGTCCAAACAGTTGCCTTACACCTTTCTGGTAGGTCGGACGGTCTGAGTCTCAACACAGACACACTGACAAACAGACATACAAACAGGCAGACACACCTAAACCGACGCCACGCTAAAAGTTCCGTATTCTAGAATGCTCGAACTGTGTAGATTTGCCAAAAGTTTGAGTTCCAATTTTCGCCACGATCAACATACTTTCCCTAAACATTACCATACATTGCAGGGAAAGTAAAAAGTGGGTTGAGACGATTGAATGCTGAGGGGGGGGGGGGGTTAAAATACAGAATTTTGTTTTTCAATGTGGACTTTCAATGTGGAAAAACTTCACTGTGGAGAAATTTCACTGTGGTCTTCAATGTGAAGAACTGGATAACTAATATGGAATTGTTTAACAAATGGGGGATGCGGAGGCATGGCTCATAAACCCCACTGCCTACACTGGTTTAAAAGCAGATATTGTGCTGTTCTTCATAGTTATATACGATCATTTTAAATGTCACACTGAGGTAAAATGATAGCCAATTCTTGAAACATTTCTTTTTTCTTCTTTTTAAAACAGCTTAATTCTTAATAAGAAAAACGGGTGTCTGACTTTTAAAAAAAATGTCTAGGCAGCAAACTCCAGGCTCCAGCTCTAAATTTAAAAAGCTATCTCCTCTATGGAGAGCCGGAACACAAAAGCACAGTAACAAAAGTTTTGAGGAGGAAGGAGAAAAAAAACTTTAAAAAATCAAATCTAATTATTTCTTACAGTCTGCCGTTGACTTGAAAGAGAAAGAGTAAATAAGTGGTAATAGAAATAAGGAAAGGGGGGAGGAGGAGGAAAGAATTCCAAGAAAGTTGCCGAAATAAAGTAAAAAAGAAATCCTTCCCGCTTTTGTCTGCAGCGCGAATGAAATGTTAGTCTTCATCATTAGTAAAGGATTCTGTTTTCATTGAGGCCTGGTCATCCCCCGGGTTGCCATGGTGACCGCCTCTGTAGGGTTGCCATTCTGTATCAACCATAATACTGGTTTTTTTTTTTTCATACAATTTAAGTCTTCGTTATGTTATTATTTGGAATTTGAACAAAATGGCAGAAATTGGAAAAATAGTTACCAAGGGCAGAAAGATATTGAAGCGAAAATTCTATATAGAGAGTACGTTTTGAGTTCTCACCCCTCTTAAAGAAAAGTACGCAATGAGTGAACGGAGATTAGAAATTGAAGTGGTTAACTACCTCCGTTAACTGGTTTTTAAAATCTATATCTGGTTAACCGAAATGTAAATTTCACAGATGAATCTATGAATTCCCTGCATGATCGCTTGAAGAAGAAAAGAGAATAAGTTCAATGTGAAAAATAAGAATATTTTCAAGAATTCGAAATATTTTCAATTTTGAATTTTTCTCTATTGAATGAAGAAATATGCTAACATTTCTTTATTCAACGAAAAAATATTTGAAAGTTAATATAGAAAATAGACTGCTCTCTGAAAAAAATCTGTGAAGTAAAAACTTCGATTATAGATACAGCCTATAAATGTTGAATAAAAGTATCAGCCGGTTTCCTAGACACAAAGAGCTTTCTTCATTATGATACATGATACAGAGAGCAAGCACCACTATCAGCAAATGCAAGTACGCGTCTATCAAAACATAGTTGTATTACGTGATACTGAGAGGTAATTGCTAGCAGACGATAATTTATAAAAATGGAGGGAAATTCCCATATGGAAGGAAGAACAGTAGAAAGATTCAAAACGCATTTTCTGTGTATATAAAACTTCGAACCGTTAAGTGCCGCTAGAAGTTCGAGTGCTGTTAAGAAAAAAACTAGAGCAATTATCAAACCTTAAATAAATCTGAAAAACACGAACATTTTAAACAATTTTTCCAAAATCTGCAATAATTTCTTGAAGTCATTTTGGATCTGACGCATTCGTCTTCCGAGACATTTTCACCCCAGGAGGAGATAGATCAACCAAGGGATTCATCAAACCCTTTCCTAAAATATCCCTCTTCGAAATCTTTTTAATTGTGAAATGTTGCCACCCCTCCGCTGGTCTCACAGTCGCCAGGGGAAGCCTTTCCAGACGGCAGACTCTGTGATCACGAGACACTATTAATAATGGACTTGGGAGAGGGCACTATTAATGAATGAACAGAACTTTACAAGTGCTCCCTTTCCTTTCGGGCTCCAATAGACTGGGAAGCATTCCAAATATTGTTATTGATGAGTTTTGTCGAGGACTTGACTGGATATAATTAGCCCCAAGAGAAGAGCGTTGTATCAGGTCTTGTTTATTTGAGAAACTATTGATCAATTGATCAATCCGTTATGGAAATTAGCATTTTAAACAATTATTATTTTGTCATGCTTTGTGAAGAGAATGCATTTGAAAGTCCTCCCCCTTCAAGTACAAAAAAGATTATCGTTTCAGTAGCTCAATATATAGAGCTTTAACTCGAAAGAATAACTTGTGAACGAAAGCTCAAAATATATAACTTTTGATGAGAAACATCTTGGGTACGGAGAGTATTTTGCAACGGAACGTATTTGCAACAAAACGTTTTTGCAAGTTCCCCTTTCAACTACAGAAAATATAATTGTCACAGTAGCTAAATATATAGAACCTCGACTTGAAGAATAACTTGTGAACAAAAGTTCATAAAAATATAATTTTTGATGAGAAACATCTTAGGTACGGAGCATATTTGTAACGGAACGTATGTTCCTTCGTGTCAGCGCTGACAGCTTCCTAAGCTCGTAACATCATTCTAGAATGCGAGGATTAAATTCGAAGTCAAAAATCCTTTTAATTGTGAAAGGGAAAAAGGTTAAATATGTCTGATAATTAATCTATTTTCTTGTATTTTTAATCTATTCAAAACACTTTTTCAGTGTATATATATTTCGAACTACGTGCCATAAGAAGAAAATTAGGAGAACGATTACAAAATCTGAAACGAAATAAATCTGAACATAAATATTTTAGACAATTCTTCCAAAATCTGCAGCAAATTTCTTGAAGTCATTTTGGATCAGACACATTCATCTTCCGAGAAATTGCCCCCCCCCCCCCCCCCCGGTAGGAGATCGATCAACCAACAGATTCATCAAACTCTTTCCCAAAATATCCCTCTTCGAAATCTTTTTAATTGTGAAATGTTGCCACCCCTCTGCTGGTGAATTGTCGTCTCACAGTCGCCAGGGACAGCCCTTCCAGACGGCAGACTCTGTGATCACGAGACACTATTAATAATGGACTTGGGAGAAAGCACTATTAATGAATGAACAGGACTTTTACAAGTGCTCCCTTTTCTTTCGGGCTTCGATAGACTGGGAAGCATTCCAAATATCGGTATTGACAAGAGAAGGAGTTTTGTCAAGGACTTGTCGGGATATAATTAGCCTTAAGAGCGTAGTTTCGGGTCCTATTCGAAAAGCTATTGATCAATTGATCAATCGGTTATGGAAATTAGTATTTTAAACAATTATTTTGTCATGCTTTGTAAGGAGAATGTATTTTAAGTACAGAAAATATTCTTGTCTCAGTAGCTCAGTATATAGAGCTTTAACTCGAAAGAACAACTCGTGAACGAAAGCTCAAAAAATATAATTTTTGATGAGAAGCATCTTAGGTACGGAGCGTATTTGCAACGGAACGTATTTGCAACGAAACGTATTTGCAAGTTACCCCTTCAACTACAGAAAATATTATTGTTTCAGCAGCTCAATATATAGAGCTTTGACTCGAAGAATAACTTGTGAACAAAAGTTCATAAAAAAATAATTTTTGATGAGAAACATTTTAGGGTACGGAGCAAATCATGTAAGAAATGTGACCAAACGGAAGTATGTAACGGAAGTGACTTCATATTGTTATGAATATCTAACAGAAAACCATCGTCATAATTTGAAAGTTTGGGTCACTTAACCTTGCCGACAAATATGGTGACCTTGTTTTTAAATTTCGCGAAATATTGGTGAGTTCTGAAAATTTCTCGGATTTTGTAGATTGGCTAAGAACTTCACGAGTTACGTGCATTTTTCAGAACTTTCCACACAGGGTATACTTGTCATCGTTCATTTGGATTGTGTACTGGATATGAGTAAAAGTATTTACCAAACTCAGCAAGGAACCCAATACATAACTTATTATTGTTATATACTCTTTAAGATGTATCATAAAACAATTCTGATATAAAAGTGTAAAAGCTAAGTAAATAAATAAGTAAAATTTAAACCTGGGACATCGGTGCATCGATATCTACGTTATAACCAGTATGTACTTATCACTTGCGCCGACCGCATGGTCGCCTATTGGAGTGACATCAAACGGTACATCTAAAAGTTTCATCGTGACAACTTCGTCGTTTATGGTCCGCTTCGGATGAAAAAGAAACTGCCTTCCATTAATCTATTGAAACTGTTTAATTCCCCCTAGCTCCCCCCCCCCAAAAAAATAATAATTAAAAGAATTAAAACTAAAAAAATATCGAAACATTTCATTAGGTATCGTATCCCATCGTCACCCATAAGCACACTTTAATCTTTTCCCATTCGAATATATACCCCCCCCCCCTTCTTTCTTTCGCACCCATTCCTCTTTTAGATTCCTTGGATTCCTCTTTTGAACTTCGTTTTTGTTGGTTCTTTTGTACTGACGAAGGGATCCTACGTATCCTCGAAACAGCTGTACGCTGCACCATTGTGTTATTTGTCTTTGTTAAAGTTACTGTAGTTTTCCTTATCTTTTGCACAAAGTGTATTTTACTTATTAATCATCTATATAATTCAAGACGAAATCTTTTTCCTCAGAGCTCATCAGTCCGGATCCCATTAAAAATGCTAAAACATCTAGACAAGAAGTAAAATATCTGATGTGAGCAGCAGCACCTGACTTTCCCTGCAGACTCATTCGTTGTATCTTTATTTCATTAACAATTCATTAAATGTAGTTTAATGGCACCTAATAACACGCATAATTAATTAAAAATATACTGAATTTAAGCTTTTAATTCAGCTTTCGTTTTCATTTGGTAACTGAACTTATTCTGACCGGCATAACGAAAATGTTGAAAACTAAAATATCCCGAGAACGACCAGTCCTAGAGTAATGGGGTTGGTCTTATTCTTTTCATCGTCAGAAATTGAATATAATGCAAGCATTTAATTAATGTGTTGGAGCATTCAGAATCTAAAATAGTCTTTTTAATCGGTTTTAAACAGGTTTTTAACAGGTTTTTTTAATCCCGAATCGTTCCAAAATCTAATCAGCACCAGGGTTATCCACAAGGGACTTACCAAATTTTATGAAATTCGTTCGATTAATTTTTCAGTTAGAGTGGAATCGAAATCTGTCCAGACACACACACACACAGACGTCACGCTAAAAATAGTTTTTTCGTGTCCTAGAGGTCCCATAACATGTAGATCCGTCGAAAACTCGAATTGCGATTTTCGGCACGATTCCAATACTTTCCCTATACATAACCTTGTATTGCAGGGAAAGTAGAAAATCTAAAGCATGAAATCTCGTACAACTTACCACATACACTCAAAAAAAAAAAATCCGTAAGATTACGGCCAAATTCCAATAGGGATCCAGCCATTGTCCGTAAAATTGCATCCATGGCCGTAAAAATACATGGCCATAAAAAAACATGGATGACCGTAATTTTGTGGCCGTAATTTTTACGAAAATGTTCGTAAAATTATTTTTTGGCCGTAATTACGTGGCCGTAAATTTAAAGAATTTATCCGTAAAATCATTTTTGGCCGTAAAATCATGGCCGTAATTTTTAGGAATTTGCCCGTAAAATTATTTTTTGGTCGTAATTACGTGGCCGTAAATTTATAGATATTATCCGTAAAATTATTTTTGGCCGTAAAATCATGGCCGTAAGTTTTAGGAAATTGCCCGTAAAATTATTTTTGACCGTATTTACATAGTCGTAAATTTCAGAATACTGTCCGTAAAATCGAGAAAATTTTCTGTAAAATTACACGTTGGTCGTAAAATCGCTAGGATAAATTTTAGAATATTGCCCGTAAACTTACACTTTGGTTACAAAATTACAGGTATATTTTTCCGTAAAATTACACTTTGGTCGGAAGAGCACAGGAATAAATTTTACAAAAATGACCGTAAAATTTGGTTACAAAATCAAGACAGACTTTGAATTTATGACCAACATATAATTTCACAGTCACTTTTATAAAATTTACTAAAAATTTCAAAATGTTGACTTTGTGACCAACACATAATTTTACAGACGATTTAAATTTCAAAATTGATTTGAGATAAAATGAAGCTTGATATATTTATTCCTGTGATTTTATAACCAACATAATGTTTTAGGGACAATCTACTGAAATTTACTTCGGTAATTCAATAGAAAATATATTCTGACATATTTGATGTAAAATTTTTCTCTGCGATTTGACGCAGAACATATTAGAAAAAATTTTAATCGATAATATTTACGCCAATAAAATTGAAGAACTGACATAATATCAGTGATCAAAGTATGGTACTAACCATATTTGTTGTATGTTCTTCATGGTTTTTTAGTTACAATTTAATTTCAAATTGCATTTTTGATTTCAGAGTGCAGATATAGATTTATACTACTGTTCAAATGACACATACTCTATTTTACTCTCAATAAAATCCTAGTCAATAGATCAAAAGTTTTCTCGGACAAGATCTCGAACTATTTTAAAGATTAATTACAGCGATACGTGTTCTCTCCAAAACTCCTTACCTTGTCAATAACAAAATTTGAACTCTATCGGGGACTAAAAGAAAATTAAGCGCTCCATTCATTAGTTGCAACTTCTCTCCCTCAATCTTCAGTTAGTGATCTATGTGTTCGAAAGGCTGGCAGGGCTGCCTCTGGCGACTGTGAAACAACAATTCACCAACAACAGACTGTGGCGACATTTTGCAATTAATAAGAGTTGAGAGACGGCCATTTTGGAAAAGGGTTTGATGAATCTGCTCGTGGATTGACCTTTCATCGAGGTGGAATTTATCGGAAGATAGTTTTATCGAAAAAGGATTCAAGAATAATATAGATTTCGCGAGATCTATTTCAAATGTCTATTCAGTTTCATTTAGAAGATTTAGAAAATATTGACTATCTTGATCAGAAGCGGTTATAATACATAGAAATCTGGAAGAAGCGTGGTTTAAGAAAATCCTTAAGTCCTCAATAACTATAATAATAATGTAAGGAAAAGTCCATGGTAGGAAAACCATGTAAAAGTCCATCTAAAAGCTTGGAAAGAACTTAGCATAATAAGTGATTAAACCCAAAACCTTTTCAATTCGGAGACACTTTTGGGTTCCGAAGCCTTCAAAATTGCCTTAACTTTTTTGTTAATTTTATGAACTCCAAACTGATCAATTATATGTCCACAATATTAAAACGATCTTTTGAAAATTTCACTTTTATCTTTATTAACTTTTAAGTTGTACTTTTCTAATCTTTTAAGTACTTCCTCTATAGACGATTTAAATGTTCTCGTTCGTTTGTTCCAGTTATTTTAATATCACCTAAAAATACATGTCACTCCGCCCATCCCAGGCAAAATGTGTTCCATGCTTCTATGCCATACTGCTGCGAGCCAAGGCTATGCCATAATTCATTCGTTTTTATCTAAATAACCCTTTATGAATGTTTATATTCAAGTTGTATTCCAGTTCATCTACATTCATGTTTCTGACAAATCCATTTTGCTAAAATGTTTCCCTCCGGCTAATTGTGCTAAAATGTCTTCTATTTTGGGCAAGGGATATTGGTCGAATTTCAATACGGGATTTATTGTAATACTGCAGTCTCCACAAATGTTTACTCTCCCAGTAGGTTTTACTACTGGAACTATAGGTGTAGCCCAGTCACTTTGCGTTACGGGTTCAATAATATTTCTTTTAACCAACCTGTCCAGTTTTTATTCAGTTCGTTCTTTTAGTGCGCATGGAAGTGATCATGCTTAAAAAATTTGGGTTGAGAATTTTCTTGAACTTCTAATCAACATGTGAAATTTTGCAAGTACCCGATTCCTCACGTAAATACAGCCGAACGCAGACTTTCCCGCATGTGTACCATTACTGTTTATACGCATTTGATTTCAGGTCAATCTATCTGAAAATGTTGTAACCATGTCCCTTCCGAGCACGGCAGTTGTACGTTCTCCCGAACTAAATAAATTCGTTCTGTGTTAAGTTGGTTCTTAAACTGGACCGCATCTGTAGCTTGACCAACGGGTACGATCACGGACTGATCAAAAGTAAATCAATTTTCTGAATGCTTTCGTGAAGACGTTTGTTACATTTTTGACCATTCATATAGGACACTGTTGCACCTGGTCCAATTCTTACAAACAATTATAAATTTTAAATATTTACATTTAGTAATAATTTTTTTGCGAATCAGGAAGTCGTTATTTCATTCATTTCTTTTATTTAAGAGGATGCGATTTTTACTGTTATTACTTTCCTTATATACATAATGTTTAAGGAAAGTATTGTGACGGAGTCGAAAATTCGAATTCGAGTTTTCGACGGGAGAGCACGTTTCAAGCATCCATATCACGAATCAAACATTTTTGAAGTGATGTCTGTGTGTGTGTGTGTGAAAGTATGTGTGTATGTGTGTGTCAGTGAGTCTGTGGAGACGATAACTGACGAGCGAATGGACTGATTCGAACGAAATTTGATACAAAAATCACAATCCATAAACACTGGAAGCTTGTTGTTTTTATACGTAATCGAATGTTCAGAACACCCCTAAATTTTCGAGTGAAATTTTGAAAAAATCATCAAAAAATCAGAACCGCTAATAAAGTTACGCAAATAGACATTTTTCATGTAATTTTTTTATTAGAAAACGATTGACATAAATTTTAGAACGCTAACATGAACTGTTCTCGAGATATTGCACATTTTTCTAAAAAATTATTAAAAAGTCATATAAAATAAAATAAAAAATATTTCCTATTGAGAAACATGTGTCACTTTTCATATGTAATGCCATACGATAAATTGGGTGACATCATTCTCATGGATCTAGCTCGTTCCATTCATGAAAAAAGATATTTTGAGTTATACTTTTGTATTTGAACGCCAATAGTCATTTATCTGCTGTAAAAATAACTTACTTCTTCGTCCATAACGCTTGGCGAGATTTTGGCGACAAATTTGGTGGAATGTCGCCAACTTGGCGACTTTTTTAAATGTTGCTAAATTAACTAAAAACTCGCCAAATGGATAAAAATGACACTAAATCAATGATGACTCATTGATGATGACGACATGGAAAATGACGACTCATTGATGAAAATTCAATATCTTGGAAAGAATATAAATAACAACTATAAAAATAATTTATTTTGTTTTTACTGTAAAAGTAGTAAATTCATTGCATTATACAAGGAAAGTCATGTGCTGCCCACATCAGATTTTTTTTCTTTTGGAACAGCATGATCGAGCTAAATGACCGTTTTTAGAGCTGATTTTGCAAACATAATTTACGTATTTACATTTATGTGCTAAATGATTCGGATCCACGCATCGGTAGCAATACCGCCAAGTTTTTCAACAGAACTGGTTTGTTTTTACCCTATACGTAATGCAGAACTAGCACTTCTTAATTTATTAACTGAAAATGTTCGATGCGTATTTCATGCACATCCAAGTTCTCTGCTTCTAATCCTAAAGCAGTGGATTTCGCTAATTCAAAAGTTAGATTTTGGAATAGTTTTTTGGATGGTCTCATCTGTAAGACCCATTACCAGTTTATCATAACGGCTAAGTTAGTACCGAAATTACAGTTTCTAGATTATTCAGAGATAGATTCAGAGATATATTTTGAAATGGACTCACCTTCTAACTGATTACGTTTGTAGAATCTGTAGCATTCTGTCATTTCAAGCAGAGCCGGATTTAAATGGTTGGTGAGCAATTTCACGATTTCTTCATATTGTGGATCAGAGGGTTTCATCTGTGTAGCAAAATTCTTCGTATTTTATACGTAGGAGCTACCATCAAACTTAGCAGTGCTGGCACTTTTAACTGTTCTTTAATTTCCTTCACCCGGAATGACAATATCCTCCTTTCAATGCGTCAAGATTCTTTAATATAAGGTTGGGCACTCAACCCGGTAATCAATGAAAAAGTTGTAAGCTTGACGTAAGAGGAATTAAGATTCGTCATTCATGATGCCACGGTCCAGAGTACTAAACTTTGAGAGGAGTTCGCAAAACACACACACATTATTACAGTTAAAAATAATTTATTAATTTTCATGTGGCAATATCCAGGCGTAAACAACTTGCGCAAAGATTTTAAATTGTGCTGTGCACACAAGATCCAGTGACGTTCAATGAAATTTAGTGACGTCGTTGCACTGACGCAGTGGTCGAACTGTCAAGGCGAGCGTTTCCAAGCGATCGCTCGGCCGCCGCGTTGTGGGTGCGAGTTCCACGTAAGGCATGGGTATTGTGTTGTTGGGCTCAGTGTGTTCCGCCCCCCCTCTGGTGCGCCTGGGGCAACGTCCCAGGATGGCTAAATGGTTCGCGTTTCAGGCCGATGCATAGGCGAATGATGAAAGTCAAGTGCCTGGCCATTTGATAAAAAAAAGTGTCGTCGTTGCAGTAAGAAGACAGCCGCAGTTAACAAATTCGATCTTGCTTGAGAGCTTAGTTCCCATGAGAGCTTAGTTTCCGTTCTTAATTCCCATGTTGTCATGTGCGCAAAGCCTGGTAAAAATAGTTATATCAGTCATGTCCCAGGACGAGCACCCCCTGGTAATACGTATTGAACTAACATCTGGCCATCTTCGTCGCCACTGTTGTGTTCTAGTACCGAGAAAAATGTATTACACGCTATTAAGAATTCAACCACTTTTATTCACACACCTTACTAAGTGTAACGTGTTTATAGCTGCCTCAGTGGTAGCGTTCAGTCTTGCATAGTAGACTGATGGCATTTCGGTGACACTGCTTTATTTGCATATGCCACATATCTACAAAAAAGTCATATTATCAAGGAGCATTTCAAGCATCCCTAAACTCGAATCGAATGTCTTTGAGGTGATGTGTGCGTATCCGTTAGTCTGTGGAAGCGATATCTCACGAGAAAAAAAAACAACGTTCCGACGAAATTTTGTACAAATATTAAAATCGGTCACTACTGGAAGCCTATTGATTTTAAACGCAATTGAATGTACAGAACGCCCAAACTTTTGAATGATATTTGAAAACAAAAAATTATTAAAAAATCAGAACCCTCAATAATGTTACGTAAATGATAATTTCTTATGTAATTGATATCGTACATGATATTGCACATTTTTCAAATCATCATAAAAAAATGCATATTAATGCAGTAAAAAATACATCGAAATATGATATTACACATTTTTCAAATAAATTCAGCAAAAAATGACATAAAAAAAAACAAAAAAACTATTGCGAAATATATGTTCACTTTTCATATGTAATATTATGCGATAAATTTGGTGACATCATTCTCCTGGACCTAGTTCGTTCCATCCACGAGAGATGATGAAACTTTCGGTAACAGTTTTGTATTTTGACGCCTGGCAATTCGCCAATAGTCATAAAAAATCTGATGTGGGCAACACATGACTTTCCCTGCAGACTTATATCCAAGTTCTCTTTATTGCAATTAAATTTAATTCACTTTTAATTCAATTTTCGTTCTCATTTGGTAACTGGACTTATTTTCAAAGGTGGCGTAGAGAAAATACGAAAAAACTAAAATATCTCGAGAACGGCCAGTCCCAGTGTAATGAGGTTGGTCTTATTCTTTTCTTCGTTAAAAATAATGTATAAAGCTAGCATTCAATGGATATATTTGAGCATACGTAGTGTTTTATTTTAGATTTTGAGATTGTTACAGGCCATTTTGCAAAAACAGGCAGGTTATTTTTCTCCAAATCTTACCAAACTCTAATCAGCACCAGAGTAACCCACAAGCGACTTATCACCCGAATTTTGTGAAATTCTTTCCATTAGTTTTTCAGCTACAGTGGATACAGGCAATTTTTGCGGGCCATTTCGCAAAAAAAGGCGGGTTCTTTTATTTCGAAATTCGGCCCATTATTATGAAATTCGGCCCATTAGTTTCTGAGTTAGAGTGGATACATACATTGCACAGACACACAGACAGACACATACACAGACATCACGCAAAAGATAGTTTTTCGTATTCTAGATGTCTCGAAACGTGTAGATCCGTCGAAAACTCGAGTTGCGATTTTCGGCATGATTCCAATACTTTCCATATACATTGCCATGTATTGCAGGGAAAGTAAAAAGGCCTTTCTCTCCGTTTGTATGTACCGCTAGGCGATAAACTTGGGGAAATTGGTTAATAATTTAGCAAAATATCGCCAACACTCCAGATTCACGAAAATATCATCAAAATTGAAAAAAATAATGCTAAATTAACAAAAATAACGTCAAATTGACGAATTAGCTATTAAAATAGTTTAATATATATACTATTCATATTCGATAATTGTAAATTTAGAGTTGTCTGAAATATAAGTTAATTGTGTACCAGTTAGTACTAGTACCCAATAGTTTTATATGATGCCTTCTAAAGAAACGCCAAACGTACAATTCAATGTTAAAAAATTGTACTGTGGTTCTTATACATCATTTTTCACGGTGAAAGAAGTAAATGCATAGCGTTGCATAGGGAAAATTATGTGCTGCTCACATCAGATTTTCAAAAATTGCAGTCCATATTAATTGTGAAATGTCCTCACAGCCTCTTTTTTACTTTCCCTGCAATACATGGTAATGTATAGGGAAAGTATTGGAATCATGTCGAAAATCGCAACTCGAGTTTTCGACGGATCTACACATTTCGAGACCTCTAGAATAAGAAAAAACTATTTTTAGCGTGACGTCTGTGTGTGTGTCTGTCTGTCTGTGCAGATTTTGTATCCACTCAAACTAAAAAACTAATACACCGAATTTCACAAAATTTTGTTGGTAAGGTACTTGTGGGCGAGTCTGGTGCTGATTAGTTTTGGGTACGATTCGGGATAAAAGAACCCGCCTTTTTTTGGCCCGCAAAATGGCCCGCAAAAGCTTGTATCCACTCTAGCTGAAAAACTAATGGGCCGAATTTCACAAAATTCGGTAGATGAGTCACGTATAGGTTACCCTGGTGCTGATTAGATTTTGGTACGATTCAGAAAAAAATAACCTGCCTCTTTTTGCAGAATGGCTCGCAAAAATTGTCAAAATCTAAACTAAAAAGCTACGTATGCTCAAATATATCCATTAAATGCTTGTTTAATACGTAATTTTTAACGAAGAAAAGAATAAGACCAACCCCATTGCACTAGGACTAGTCGTTCTCGAGATATATTAGTTTTTTTCGTATTTTCTCCACGCCACCTTTGAAAATAAGTCCAGTTATCAAATAAGAACGAAAATTGAATTAAAAGTGAATTAAATGTAATTGAAATAAAGAGAACGTGGATATAAGTCTGCAGGGAAAGTCATATGCTGCCCACATCAGATTTTTACTTTCCTTGCAATACATGGGTATAGGGAAAGTATTGGAATCATGCCGAAAATCGCAACTCGAGTTTTCGACGGATCTACACGTTTCGAGACCTCTAGAATACGAAACAACTACTTTTAGCGTGACGTCTGTGTGTGTGTCTGTGTGTCGGTGTCTGTGTAATGTATGTATCTACTCTAACTTAAAAACTTTTGGACCGAATTTCATAAAATTTGGTAGGTAAGTCACTTGGGTATGACCCTAGTGCTAACTAGTTTTTGGTATGATTCGTAAAAGCAGAACCCGCCTTTTTTTGCGAAATGGTCCGTAAAAATGTCATGTATCAACTCTAGCTAAAATACTAATTGACCAAATTTCACAAAATTTGGTAGATAAGTTATTTGTGGGATACTCTGGTGCTGATTAGATTTTGGTATTATTCGGAAAAGAACAACCTGCCTTTTTTTTACGAAATGGCCCTAAAAAATCGCCAAAATCTAAAAAAAAAAGCTACGTATGTATCAATTAAATGTTTGTTTTATACGTAATTTTTGACGAGGAAAAGAATAAGAACAACTCTATTACTCTAGGACTAACCGTTCTCGAGATATTTGAGATTTTTTGCATTCAGTTATGCCACTTTTGTAAAAATGTCCAATTACTAAATATAAACAAAAATTGAATTAAAAATGCATATTTAGTGTTATTTGGTTCAATTAAACTCAATCTAATGATTTATTAAAGAAATAAAGAACATATGAATTTGAGTCTGCAGGGAAAGTCATGTGCTGCCCACATCAGATTTTTACTTTCCCTGCAATACATGATAATGTATAGGGAAATTATTGGAATTATGCCGAAAATCACAACTCGAGTTTTCGACGGATCTACACATTTCAGGACCTCTAGAATATGATAAAACCATTTTTAGCGTGACGTATGTGTGTGTGTGTCTGCCTGTCTGTGTATATGTCTGTCTGTGTGTCTGTCTGTGCAGATTTTGTATCCATTCTAACTAAAAAAGTAATTGACCGAATTTCATAAAATTTGGTAGGTAAGTCACTTGTGAGCGAATCTGGTGCTGATGAGATTTGGGTACGATTCGGGATAAAAGAACCCGTTTTTTTTTTTTTTTTGCGAAATGGCCCTTCAAACATTGCCTATATCCACTCTAGCTTAAACACTTATGGATCATATTTTACAAAATTCGGTAGATAAGTCGCTTGTGGGTCACCCTGGTGCTGATTAGATTTTGGTATGATTCGGAAAAAAATAACCTGCCTTTTTTTTTGCTGAATGTCCCGCAAAAATCGTCAAAATCTAAAACAAAAACTACGTATGCTTAAATATGTCTATTAAATGCTTATTTTATACGTAATATTTAATGATGAAATGAATAAGACCAACCCCATTACACTATGACTAGCCGTTTTCGAGATATTTTAGTTTTTCGTACTTTCTCTACGCCACCCTTGAAAATAAGTCCAGTTACCAAATGAAAACGAAAATTGAATTAAAAGTGAATTAAATTTAATTAAAATAAAGGTAACTTGGATATAAGTCTGCAGGGAAAGTCATGTTCTGCCCACATCAGATTTTTAAGAATTATCTCTCCATAGTCTTGACGGCAGCCTTGCAGAGGGTGAACTTTGAAATTACTATAAGAGACAGAAAGAGAAAGAGAGTAATAATGAAAAGGCAGGACTTTTACGAGAACTTCATTTTATTTTTGATCCCCGATAGAACAAGCAGCAGTCTAAATATTATTGACAAGAGAGGAAGTTTTAGCGAGGACATGACTTACTGTAATTAGACGTTAAAAGGATAGTTTCGAGTTCTATTTGAAAAACTATTGATCAAATTGGTCATCGTTACATCGATTGCTCAGAAATGTATTTTATATATAGGAAATTGTGATTTTTGAAACAAATGTTTGAATTTACTTAGATCTCGAGTAGTTGAAATTTGGAAAACATTCTATCTTCATATCGAGTGAAATAGGGGCTAATGCAACAAGGTCACATTTTTAATTATGTCAATTAAAGTTCCATCGCTCTGGTTAATGATTTGTCCACATCATGTTTCTTCATATTATGTCACCATCATGTTTAATTTGTTTTTCTCTGTCTAATTATTTTCCTGTACTGCACTTCGTTTTCACATTTTGTGCATTTCATTGATGTTTCACGTTTTGCTTCTCTTTCGTCCTACTAGATGGCGCCACCATTTTTATAATTTATCGTTTTTTCTAGAAAGAGGTTAAACTCTCATTTATAGTCCTTTCTTGACTTTTTTGCGTAAAAGAAGAAAACGCAAGAATTTCGGAAGCAATCATCTGCTGTCATCATTTTGCAACATTTTACGTTGTATTTGCTTAGGTAAACGTTAGTAACGTAAGAAAGTACAGTAAGGTAAACGTTAGTTTTTAACGTAAAGTAAAATTTAGTTTTACCATATGGCAACACATGAAGAAATGATTGTCGAATATTCCGTCAAGAAGTTGCCATTCAAAGGCGGAAAATGCTGTAAAAATTACAAGAAACTTTATTAAAAAAAAAAAAAAACTGTGGTTTGATAAACAAAATGTTACACTACGCATCTGGCCACTACGCATCTACTGGCCACGCCTCTTAATTTGATTCGTGGTTTGTAATTTTGCATAGTGAATTAGTTGAGATTTCGGATGTATAATAAAAAAATTTTTTTTTAGAAATAATATATAGATAAACTAATAACCTACTATTGATGGTCTATTCACACATATACATAATTTAGTTTAGTTTTATTGAGCTGTATTTCCGAAGCAATTAATTTTTGCATCATTTGCCCTACATTTTCTTTAACAAACAAACGTGCAAAATGTGGAAGATGCTTTTCCATTTAATTCCCGCTTCCCATCTGCCGCAGATATGCCCGATTTTCGCCAGATAAGAGCGTCGCTTTCTTAATCTATTTATCCTATATAGGACCAACAAGAGCTATTCTTCAGCATGCATTATTTGTCATTTCGTTACAGTTTTTACCGTCCTAGGTGTCTGCTATGCCCTATGATTAGGAGATTGCCCACCTGTGTATTTGTGCGAATGTAGGTCAATTTTTTTTTACATTCAAAGCTGTTGTATAGGACGTTTCAAACTGGTATGTGTGATGTCTGTTGTATTTTATGGCGCACATAGTGGAAAAATCTGCTTCTAGATTAGGGCGTGAGGCCAGTTGAAGACTGTTTGCCAGTTTTCTGACATATAACTATATGCAAAACTGAGCAAGCTATATGCAAAATTGGGATAAGGAATCATGTGACATTCGGTATTTCGTTTAGCCGCATGTTCTATCCATTAAGCCACTGGATCAACAGTTTTTTTACTTTCCCTGCAATACTTGGTAATGTATAGGGAAAGTATTGGAATCATGCCGAAAATCACAACTCGAGTTTTCGACGGATCTACACGTTTCGAGACCTCTAGAATACGAAAAAACTATTTTTAGCGTGACGTCTGTGTGTGTGTCTGTCTGTCTGTGCAGATTTTGTATCCACTCTAACTAAAAAACTAATGGACCGAATTTCACAAAATTTGGTAGGTAAGTTACTTGTGAGCGAGTCTGGTGCTGATTAGTTTTGGGTACGATTCGGAATAAAAGAACCTGCCTTTTTTTGCGAAATGGCCCGCAAAAGCTTGTATCCACTCTAACTGAAAAACTGATGGACCGAATTTCACAAAATTCGGTAGATGAGTCACTTGTGGGTTACCTTGGTGTTGATTAGATTTTGGTACGATTCGGAAAAAAATGACCTGCCTTTTTTTGCAAAATGGCCCGCAAAAATCGTCCAAATCTAAACTAAAGAACTGGGTATACTCAAATATATCCATTAAATGCTGATTTAATACGTAATTTTTAACGACGAAAAGAATAAGACCAACTCCATTACACTAGGACTAGCCGTTCTCGAGATATTTTAGTTTTTCGTACTTTCCCTACGCCACCTTTGAAAATAAGCCCGGTTATCGCATGAGAACGAAAATTGAATTAAAAGTGAAATAAATTTAGTTAAAATAAAAAGAACGTTAATATAAGTCTGCAGGGAAAGTCATGTGCTGCCCACATCAGATTTTTCTTTTTATAGTGACAGTACATCCCTATACGTTCTTCTTCAGATTTCAGACCTAAGTAAAACTTTATACGACCATCTTATCTGTCAGTCAATTTTCCACTTACACTTCTTATTAACTTCCATGGCCTCTTCGTTAGACATCTTTAACGGGCTAGTTCTCAGTTCCCAGACCACGTAGAGAGCTGAAACTCCGCACACAGATTCATCTCGCAGATCACTTTCATCTATTATATATTTTAACGTCATTATGCTACGTCGTTACGTCATTTACGTATACCATATTTGATGGACTCAGTCTCGGAATCCAGACTACGTAAAGTGCTGACGCTTGGCACACAGTTTTATTTCGCGGAGAATTTTCATCTACGAAATTTTTGTCGTTGCATTACGTCATTTACGTCCGTCATATTTGCGAATGACGGTTTAGTGTCTTTAAATGAAATGTTCTCCTGGTTCTGACAAGTTGATCGTGTATAATACTACGTAGATTTGAACGTAAATTACGTAAAAAATGAAAACTAAGAAATAAAAAATTAATTATGAGAAAAAGCAAGTTTTCAATGTCCTCCTCTTCACAACAGTGGAAAAGTAGAAAATAAATTTTAATCATACGCGAAATTGAACCCAATTGAGAGTGTAGGCAGATTAAATTCAATAACAAGAAAGACTAATCATGCATAAAACATTGATTATGAAACACTTTCCAACTTAAATGCAATTTTGTTTAAATATCTCTAAAATGCAATACATTCAGCGCTGATATATTTTAAATTATCACAGTACTACAATAGTTTATTATATTTGAAAACTTAAAACTTTATAAAAAAAATGGACTTTATTCAAATGACGTCATCGAAATATGAATCGTCTGCTTCTCTATGTAAAAGCAATAAATATATCATTCATATCATTTATAGTCCAGACTCCAGAGCAAAATAATTTTACGTTAAAAAATTCAGTAATTCTTATACAACTCATCTTACAATCACTTGTTTACATTTTATATCCGTTAAAATTAGTCTCCGTTGTAAAAATAATCAAAGTTTGATGATTATTTAAACGAAAAAATATTGTAATTACGTTGGCACAGAATATAGATGTACAGAAAATACTCAAAAATAAAACGGTTTTAGGACGGACAGATGCAACACTAAATACAAATTTAAAAGAACTTTAAAAATCAGAATTTTTACACTAGGAAAAAAGGTAGCCAACGGCCCTACCGTGCTGAAAACACCGGTTCTCGTTAGATCACCGAAGTCAAGCAGCATCGGACGCGGTTAGTACTTGGGTGGGGGACCACCTGGGAACAAACACAGCGTGCTGTTGGCACATTTCGGGTGCGGTAGCCCGGTGGTTTGCGCGCTGGATTTGCACGCTGCCACAACTGCCGCCGTGTTCATGCGGAGTACGATCACGTTAAACATGTGGATCGTGGATCCGTAAGTCCTTCCGAGAGGTTGGTGGTTGGAGAAGGAGGGTACGGTCCCTGTGGATGCCTCCCCCACTGGGTTCCGGTCTAAATTGGGTGGCACTTCCCGGCCGGCCAAACGGTTACCTTACACCTTTCTGGTAGGTCGGATGGTCTGGGTCTCAACAACAACAACTAGGAAAAAAAGTGGATGCCATATTTTATTTTGAAGTGGGTCACGTGATTTCTTCATATAATATGGGTGTGATTATTAAAAAAACTACCAAATATATTTTACTGAATTTTTTTTTATACATTTTATGGAATAATTTGAATATTTTCTAAAATTTTCAAAGCAATTTGTGAATTTTAACTTTGTTTAAAAAATGTTTGAAAAATTATATCCTATAGGGTTCAATGTATGCCACTTTTTTAACCCTGGTTCAATTCAAAACTAATTGGGCGATATCATTCATTTACATTTACATATGTCCCACAGACCGTCTCAACAACATACTAAAATTTCATTTTGATAAAGTCATTTTTAAGGCAGTTATCATGCGAACGGACAGACAGACAGCACGAACAAAGTCATAAACACTTTTCAACTATGTTGGAAAGTGTTAACAATACTAACGTAATTGAGTTCAAAACAATCGACTTATTGTGAGCACGATTCTGTGCCACAGACACTAATGGATTTTCACGAAACTTTATAGCCGACTTTGTTATAAAAAAAATCTGATGTGGGCAACACATGACTTTCCTTATATAATGTAATGAATTTACTACTTTTACAGTAACAAATAGGTTTTACTTATAGTAGATACTAATATTCTTTCCACACACATGATATTGGATTTTCGACAATTAGTCGTCATTCTCATTGATTTAGCGTCATTTTTATCCATTTGGCAAGATTTTTGTTAATGTGGCAACATTTCAAAAAGTCGCCAAGTTGGCGACATTCCGCCAAATTTGTCGCCAAAATCTCGCCAAGCGTAATGCACTAAGAAACAAGTTATTCTTATAGCAGATAAATGACTATTGGCGTTCAAATACAAAAGTATTACTCAAAGTATCTTTTTTCATGAATAGAACGAGCTAGATCCACGAGAATGATGTCACCCAATTTATCGCATGGTATTACATATGAAAAGTGAACATGTTTCTCAATAGGAAATTTTTTTTTTATTTTATATGACTTTTTGATAATTTTTTTAAAAAATGTGCAATATCTCAAGAACGGTTCATGTTAGCGTTCTAAAATTTATGTCAATCGTTTTCTAATGAAAAATTACATAAGAAATATCTATTTGCGTAACTTTATTAGTGGTTTTGATTTTTTGACGATTTTTTCAAAATTTCATTCGAAAATTAAGGGGGGTTCTGAACATTCGACTGCGTATAAAAACAATAGGCTTCCAGTGTTTACGGATTGTGAGTTTTGTACCAAATTTGGTTCGAATCGGTCCATTCGTTCGTCAGTTATCGTCTCCACAGACTCACTGACACACACACACATACTTTCACACACACACACACACACAGACATCACTTCAAAAATGTTTGATTCGTGATCAGGGATGCTTGAAACGTGCTCTCCCGTCGAAAACTCGAATTCGAATTTTCGACCCCGTCACAATACTTTCCTTATACATTATGTATATAAGGAAAGTAAAAATATAGAACTAGATAGACTTTTTTTAAAATCGAGCGAAAAACTTTGAATTTTATTCGAAATTTCATATTTTTTTTTTAACATGGCAGCAAAAGACAAAATTTGATATAATCATGCATAAAAGGGTTTATTTATAGCTCAATGATCACGAGACTTAATAGTTTCATTCATTGTTGTAAAAAATATGCCACAATGCAATATTTTTTTGTTCGTAACGTTATTAGCCTTCGTTGAGGGGAAAGTTACCCCTCGGGGGAGTACATTGTCAAGTATGGTTATAATTGAAAGAACTTTTCAAGCCTTTTAACCTTTTGCTTATGGGTGGGACAGCGTCCATCCCAAACGAAGAACCTCTCAGAAAGACAGGTATTTGACATACCCTATCCATGGACGCCAATGCCTGCAAAGGGGGATCGAACTGTTTGGGATAAGGTATGTCAAATACCTGTTTTTCTGAGAGGTTCTTTGTTTGGGTTTGACGCTGTCGCACCCGTAAGCAAAAGGTTAAAGTGGAGGGTAACACGCTATAATTGCAATCATTTGGACCCATAATACCGATTTTTTAAAATTTTCTTGCAAAATTAAAAAAAAAGTGAATTCTGGTATGAGAAAGTCAAGTTGGGCTACATTCCAGATAATTTTTTTTATAAGAATCGTATCTGAAACGTCATCTCCATAGTCACACCCAGGAGAAGTCAATTACACTTCTATCATTGTCTCCGTTCCTTTATAGGCTTTGCGTGTGAAAATTGACGATTACCCCCCCCCCCTTCCCCCCCTCATCCTCGCCTGAAAGTGAAACTTCGATAATTCGTGCGATTACCTGAAGCAGGTATATAAAACCGGTCATCACATTTCATTATAGCTCGATTAATAAAATTAACCACAAACTCCTGCGCATCATATAATGTTCTTGTGCGCCCCCAGGTCGGGGGAAAGGAAGTACATAAGAGAATAGAAAATCACTTCACCTGTGGGTAATGATACAAAATACTTCCGTAGATAGAATCGAAGATAGCATCTGCCGTAACTAATAGAGTTTATTGCTGCGTTTGTGGAAACCTGTCATTAAGACACGCGCACAAGTTTATAACGTGCGAGGATGTTTCTCTTCTTCTAACGTTAAAACATTAGTTTGAAGACGCCCATTACATCTTTTTGACAACATTTTGAACACGCAAATCACAACATCTTACATAATAAAAGACGATGTCTGTCTGTGTGTGTATGTGTGTGTCGTCTGTAGCGGGCTGCTTCGATATTTTGGTACTGGGTTAGCTGAACTTCTGATATAACAGACCTCATCGAGCTTTTATTTATTATTATTTTTTTAATTTTATCATTTTATTTCATTTATTTTTTAATTATTTTATTTTATGTATTTATTTTTAATTCGAGTTATAGTTTATTTAGCTATTTCATATTGAAAGACGATTTTGAGCGACTTTTTTACAAATCGGGTCCTTAGCGATCGAAAATATTGGTATAACGTTCCCCACCTTGACATCAACGGAAATATCGAAGAATGTTTGTTCTTTCTAACGATTTTTAAACCAAATCCTTAGAACAATTTTTTCACATTTATTTATTTTGTTTTTAAATAGATCTAAATATGCATGTCTTAGATAATCTGATTCTTATCCGCATCCGAAAACGGAAGATTATCACAATTCTATATGTTGGCAAAAAATATATGGGTGTGAATATCTTCGCATTCTAATGAAAACATGTTTTCAATGACTCTATTTTCTGTGAATGTTTAAACAAAGGCAAAAAAAAATAAAAAATAAATGAGACTTTCAATTCGCTTCATTTTCTGGTTAGCATTACAGTCTGGGCGTTCTGATGGACAGTTGTAGACATCTTCAAGCATACGTGTCATTATGCATAGAAACTAAAGGATTTAGAATAAAACGAAAGGTGGGGATGATTTTGGTTAAACAAAAACTGGCGACTTGAGAATTGGGTGGTGTTATCTGTACCTGTATAATTTACCTAGCGGGCATTTATTTAGGACCTGGGCTATGCCGAGTCATCATTCTAGTGAGTATATAAAATATGCACTATGAGTTTAAAAGTAAATACAATGCTAAATAGTTCGGTAAATGTTATATAGCTTTGTAAGCCCCTTTTAAATTTCCGTCAAATTTCTTTACATTGACTTCCGGGCTTTGCCCGTACTGTTTTAACCTTCCAACAACGAAAATCTAGTTAAATTATTTCTCAGGATCATGAAAACCTTTAAATCTTCAGAGCGTATGCAATTTACTACTATTCAAAATGACAATGCAGATAATTATTTCGTTAGATCTCACCACTTGTGAACTAAATCGTCCCTAGTCTCGTATCTTTAACTCTATTTAGAATTCACCTGGTCATATGCAATTTCCATCTCAAATTGCATATTTAATTCGAATTGCACTTACGGCCACATTACATTCTAAATCACTTTCTAGCAGTATCTAGAACACAGTGATATTCAAGTCCGTATCGCCGAGACGTTTCAACGGTAAGAGTTTGTAATTCAATCAGAAATGGAATAAACAACTCCATAAAAAATAGAATTTCAAAATAATAATAATACAAAAATCTTCCTTTGTATCTATAAAATGAAATATATCACGAACGGTTGATTGAATAGTAATAAACTTCATTAAGAAAATTTAGGATATATTTTTCCCGCCCAGATGGTATAAAAACGGATTTTGTGTGGCTAACCGATCTCGATTCATAGATGTTGGGGAGGAAAAAAAAAAAGTCTCGATTTATAAATCTTTGCGCTAAATTACAAGATTTTATTTTTTCTCATAAATTATAGGTCAAGTCCCACGTATATGCAAAGTTTCAAATCTTTAACAATTTGGGCTATGTTTTAATCTATCCCTTAGTTAGTGACTCTAGGCAGTCACTTAGTCTCATTCAGCTGTATGATAAAGAAAAACATTTGTCAAAAAATTTTTTGACTCGCAAAATAAATTTTAATACTAAATTCATTCTTTAGTCATTCACTCAGTTTCATTCAGTTGTATGATATAGATAAAAATTTGTTAAAAGAGTTTACGACTAGCAAAATAAATTTTAATAACGTGTCGTAATTTTTAAACGTGTCGTGATTCATTTGTTTAAATTTGCTATTGCACACTATTACTAACGAATAATTCAAAATGACCAATCTGTGACACCCCCAATCCCAGAAGTGTCTCCAAATCTTCGTGCTATCGCGTGCTCAACTTCACACCCCTCCGAAACCATCGTCCCTCCGATAATCAAACGTCCGATTAGGGGGTAGTCGAACCGATAATCGCATTTCATTACGTGTCGAATGATGCAATCCTCTTTCTCACCTCCACATCTCCTTCCAGAAGATAACGAACGGAAGGCAATCTCTCTCCACCTGTTCGCGTCTTCCCCCTCTCGTGAAGGAGATGAGCGACATCTGCTCCTGCCATCTGCACTCATCGGAACTCCTTGATAGTGATGAAATTAAGATATGTCTTACGGCTGGCTGGAAGATATCATTAATGTAGGATACGGGACACCATCATTGTTGCAGTAACACGAGTTCAAATAAAATGGCGGGAGCCTTTCTTTTTTCTTAAGAAAACTGCAGTTTTTTTTATTAGCGCAATATATAATATATATATATATATATATACACCAATCTATATGATAAAAAAGATTCTTACAACTTCACTATCATAAAGCTGCTATCATATCAATCTTGTAATTCTATTCAATTGTTTAGAAACATCATTTTAAACCAGCTATTTCGAATACATCGAATCCTCGGTTACACTTTCTCCACATCAATAATCTTAAACGCATTTGTCAAAATTACCGATATCCGGAAGTATTTGTAAATAATATTATTAATAATTTCAAATATACCACGTAATAATTTTACACATGCATTATTTATCATTGATTGGATAACTCATTTTTGAAAATTTCACTCATTCTTATCACCTAACTTACCACTTGGCCTGAGTGTAATACTGTTTAGTATTTTCAAAAGACTAATTTTCACTTGTCCTGAGTCCTACACTGATTACTATTTTTGAAAGTCTCCATACATATTATGTTTCGTTCAAATGTATTCATTCCAGTGCCCACTCGCATTGACGAAGTAAGATTGTTCAACCTACACGTGGTAGCAGTGCTTGTGAGTTAACATTTCTGTTCGAGGAGGGTTTTTTATTTTTCTGATTTGTAATTCAATTGTTTTTTCTCCTTCCACTAGCCAGTAGACAGTTCCAATGGTGTATATAGTTAAATACTATCGCCATTGTCAGAAACTGGCTATTCTATCGGTTTTAATTCGAATTGTATGGCTGTCCTGATGAGAATGCAATTTCGAACTAACCTCCATTTTTTGTGTAGATTCAATTGATTGTTCTCAATGTCTTAATCTTTTATCTTGAGCTAATTATTATTGCCTTTTCTCATTTTTGCCGTGTTTTTTTTTTCATTTTTATTTATATTTATATTTATATGCTTTTTTATTGTGATTTTTGTATCCTAATATTCTTCTCATGTCCTTTTCCATTGTAGTAATATGTTACCTTCTATTTTTATCCTTAGTCTTGGTCTTTAGTTACTTATTCGTAACAGATATGCTAGACATGAGTTTTTTGTACATACAGTAGTTTATGCAGAGTTTTCGATTAAAATCTGTCAATTTATATATATATATATATATATATATATATATATGCTATATATATATATATATATATGCTATATATATATATATATATATGCTATATATATATATATATATATATATATATATATATATATATATATATATATAGCATATATATATATATATATATATATATATATAGCATATATATATATATATATATATATATATATAGCATATATATATATATATATATATGCTATATATATATATATATATATAGCATAGTAAACATATTAAAATAAAATTATTTCACAGTTATCCAATTTTTCTCCAGAAGTTGGCGCAATGCAGCACATTCTCCTAAAGTAACATACAAGATTCATATGAAAAAGAGGGGAAATGACCAAATGCAAGGCATAAAATGGTAGAGGGGGATGGCGACCCCTCTTTCCCGTTTAAAAGACTGCTTTTATGCCCGGGCAACACTCACGGTACCAATGCCATGCAGAAGCCATACTTCCGTAAATGTGTCAAATCAAAAACACTCGAAAAAGTGCAAAGAAAACAAATAGGAATCGACCAGGATCGCAAGGGAAAGAATGGAAATGCAGCAAATGCCCCTGTCGGTTACGATGGAGTGCATCACATATAACAGAAGTCCACGCATGCGCTATTCGTTATTTTCACTTTCATCGTTCTATACTTCTGCCATATCCTTTAAGTAAGCATTTTCTCCCTTTTTTGTATTAAATAGGGAATTATAATAACATTTCAGGAAACCAATTGGATAATTCCGTTTTATTGCCTCCTTCATAATATTCCTATTATGCATGATGCAATCAGACTTGAAAGTATTAATGCGTTGATTTCTTTTGAGGTGACCAATGACGACATTTCTGAAAATGTTTTTGGTCAAATTGGACCTCCAATCAATAATGCGGTTGATTTTTATATTGAAATTGTTTCTCTTGTCATATAAGACGGTATAAGTACCATATCTACTGTCATGTTTTAGTGTGATATCTAGAAAATCAACACTATCTTCCTCCTTACTTATATTCTCAATCAATTCCAGTTCTTTTGGATAAAAAGTAAAATCAAATTGGAGTGTATTCTTATATTGCCCAATAAGGACATCGTCAACGAAACGAAAATATGGCATTTCATGTAATATATGAGTGCCATTTTCAAATTTACACAAGTATAGATCGGCGAGCAGGGATGAACATCCCCCTCCCATCGGAATACCCTTAACCTGTTTAAAATAGTTGGTGCCATCAAATAAGATGTTTTCAAACAACACAATGCGAATCAAGTCCTCGTATTTTCTGAATGTAATATGCTCTTTTAAGTCATATATTTCATGTAGTTCCTTCAAAATTTCATATAGATTTTCCAGATTGATGTTGTTGAATAACTACATGAAATATATGAGAAAGATAATACCTCCTATATATCCTCCTCCTAGATATCAGAAAGATAATACCTCCTCGAACAGAAATATGAACTCACAAGCATTGTTACCATGTGTAAGTTGAACAAGCGACTGAGCATTTCACCTCACTTCGTCAATGCGAGTGGGCACCCGAATGAATACATGAGAGCGACACATAATATGTATGGAGACTTTCAAAAATAGTAATCAGTATAGGACTCAGGACAAGTGGAAAATAGTCATTCGAAAATAGTAAACAATATTAGACTCAGGCCAAGTGGTAAGTTAGGTGATAAGAATGGGTGAATTCTCAAAAATGAGTTATCCAATCAAAGATAAATAACGCATGTGTAAAATTATTACGTGGTATATTTGAAATTATTAATAATATTATTTACAAATACTTCCGGATATTGGCAATTTTGACAAATGCGTTTAAGATTATTGATGTGGAGAAAGTGAAACCGAGGATCAGAAAGTCGATATATTCGAAATAGCTGGTTTAAAATGATGTTTCTAAACAATTGAATAGAATTACAAGATTGATGTGATAGCAGCTTTATGATAGTGAAGTTGTAAGAATCTTTTTTACCATATAGATTGGTGATTACATGATTATTGAGGGTATCTAAATTTATGTCTAAAAAATTTACAGTTTGACTAACGCTAGGCTCATTAGGAATTAGTTCTAGGTTAGATGGGTAAAAATATATATATATATATATATATATGTATATATATATATATGTATATGTATATATATATGTATATATATATGCATATATATATGTATATATATATATGTATATATATAAGAAAAAAAGGTTTGAAGATCCGATGAAAGAAAAGTGAGAAGCTGTAACACGAAAATTCAACTATCTAACAGGCTTACGAAATAAAAGTATAATCATCAAATCTTCAAGCAAATGGAAAGAAAATCAAAAAACAAATAAATAAAATAAATATCGAATCAACAAGACAATGAAAATTATCAAAATACAAAGGTATGGAATCGAAAAAAGAATAACAAACGAAATCAAGCACAAACGCTATACACGTGGACAGGGCTCTAAGCCTAAATCATGAATTGTTTTATTTTGTAAGCCTGTTAGATAGTTGAATTTTCGTGTTACAGCTTCTCACTTTTCTTTCATTGGATCTTCAAACTTTTTTTTCTTATTGAAATCATTTTATTTATTAGCTGCATTTGCGCAATAAATTAAATGAAGTTTGTTTTGCCATTCCTATTTACGCAATTTTTACATTTGCATAAATGCAAAGGTTTCATATTATTAAATTTTGCTACGGTATGTTTTAAAAATTATGTATATATATATATATATATATATATATATATATATATATATATATATATATATATATATATATATATATATATATATATATATATATATATATATATATATATATATATATATATATATATATATTTTGTAGAAAATTTTGGAATAGTGTATTATGAGTTACTACATACTTTCTAACATTGGATTTACTAATTTATATTCATATATATATATATATATATATATGGATTCAAATGAATAAGAAATGAAAGAAGTAAAAACGGATGGGGATGCTTACAAGGAAGTCGAACGGCCAAGGGGGATTACGACCCCTTGTTCCCGGTTGAAGCACGCTTTTAATCCCAGGAAACGTTCCCGGAACCAGACTCGCCTGAAGCAGTCCTCCATATACCAACGCTGGAAAAGCAGAATCCAATCCACTGAAAAAGCAAATCCAATCCATTGAAAAAGCCAAATTCAATCCATTGAAAAACGTACTTGAAAACCCAGATCACCAACATGAAACGATACTAATAGCAAGACTACTTGGATGCCTAATGTCTAAACAACCTATAACATCCATATCAGCACTGACTTTTCATTACGTGCAAGTCCTTGTAAATCCTTATAACATGTTACGGTTAAGATACATGTCACAGTTAATCTTTTTGCATCCAGCGTGACGTAACTATAATAGTTCATAGAATTTTGCATAAAAGTCCTGATCATACTTTTTGTATGATTTTTCATAATAATGCTTTAGGAAATGTAACGGATATAGCTGTTTTTTCGCTTCACATACCAAATTACGTTCGCATATAATGCGTTCGGTCTTGGTTGTATTTAATCTTTTAATTCTGTTAAGATGATTGAGTATTAAGTTACGTAGTACGCCTATACTCAAGTTGGAATTCCAGCTGATGATATAGTTTATGCTGACATCAAAGGTCTTTCTTTTATCATACATTTTAAAGCAAATACTTTCTTTGTTGTCGTAATAAATGCTTATATCTAAAAACTCTGTTATTTCTTTCTTCACTTGTTTTGTTTCGATCAATTCCAAATTTGCGGGATAAAAGTTGAAGTTAAATTGATAATTACTTTCAAAATTTCCAATAAGCACATCGTCCACAAATCTGAAATAGGGAATTTCATTTAGATAATGAGTTCCGATCTCATACTTATTCAAATAGATATCAGCCAACATGGAGGAACAGCCACCCCCCATGGGAATACCTTGAATTTGTTGATAGAATGAATCTCCGTTGTAAAGTAAGTTTTCATATAAAACGAATTTGATGAGGTTTTCGTAACTATTGATGTTGATAAATAGATGCAAATTGTATTCATGAAATGTTTCGATCATGATCTCAAACAGATCCTTTAAATTTATGTTATTGAATAAATCTTTAAAATCGTAGCTTTTAAGGTGTAATCTCTCTGGTATTTTGCTCAACTTTTCTATGACTTCATTACTATTTGATACCATTACCGTACCACTTGATTTTATTTTCGCCATTGTAAAAGCGTGCTTCAACCGGGAACAAGGGGTCGTAATCCCCCTTGGCCGTTCGACTTCCTTGTAAGCATCCCCATCCGTTTTTACTTCTTTCATTTCTTATTCATTTGAATCCATATTCGTGCTTATATTGTATGTGCTGCAATGCGCCTTATGATAGTATGGGCATATCCCGTTTTATATTTCTAGTAAAAGTTATATTTTACTTAACATTTGTATTGTATATATATATATATATATATATATATATATATATATATATATATATATATATATATATATATATATATATATGTATATATATATATATATATATATATATATATATATATATATATATATTAGAAAGAAGTAATAATAAAAATAATTGATTCAAGTAATCGTGAAATATTAACATCACCATAGAAACAAAACCACGGCCATAATGCCGATAATAGAAAAGATCAGCATCGGCCCAAATTCGAAGATTAAAAATAATTAAATTTATCTTCAGGTCTGAGTATTTAATTCTAATTAACCCAAAAAAATGCCTGTTACAAATTGGACAATAGTACATTACTATAAATGTTCAAACTCAGACTACAGGCACCAAAAGATGAAAAAATGAAGATAAGAAGCATTTTGAAAATTTGTATTACCATGTGGTAGGAACCTTTGTTCTTTCACCACGTGTATGCGATCAACCTTAGCAGTATAAAAAATTCTGGAAGCACCGGAATGAACATGACGAAATACTGCTTAGGTATATATATAGATTATATATATAGATAATTTTCTATATATATATATATATATATATATAGATAGATATATGGACAGCAGGTTAGTGATGTCATGATGCATCTGTCTTACTATTTGTGTCAATATAAACAATTTTGATGCCAATATAATTGCGAAAATAAAATTCAAAACATTAATATTAATGTATCTTATTTTTTTTTTCTAATGCTTTTAGCTTATTTTATTATTTTTCATTTTTATTTATTTATATAATTAATAAATAATTATAATTTTTTTTGTTAGCCACTATAATATATATATATATATATATATATATATATATATATATATATATAATAAATATATATAGTATATTTTCTACAGAAAACAACGATAATTTCCGGAACACAATGATGATAGTATATATAGTGAAATTGATAATTTTACACGGATGTTAATGGCATCAAAATTGTTTATATTGTCACAGATAGTAAGACAGATGCATCATGACATCACTAAGCTGCTATCCATTTCAAAAAAGAAACTTTTAAAATGTTTTTACAAAATATTTAAAAAGAATAATTTAGGTTTCAAATCTGAAAAGATATAATTTTTTTTTTAATTCTGAAAATGATTTTGATAGGAGTAGAACTCAACACTATGGAATATGGATGTATGAAAAAGTTGGCTGAAGATTTACGCTTCAGATATATTTATATAAAATTATAGGAGTACTCTAAAATAATTTAAAAATGCAGGTACATTTGCACACTTTGCATCTTTTCCGGGTACGCCACTGAATCAGGATACGGATTGATTTGATTGATACGTTACGGATTGATTTGAAAGATTTTTCAACAAAGTCCATTCTAAAAGCGTCTGAATTTTCTGAAAATGCGTTGCAAGCGTCTAAATGATGCTTCGGAAAGTGATGCTTCTGAAATTGATACTTCTGAAAGCGATGTTCTAAATGCATCTGAAATGATTTTAAATACATTCCAAGCGGGTTTTAGATGGACAATTTTAGCACGCCGCGTGAAAAATCAAAAGGTTCTCAAACGCAATCCATTTCAGGATTCTGGGTATTTTGAGCAGTTAATTCGGTTAAGGATGTTACAGGTTCATCACAGGATATAAAATGTGCTGGAAACACAGGCATAGCCAAAATGACCACAGGCGTTGACAGGATAACCATAGATGTTGCCAAGATGACCAGGCCGTCGATCCCTCAATCGACGATCGAATGGGGAGGGGCGTTTAAAGGGGGGTATTTAGTGGATGAAAACACAACGGCGGGCTAATGCAATTGTTAGATAATAAGGGGTTGATCTTAAAACCTCCTGGCTAGAAATGTACAGTTCGTCCTGAAATTACAATTGTATGTATCCTGCGTACATATCGTGTTTGTCTAGTATTGATATCCGGAACTTCGGATGAGAAACCCTCTTGTATATTAACCGTCATACAGTGTTTAGTTGGTATCTTTCAGTGGTCTGTCCTGTCAGCATACTTATTCTTTGCAGATGGATCTGACAGACTTTGTCTTCAATATGATCGATTAAACCTATCCGTCAACTGGAACAACAGATGGCTGGTTTGATGCTTGCGCTAGACACCAATTCCCCCCAATAATTTCATTTTAGAGCAATTTCAGGTGACATGACTACGTGACTTCCTTTGGAATCGTTTTACTTGTGGCGAACGTGAAACACCAAAATATCCGAGATATACGTTCGTCTTACTTTTATTCTCGTATTTATAGTTGCTTTTTTAGACTTCGAGGGGATATCCCATTGAAAGAGATCTTCATGCCGCACCTCCGTTGGGGGGAGAGGTGCAACGAACTTGGGGGGATCTGTGAGAATTTCGAACCCGGAAGAAAAAGTCTGTTGAAGACGCACGTCAACCCCCCAAACTCTCCACTGGAACTGGGTGACTCGGTTTCCGCATCCAGGAAGCAGGTATTGCACAATGTCCTGAGTAGCGGCATTGTTGAACTACAATAGGTTAACGGATCCACGATTTCGAAATGACACAGAAATTGGAAAATGGGAATTTCTGGATATCTAGTCCATTCTACGAGTTGTAATCGACCTGCTTTTTTATAGAAATTGGTACTTCACCCATTGGATTGCCATGGATGGACTATGTTGTGACAGGTGGCTTTCTAGGACATTTCGCGAAAATCTCTTGCAGCTTTTCTTCTGATGATCGGTTTTGATTTATTGCTTAGTCTTGCTTTCATCATTAATTTTTTTCAAATTTACTTTTCGCAACGCGTCATCCGCCTATTTGCTCTAAAAAATTTTAATTGCTACTGACTGCTTCCTACCGTTGGGGATTACATGCGTGTTTGATTTTTAAGTCAATTGTCTGTATTCATGAAAAAAAAAATGGATGTGTCCAACAATCTTTCACAACACTGATTACTAAATTTTGAAAAAGATGGAAAATTATGACACAAGTAATAACTTTCTTACCACCCGATTATGCTCAAAATTAATAGGTTTAATTAATTGCCACCCAGAAAAAAAAATCAAAGGAATACAGTAGCAACTGTGCCGAAACCTACAGCACAGAATTATGCCAACTATCTCTATTTCATGACACTATATCAAGTGGCACTGTTGTTGCTATTCAAGCTCAATTTGTGCAGTTCAAGTAGACGTTTGTAATTCTAGAATGGAACTAGAATGGCTGAAGCGTCTTCTGGCTAGTGAGCATTTTTGAAACTCCCTACATTCCTGTGACCTTTCGGTATTTTCGCGACATTTCTAAATTTCGTCACCAAATGTTTGTTACCAGAAAATAAATAATTTTTAAATCCACTAAATTTCGGTTTATCACATAAGTCAGTTAGCTCTGACCGTCAGCTACGACCTGTGCGGCTGACGTCATTGCTAACATTATTTATTCAGTAAGTATCAACTTTGAAACGGCGTACGGCGAAACAAAATCATGAGAAATTTGGCTTAAACTTCTAACGCTACTCTATAGAAAGGTTAAGGGGTGGAGATTGCAGAGTTCACTTCAACGATAATAGCTTGCAATCCCGTTCCAGTAGCTCAAATGTAGAGCGTCGGCTGCCAGTACGAAGACCCGTGGCTCGAGTCCATGTTCGGACGCCATTGTAAAGAACTTTGCTGCCGCAACCGATAATCGAACCACAAATCTTTGTATACTGGCCAACCGACGCTCTACTAATGAGTTACTGCGACCTGAACAGGGCCGTAACCAGACAGGGGCCAGAGGGGCTCAGCCCCTCAAGAGGTATATTTAGCCCCTCCCCCCTCCTGATAAAAACATTAAATTTTTAATGGTGATATGAAATTTCATCCAACATGTCAACTAAATTTTGCATAAAAATTTTTGAGATTTTTTTTCTTATTGTCAAAGTGGACTCCGCATTCTTTTTTTTGTTAAAAATGGGACTCTATAATACAGTCGAACCTCGATATGTCGAATTTGAAGGGAGTAGAAAAAAAATTCGAGATATCGAAAATTTGAAAAATTTTAAGGAATTCATAAAAGAATATATACATACTAGTCCTATACTTTACACATTTTTTAAAAAATCACTTACTTTATCTTACAGACAGAGAATTGGGTATTACCCAAGAAAATGCTGACAACAAATAAAGCGAAGCTTGAAATGATTGGATACGCATTTAATGTAATACTATGTACGTACATACATAATTAAAACTTAATCTTGCATTTCTTTACTTGCAAAATAGTCATCTATGACAGTTTGGTTACAGGTACTGAATGCTTCAATATCTATCAAATTTTCCAAATGAGCTAGGCGGATCCAAATGAGCTTAATTTTGTGGCGATAGTTCACTTTAAAACTCTGAATAACACCTTGGTAAAAGGCTGTAACTAGAAGTTGTGTTTGGTGGCATGAAACGAACTTTCACGGATTTTAATTTCGGCACGCTATTATGCGCTGTACAGTTTTCCAAAAAGAGAACAATATCGCGATTTTGACGGGGCATTTTTCTGTCTAGTTCCTTCAACCAATTAGTGAAAATTTCGGCAGTCATCCAAGCCTTATTGTTCGCAAAATAAGTCATTGGAACAGATTTCATTCCTGAAAAACATCGGGGTCTAGCAGATATACCTATCATAAGAGGTTTGAGCCTTTCTGAACCATCCATATTAGTGCAAAATAGAGCAGTTAATCTTTCTTTGCTCCTTTTCCCACCATGATATGCTTCCACCTTTAATGGTCATAGTTTTATCAGGCATACATTTAAAAAATAGTCCTGTTTCATCTGCACATTTTTTGGATCGTATTTTTCCAAATGAAAAGATGAAAATGGTAAGATGATTCAAATGGTAAGATGAAAAAATTCGAGATATCGAGAGTTTGATTAAAAAAGATTCGAGTTAAAGAGTTTGTTTTATACCGTGCGTGAAAGGAGATGAAAATATTTCGAGATATCGAAAATTTCGAGATACCGAGGTTCGACATATCGAGGTTCACCTGTACATCTAATAATGCATTCTTTATTAATCTACAATCATTAGTTCAGATTGGAGCATGGTCACGAACATAAATAAACAAACTGCGCAATAGAATGCGCAGAAACGTAAGGGCAAAAGGGACATTATTTTTACCATAGCGTGTCATGGTAAACGGATGATGATGGCAAATAAAAATTGAAACTAAACCCATTAAACATCGAAATGTATTTTTGTGATGAAAATAAATTATTTCGAATATTTGAATAACCGCATATATTTAAAGATTTCATTTGCTAAAGTGCACTTTGATTTTAAGTGAATGTACACTACTACTCATCTTTACCGTAGTCACTAACTAGCGCTCTAAAGATGTATACATTTACTAGCAAATTCTGCAATGTATATGCGAGCGAGAAGGGGTATATATAACGATTTTTCTCTAAAAAAAAAACTAGTACAGAGGCTGTTCACACATTTTTTAGACGATGTATATTGTATTCACAAAACTAAATTACATAAAATTCTTGTGTTTTAAATGTTCTATTTGACATCCCTTATTCTGAACTATCTTTCGACACCGCAATTTCCAGGATAATAATGCCTTTTGAAGTGTCAGAAGAGGTATTATATCCCATTCCTCCTGAACAGCTTTCCAGAGTCCTGTAAGAGTTTTGGGACGACGTTTGGATAATGCAGATTTTAAAAGTCCGAAAGCACAAAAATCCATAGGTGATACATCGGGAGATTTAGTAGGGATATCAGTGAAGGGTATGGCCTTGATACCAGTTTTTTGTTCCATTTCTTTTAGGAAATTTACAGTGGATGTGTGACTTGTGTTTTTGATGTGTGACTGCTAGCTTTGTCCTGATGGAGTCTCACAGATTGATGGCACTGTGGGTAAAGCGATGGTATTTCATTCAGAAAAATTGGCGATAAAATATATTGCTGATAGTATTTGCAGTTAATCTTGACATTTTTTCCCACTCTCTTTATTTTTAACTTGCCATTATAAGAAAAACCATCAACAATCATGAATCCCTTAGAAAAACTTTCTTTCGATTCTTTGAACCATGTACTTAAATTTTTTTCTCCCCTTTTATGATAATAAATGGCTCTTTTTTTGTTGCAATCAATTAAATACACCCATGATTCATCTATTGTGACAATTGTTTTCCATTTTTCTTTGGATAAGTGTTTCTCATATAGAATTCTGCAGCGTGTCCTGCTTTCAGCGATATGATTTGGAAGAAGACGATGCACATTGCGTTTTTTCGCTTTCTTAAGATTTAAATCAACATTTATCATTTTGTTTACAGTGGACACCGAGCATTTTAATGATTTTGCAACTGTCCTTTGACTAGGGGGATTTTCTATTAACATTAAACAACGTACCTTTGCAATATTCGAAGATGTCCATTTTTTCCTTGGATACTTGTTTGGAATTTTTGTCCCACTTGAGGCTCCAATTTGACGTTTTTTTCCTTTCCTGTTGACGATATTACCTATCGACGCTTTAGATATCACAAAACCATGACTCTCGCATCGTTTTTGGATAACAGAGTATGCATATTTCTCTTCGGAAAGAGCATAAATGTAGCCTTCGAACCACTGTTTTGTTAAAAACGCCATTTTTGAATAAAAACAAAACTTTCAAGCCGCAGACGATAATTTTGACTTTTAAAAACATAGTACAATTGGAATTATTTCTTTTGCAGCAAACGATTTTTTATTACCGCTTACCAAAATCGTCTAAAAAATGTGCGAACAGCCTCTATATATATTTTAATTAAAGTGAATATTTTATTTTCCGGTTAATTAAAAATATCCACCAAAGAAGATAAATTTCGATATATCCTACTAAGATGAGAGGCTAAACAATTCCAAGTTTCTAAAGTAAACGTTTTTAATACAGAAATAATGAAAATTTTCATACTGCTAAGCAAACGAGTATTTTATTTTAGAAACGTAAGGGCAAAATGATCCGTGTGACGTTCGGTGTCCATGCTCTGTATATAAGCGTTCAAAGTGTGGGATACTTTTGTTGCATTGTTACCCCCGCCCCCCCTGATGTTGCTCCCTACCCAGCCCCGTCAAGACGTAGTTCTGCGTAGTCTGATTTGAGTCGCACATGATTTTACGTAATGCAATAACTGTACTTCTTTCAGAGTAAAATTATGGCGCACAAGATCGCCAGCACAATGTTTTTGGCACTGAATGAGTACTACATAAATTGAGACTGGGCACTTTTGGCAGCTTATGAGTTCAGACAGGGTGACTTATGCATACTCACAGCAAAAAATCCTCATCAAAATGCAGTGACCACTTGATTAACAGCCCTTGAAATAAATGGCCATTGACGAATTCTCTGGAGTGAAAGTACAAAACTATCACAAAAAGTAACTTTTCATGTGAATGGAATGAACTAGATGCGCGGGAATGATTTTAACAAATTTCTTGCATAATATTACATATGGAAAGTGAACATGTCGGATATACGGTTTTTAATTTTATGCATTTTCTTTTAATAAATCTACTTTTAAAGTGTGCAATATCTCGAGAAGGGTTTGTGATAAAATTTTCTGAAGTATGTATCATTAGTTTTCTAATGAAAAATTACGCCTGAAACTTGAAGCTATTATTTATTTATCATTTTTGAAATGTCCTGATTTTTGAATGATTGTTTAAAAAAATATTCGAAAACTGGGGGGGAGGGGTCCGAACAATCGATCGTGTTTAAAATCAATAGGGTTCTAGTATTCATCGGTTGTAATAATCGTATCAAATTATTTTCGAAACACTTTATTTGTTCGTGAGATATCACGTCCAAGAACTCACGAACACGCACACGCAAACATCACCTCTAAAATGTTCGATTACAGTTAAGGGATAAAATGGGCTCTTCTGTGGAAAATTCGAATTTGAATTTTCGACCCCGTCAAAATAATTCCCCTATACATTATATACTATGCATGTAGGGAAAGTAATATATGGAGAGAGCTTTATCGCCGACATTAGACAAGTAATCAATTTTTCCACACTGTTCTCAATTTTCCACATTCCAATTATTCCATTCATAACAATATATCATATTGTTTTGGTCTACTTCTCCCATAATCGGCATCAGAATACAAGAAATTCATTTTTTTGTTAGCTTTCCTTTCCAAGTCGTTCTTTTAAAATATCTTGTATTGATCGAAAATATATTTGTATATTTTAGAAACAATATGAAAGCAACCGATTTTATGAAATTGCATATACGTAAAAAAAAAAGTCCACACGAAAAATTTTTGGGGATAGTTGAAAATAAGCACTAATTCCTCCCTATATGTTTTAACAGGTTGTAATAGGTTCATTTGATATTATCCACGTATTATGATTTAATTTTTTTTTTCGCAGAAATAACTTTGCATCCATTGAAATCGACATGGTTAGATAACAACGGATAAATTTCTCAGTTGAAAAATGAAGGTTCAAACCCTGAAATTCTTATAAAGCAGACGCGCAATCTTTAGATTCCCGTGACATAACATTTAGGAGGAGAGCAGGGCCGTAACCAGGCAGGGGCCAGAGGGGGTTAAGCCCCCCCCCCCCAAGAGGTATACTCAACCCCCTGATAAAAATATTAAATTTTTAGTAGTGATATGAAATTTCATTCAACATATCCAAATTGAGCATAAAAAATTGTTTTTTATGAAATTTTTTTATAAATTACTTCGTTTTGAAGATTTTTTTAATTTAGCTAAATTTGGGGTTACACAGAAGACCAATTTATTCACACATTTAATTTATTTACATATTAAATATTAAAATAAAAGAAATTTAAGACAATAGTATTTAGGATACTCTTGTATTATCGCGGCGTTCACTGTTATACATTACCGAATCAAAATCAACTGATAAGTAGTTAATAGTTAATATTAAGTGTTAACTTGTATTTACTTTCAAAATGTTTCTTCAATTAATTAACAACTTTACTACTAGTTAATGCTTATATTAAAATCAATTGTACTTATTATATACGTTTTATAATTGATATATAGTAGTTGTGTAGATTTTCCCAATTAACTCTTAGCTTACAGATATAAATATGCAATTACTTATTTGTTAATAATTTATATGGATTGAAATATATAATAATAATTATTATGGTGTATGAATGCTAATGATTAACAGCGTTTTCAGTTTTTAGTGAGCCCCTCATTCAAGACTGTTGAGCCCCCCCCCCCCTTGAATTTCAATCCAGCCCCCTCTTGAATTTCGTTTCTGACTACAGCCCTGGAGGAGAGATATTCATAAGGCAAGGGCCAGATATGGCCATGTTATAGAAGAAGGGATACTTTTCGTAGAGGAATTGTTAGGGGAAGCTGTGAAATGTTACATTCCGGAAAAACCATGACAATCTATAGTACTTATTGTCCATCAACGACGTTTGAGTTGAGGATCGAACACTTGTTCCGCAGATTGACTTCTCATGATTCTGTGGTCGGTATCGTAAAACAATAAGTTTCTCGATTGGAGAGTAAAGATAAAATGTGGCATAAAATTCCTATGCATTATTTTCGTTTTGGGTACAAGGTTGTTCTTTAACTTTTAGTAATCTTTAATGTCCGCTAAGCGTTATTTCTCGCCTTTTATATATTCACTTTTGTTTTGTCATGACTAGACAAATTTAGAATAATGAGGTTGGTCATATTCGTTTTGTTATCAAACATTACGTATAAAAAAGTATTTAATTAACATAATTCTACATATTTAATCTCTCCCGATTTTGTTGTTTTTAGAGCCATTTTGATAAAAAAGCGCAAATCTATATATATATATATATATATATATATTTTAATCGTATCAAAATCTAATGATCACCAGGATAACACGTAAGTGACTTTTCGTACTACATCAAATATTACTACATTAATTACTAAATCAAATTTCCAATTTTTAAGTCATTCGCTTTTTATTTGGAGATTTATTTTTTTCTTATTTTAGCCCTAAGCCGCCAAAGATAAAAAAAAAAAATGAAATATCTATCATGTGTGTTTTTATTATCTTGATTACAATTTTTTTTTTTTTTTTTTGTAATCAAGAAGGGGGGGAGGGGGAATTTCAGAAAAATGAAATAAAATAAAACAAAAAAGGTGAGTTCGCTTTCCCCAATCATATCAAACTCTAATCAGCAACAGGATAACCCACAAAAGATGTAACCACCAAATGTCAAGAAATTTCGTCGAATAGATTCTGCGCTAAAGTGGATACATACATTGCACAGACAGACAGGCACACACACCACACAAACAGACGTTACTCTAAAAATAGTTTATTCATATTCTAACGTGCTCCAAAAATTTATTATTCATCGAAAAATAGAATTCTAATTTACGATCTATTCCGATAGTTACCATACAAGGAAAGCAAAGCATTACAAGCATACACACATCATTATGCAGACGATTTTTTCCCCGAAAATTTATTTGAGGAAAATTATATCATGTTGCTTAGCAACGGAATTTAATGAGATGTGTTTATACGGCAGACGATTTTTATTCAATTTATAATTTATACCATTGAAATAATAAAGAAATAGATACAAAAATAAATTTTAGAAATGAACGGTACTATATTTTTGGTTGAGTCTTATTGCGGCCTTGGGATATAAGATTATTGATATTTTCATTTCATCTATTTTATTTTGGCAAAAATTTCTCAATCTGATATATTTTACATTGTGCTTAACCGATTGTTGAAACAGGATAAAAAATGGCAATGATATATCTTCTACCATTTTAACGTCTTTGATTTGGCGTATGTTGAACCACATTTCATATTTTTTGTAAATTTGTTTACAAACGGGACCAGGATATTTTATTCGTCGATCTGCCTGTGAAGACAATTTTGCATAGCGAGAAAACAGAAATTATTATATTTCCTTTTAGGGGAATTGTTAAATATTTCAATAGAGCTTTTTGAAAAACATTTAAAATACTACTGAAATTTGCATATATTTGACATCAGTTGTATATATTTACACAAATCTGCCGAATACCTCCATTTCATAGAAGTGATAGAGATGTTGCCAACATGAAAATATAATATTTTTTAAAGAATATAATACTTTTTAATATTATATTCTTTAAAGAATTTTTTTAATAAAGATTTTTTGAATATAATATATTTTAAAGAACTGCAAACGTAAGCTCAAACCCAAAGATACATTTATTTATATTTTGATACTAATTATGATACAAGTGCGGACCTAAATAATATATGGAATATTATTTTATTAAAATGTAGAGTATAGACATACTTCACATTTATACAAAATTTTCCAACACTATTCGCTATTTGTGAGCGCCCCCTATTGGTGAGTTTTGTGACTAGGAAGAGACTATTTCACACAGGATGCTAGTTAGAAACCGGTTTGGCTTGTACCTTCTTTTTGCTTCAAGATTTAACGTGCGTTGAAAAGTATGGTGTGGATGGGGCATTATCATCTCAATTTTTCGTTGTCCTACAGAATTTTTTAATCTATTTTAATTAAGTTGTATTAAAATTATTTGGAAATTAATCTTTTGTCAACGATCTCGATTTGTGTAGTGCTGCCATCTACTGTCGATAAATGATACTGAAATATAGCACCAAACTTGTTTTTTTTTAGTCAGCAGAGATGTCAATAGAATGTTTAAATTTTGCAGAGTAATTTTTATAGTTTAACAGATATTTTTTTTAATTATAGCCATGCTTAGTTTATCAGTTGTTTAAAACTTTCTTGAATAATCAATTTGGAAAAGTATAATAAAATATCTGGAGTTAGAGGATACACTCGAATTTCTCTAGCATAAATAGTTGATACAAAATTTAAATCGGTTTCGAAACCAAAACCAATGTTTTTCTTCAGGATAAAAATACAAAAACCATACCAGCGAAAATACTGGTGTGGTTGCTTTAGCTGTGTGTGTTCTGCCCTCTGAATCAATCGTTTTTTGCTGTATTTTCTTATATTATATACTTTACTTTCTCATATTATAGTCTGTTAAAGTCTTATCATTAAAGTCTTTATTAAGTCTGATTTCTTAAAATCATAGACCAGGATAGTGAGTCACATAATCTTTAAAAATCATATAACCTTTTCGTAGAATATATTTCTTCCAAAATTAGTATCAGAGTCAGCTATGAGAAATTCCTTTTCAGAGAACTGAAAGTTATTTCGGACTATTTCACAATTTGAATAACGGTGTTTGATTTAATGAAATTTTACTGTTACAGTAATAAGTTTACAGTGATAATCCAATAAATGTGCTGTAAAATGCTGTAGATTCAAATTCCTGATTTTGCCCTCCTCTTTAATCAACTAGAACACCGTTTTACAAACTTCTTTGCTCCTAGAATCCTTTCGAAACCCAATTTGATGGCGAAACCCGAAAATGAGGAAAACAACCATTGTGATCCAAATTACGCATTTTAAATTTAAAGCATTCTTCAATTAAGAAAATTTGGAATACTGTCCCTGGAATACTGACGCGGAACCCACTTTGAGAAACGCCAACCTAGAAGAAGTTGCTTGTTCATGATACTGACGGTTACAAAATAAAAATAGAAACGGTTACAAAATAAAAACAGATAATATAGCAGTAAATTCAATGGTCCAACTTTTTTTAGAACATATTGCGTAGAAATGCATTTGAAACTACATAAAAGTCTGACGTTCACTATTATTGCAAATAACAGTATCCATGGATAAGTTTTGCACTTATTATGCACTCGATGGGTTCCATGACTGTGGATTACGTAAAAATGCGTTCGTTGCTATAGCGACAGTTGAAATTTGAATTTCAGAGTAAATACAGCGTATCCTGGAATATCGTGAGGCAAATAACTCAAAGAGGATTGTCGTATATTTTGTATGCAGGTGTATAGGAAACCTCAATGGCACTACACAATGAAATAATTTAATGGGGCTGATTCCATTTCTAGTGGGGGTAAGGGGGTTATCTCGCTTCCTGTTAGATGTAGGGGGGGAAATTAATTATGAAGTTTTAGTTTACAGTGATAATCCAATTAGTACAAAGTTGCAAAATTAGTTGCACAATTAGTACAAAGCATTTTTGTTCACTCATAAAAATGTAAAGGAGTCCTAAAAAGAAATGTATACAATCTACCTCGCCCCCTCCAAAATTTGAACAATGGAGTAGAATAAAATATACTTTATTATGTACGAAATACAAAATATTCGCCTTCAGTAACGATGCATGCTTTCACACATGTAATAAGATATCTTCGCGGGTTTTCCAATGTATCTACGTTTAGACTGTTGCATGCAGATTAAGAATATTGTCTCTTTCAAAATCGTTATTTTCAATCTTTCGCAGGGGGAGGAGGTCAAAAATGCTTAATACTAATTTTGCAACGATCTACAACATTTTACATAATAGGAAGAGATATAGCCCTCGTGCTTCACTAAAAAAGGTGGTCAACACCCCGTAAATTATCTCATCCTGTAGCGCCATGATGCCTCCCTATACACTTGCATAAGTAATGTACGATAACCCACACTTCTTGATTTATAGAGCTGGTCCATGACTTTTATTGACACTCTGTATAGACCAGTTTCAGACTGTACAGCTATCCATTTTTAACTCAAGTATGTATTCGTGGTGATGATGATAAGGAATCGGGTTAGTGTTATTGACGTAAAAAAGATTGATAAACATATTTAGTATTCTAGATTTTTTTTTCGCAGAAAAACTTTAAATAATTGTATATTTTAATTTTACGATCTGTATTATTATTATTTTTACTATATCATTTTTGATGTATTCGATTTTTAAATATCAATTTATTGCATGCTTGTTAAATTCATATATTGGAACTATTTTAGATATAAATTAAAGCTTTAAAATTTTAAATGATAAATTTTAAATATTAAGTCATAAAGTTTAAAAGCGTTTCTAATTTTAAGCTTTTTTTTATCTTCATTTTTATGCGCAAGTGAAAAGGATATGCTTGTAATGTTCCTAAAATCATTTTTATAACTTTTGCTTTCACAAAAAATTCCTGCATTAGTCAGTGCACGCTATGAACGTGAAATGCGTAATTTATTTAAAAATAAATGTTGTGCAAAGAAAAGGCTTGAATCTATAAAAAATGAAATGCATTCGCAGATTCTAAAATAAATCACGAATACTGTCTCTTATCGGCGGAATTTGTGACTATAAAATTATATTTGGACAATAATTCATTTAAACTGTTGCTAAAAAATATAGAACTGCAAATTAAAAAGAAAACGATACAAAATAATAATATATTAAATTAAAATATAAGATATTATAAAAACCTATTAATATGTAAAATAATATATTTTAAATTGCTAATTTTTAAGTGAAATGGCTAACATGAACTTTTCTAGTTATGAAACTAAAATGACTCCGTTGACAGCCATAGGCGCCGACTACGGGGGGGCAGAGGGGCACGAGCCCCCGCTGAGCTTTTCCAGAGGGGGCTTTGCCCCCTCTGGGAAATTTCAAGAGTTTTCTCTAACTTAATATTTTACTAAATACTAAAAAATAAAATTTTTTAAACATAAAAATAATTGAAAGGAAATCCTATCAACGTAAATGTCACATTTCAGTTCAGTCTTGTTCAAATCGTCCTTACCATAGCTCCCTAAACTATCTCGTGCACAAACGAAGCTCATCTTTACTCCCAGGAAACATGTTGACGCTAATGACAAAAACACCTGGTTACCAGAACTTTTTCGACTGACCACCTAATTTAAAGAGAAATGGAATATTTACAGCCATGTTATTGGCATTTCCAAAAAATAACTATTTCCCTCCAGTAATAACTATAAATGATTACCACGAAGTAGAGATTACTTATTTGGTCTACCTAAAGAGACCTTATCTGTAATTACTCCTGGATTCTATATATAAACAGTGCTGTCTTTACAGGAGGCATCCATTCCGTTTGAAGCTGCAAACCCCGCGGGTGGTATCCATTTTGTTTGAAGTTGCAAACCTCGCGGTACAGTGGCTAGAACTAGACACTGTGGCTAGTTCTACAGTGGCTAGTTCTAGACACTGTACCCGCGGGTAGCTTTATTCCTGGTAAGCACCGGAGGTTTGGCACAGCACCGTAGTTGTCAGGCAAGGACCAGAGGGAGCTAAGTCTCCCCCCCCTTCTCACACACACACACAGTAGGTATATACTCAGCCCACCCCTCTGATAAAACTATTAAAGTTTTAGTTGTGATAAGAAATGTCAACCAACATGTCATCCAAATTTTGCATAAATATATGATTTATGAGATTTTTTTAATAAATTGCTTTGGTTTAAAGATTTTTTAATTCAGCTGAATGTGTGGTTATAGTGATGGTCAATTTATTTACATATTTAATTTATAAATATTTAAATATAGACAATAGTATTTGGATACTTTTGTATTATTACTGGGTTCATTGTTTTAATTTATTGTGTCAAAATCAACTGATAGGTAGTTAAGAGTTGATATTAAGCATTAACATGTATTAACTTTCAGATTTTTGTTGATTAATTAACAGCTTTGCTACTAGTTAATTCTTATATTAAAATCCATTGTAATTATTATATATTATAATATTGATGCATAGTAACTATATGGATTTTCCTAACCAACTCCTAGCTTACAAATATAAATAGGCATAAAAAGATTAAAAATATTTATTGCACAATAAATAAAAGTGCTGACATCTTTTTTTCGATCCAGCCCGTCCGACCTACCCGAAGGTGTAAGATATCTGTTTAAACCGCCAAGACAATGCCATCTAATTTAGACTGGAACCCAGGGGGGGGCGACATCCACAAGGACCGACCCTCCTTCCTTTGCTGCCAACCGCTCGGAAGGACTTTCAAACCCACAAATTTAACGTGCCCGTACACGGGAACTGTTTAGGCAAAGCCGGAAATCGAACTCGGGTCCTCCGAGTACAATCCACGTGACTTAACCACTCGGTTATCGCATTCCAAAGCTGTTGCTTGTAAGACAATAACTTACAAAACTTCCTTGAGGAAAGCATATATATGTCAGTTAGGTGACTACAGTTGCTTCGATGGCATTATAATTCCTCTTTTTCAGGTCAAAATAACAATATGCGCTCGTAACAACCACTACTGCCGTTCGTTGGGCAGTTCGTTCTTGGCGATTGTTAAGGGCGCATACTGTTCTTTTGGCCTGGAGAAGGGGCTTAAAATGACCTCGAACCAATTGTAGTCACCTAACTGACATATGCTTGCTTTCTTCAAGGCTGCCTTGTAACTTTTATATAACGTTATCGGATTGTGCCCCCCCTGAGATTTTGAAAACTCGGCGCCTATGTTGACAGCAACTTACAACACAAAAATAATGTTGCTTTTAGCAAAGTAATTTTAGTTTTATTACTTTAGCAGGACTTTGCAGTATTTTCTAGTTATCTTAGTTGCCACTAGAGGACAGCACCAAAATACTTTTATCAACTATTCTTATTCTCATCCTGATTGCTGGTAGGGGGCCTAGATAGAGTTGGTAGGAATTGTTGGGGATATATCTCATCATATTCGCTGCGTCCTTCAAAGATTGTATTAAAGCGAAGACAATGATGTAACACAGGGGGTGCGTATAGAATTTTTTTCCAGAAGTGATGGGGGGGGGGGGGGGTGAAGGCAAGGGTAAGACGTACAACATTCAGTAGCTTGATGTCTGCTTTTGTAAACTTGAGCGTTCGGAGTGCCCTGCCCAATAGGCACCCGTAGTGTAACGACCGGACCCGTACTGCTGGGTTTACATTGCAAAATGCCCCGGTGCACAGGAGGGGCTCGAGAAATGGATTTGAAAGTTAGGAATAAGGGGAAGAGTACCCGAAATATTGTCTCGAGTGAGGATCTCAATTCGTTACACCACTGTATGATGAATATTTGTTGAAGTTAATAGTACAAGCCCGCACGGACGAGAATTTTAGACTTTTACGAAATTTTTAAATGTAAAAACCGGATCCTATCCTGAATACCTTTCCGTCTCGGGTTTGGCCTGAAACGATGTATATCCAAATGTGCCCTAAACCTAAATTTAGGCAATTTGTTTGTTCAGAATTAAAGATAATGCTATTTTTAGCATTTATATTTTTAGTTGAAATAAATAAAATAATAATAACCTTTCGTTCCTTGTTAAATTGCATTTTTTACATTTTTCAAATATTTACTGCGTTTAGCACATACCGACCCGAATTTTCAGAAAATATTCCACCTGATCCCGGCCCGATTCAGTCTAAGACCAAGTCGGAGCTCATATTGACGTTCGGTAGTTGATAGATATAAGTATTCTGATGCTTTTTGAGAATCAGTTTAGGCGATATAAGCAGCATCGTGATTATCAAAACTTCAGGGACGTATCACCAGGGGAGATTGGAGAGTATAAAGTCCCCTCTCCAAACTGCAAAATTTCAGACAAATCTCCCTGTAAGATAAAACTATACCGGCATTTTTTAGACTCGTATAATTAGCTTGCTCTTTTACAATCAAATCTTGTGATTGACTTTTAACCCAATTGTCTATGCTCAATCGATTTGAAACTTTGTATACTTACATATTTCTGATTACAATACAATATTCTATCAAATTTGAGTTAACAACTCCTCCCTTTCCCGGATTTTTTTTTCATAGGCCAAATATTTCAACACAGATTGTAAGTCTTGCCGTGACAAACTTTGTCTTGAGCTTAGGCAAGTTGGACATGCATGTTATCGGTCTAAAATCCTTAGAACTAGTAAGTGATTTGGTGTTAGGGAGTAGTTTGGTGATTCCGGTGTAGAATCATTCTACCGGTTTGTCTACTTATGATTTTTTTTTCACTATAAAAGGATGGAGTATTGCACATTTCTTAATAAAGAAATTGTACACATGATCAATTCTGGGCGCTGTAGTCTAGCGGTTAGCGCGCTGGAATTGCACTCGGTAGGCCCGGGTTCGATTCCAGCCGCTGCCAAAACTGCCGCAGTGTTCACGCGGAGTACGATCACGTTAAACATGTGGAACCGTAAGTCCTTCCGAGAGGTTGATGGTAGGGAAGGGGGGTACGGTCCCTGTGGATGCCTCCCCCACTGGGTTCCGGTCTAAATTGGGTGGCACTTCCCGGCCGTCCAAACAGCTACCTTACACCTTTCTAGTAGGTCGGGCGGTCTGGGTCTCAACAACAACACGATCAATTCTTTGCTACTTTCCAGTTGGGGAGATTACTAATTAGTTCTAGTATTTCTCCTTCCTAACCAGTTCATGATCCTCTGCCCCTCAAAGACTAAAAAGTATAAAATAAAAATATATTGAAAAAACTAAAAAAAAAAAAAATACGCTTGTATTTCAAAATTCACTAAAAAGTAGAAAATAGTTTTTTCTTTAGTATCTAAAAAATTTTCATGCTCACATGACTAAAAATAACATCGTTGGCTTCCAATAATTAAAAAAGTTCCGAAATATACTATGAACGAATTCTTTGTCACACTAAAGATTATCCCATGATGAATAAAAAAAAAAAAAAAATACGCAGCTACACTTGGGCCTATATATATATATATATTCAGAAAAATATTCGAAACATTGTGTACATGCAACGTGCAATTTGGCAAAGAGAGTTGTTGCTACATAAATTGTAACATTACATTTCTGTTAATTATTTCCCCTTTTACGAGCTATTTATTTCCTATTTACATGAAAACTTTTACAAAAAAATTTTCGACAGCATATAAAGTAACAGTAATAAAATTTAATTAAAATAAGCGCCCACGTTTTTATTTTCAGTCATGCGTGTGTATGAACATTTTTTGGGTACTGAAGTATTATTTTCCACTTTTTAGTGTACTTTGAAATAAAAGGTTTTTTTTTTTATTCTTTTATATTTTTTAAATGATGTGATATTTTTAGCCAGGTCACGTGGGAAATCTATTAGTCAATCAGACCACATATAACACATTTTCCTACCAGCTTTATAGTCTATAGTACTCTGCAAAAAACTTCAGAAAAGCTCCCGGTCGAGTAGGAACCGGTAAAAGCCAGGACTTTTCTGACTTTTTTTCAATATGTTTTGTCTAGGACACAGATACATTTAGTAATACATTCAGGAAGAGATGAATTCAATATTCTTTAATGCATCGGATAATAAACGAACTAATCCAAACTTTATAAAATAAAATTGAAGGTATTAGTTTCCCTGCAGAGACATTAAAGAATATAGCTTAAATATTTTATCTTAGAAATGAATGTTTTGGTTTTAAAGTTATTTTATAGTGTACAGAATAAAAAACTAATGTTGTTAGGAAAGCTTTGCCTGTTGGACGCAAAGCCTGATTTAATGTATATGGGGCCCGGAGCTAAAAAGTTTCAGGGTATTATGACAAAATGTGGGGCCCCGGCGGCCTATGCATAAATTAGGTCCTGGTTGGACGTATCAGAATTTTTGGTTTGAGCTGAAAGCACAACAATTAGCTGAGTTAATTGAACACCTCTATAAAATAAGTAAGGAAGGCTACGTTTCTAGCAGTGAAAAGGAGGAACGGATTACAATCAGATTCAATACAGTCAACACTCCCGTGTTATATATTTCCGTGTTATAATATTCAAGTGTTATATATATTGATCTTTCTGACTACATTAATTTGATGCAACTGAAAGTGAAATTCAATTCTGCCATGGAACCAAAAATTAAAAATCTAATTTTGAAGTGAACGATTTATTATGAAGAAAATAAAATGATCTAAAAATAAAATAATTTTGCCTGTAATAGCATATACAGTTGAGTAAAAGTATCTTAATACTAAATATTAACGACGGATTAAAAGTATTTCATACTTTTAACTATCTGTTTTAACTGTTTTTAACTATTTATTAATACAGTATTTTTATTTTTAGATCATTTCAAACAACAGTTTGCTATATTTGTATTTATAAAATCTATAATTATTCTATACTCATATAAGAAATTTAAAAAGTATAAATACAAGAAATTTATTATATAGAACTGCATGCATGAAAGCAACAGAAAGTTATTAAATAAATAATTCAGTTCCAGAAATTAAGGTGAGCATTTATTTTCAAAATTTAGAATACTTTCAATGCTTGTAACTGTATGTAGAAGCATAAGTGATATCAGATTTCAAATTTTTCATTCTTGACAAATATTTTTCAAAATTTATTCTAATATGTAACGCTTTACAACATAGTTGAAAAGTCTTTATGACTTTGTTCGTTCTGTCTGTCCGTTAACACGATAACTGCCGTATAAATGACTTTATCAAACTGAAATTTTAGTATGTTGTTCAGACGGTCTGTGAGATCTATGGGAATATAAATAAATAATATCACCCAATTATTTTTGGATTGAACCGGGGTTGAAAAAATGAAATATATTAAACCCTATGGGACCTCATTTTTCAAAAATTTGTAAGCGAATTTAAAATTCACAAATAGCTTCGAAAATTTTAGGTAATATTCAAATTGTTCCATAAAATATATAAAAAAAAATTCAGCAAAATATATTCAGTAGTTTTTTAAATAAAAATTAAAATAATATTTACACCCTTTATATGAAGAGATCACGTGATCCACTTCAAAATAAAATGTGGCATCCCTTTTGTGCCAAAATCGAGATTTTTATTCTTTTTAATTCATATTTAGTGTTGCATCGTCCTAAAACAGCTTTATTTTTGCTTAGCTCAAATTCTGTGCATCTACATACTGAAGCAAAGCAATTACAATATATTTGAGTTTAAATGGTCATCAAACTTTGATTATTTCTACAACGAAGCCTAATTTTCACTTATAGAGAATGTAAACACCAAAAGATATAGAATGAGTTGTATAAGAATTGCTACATTTCTTTAACGCAAAATTATTTAGCTCATGAAGTCTGCAATATAGCTGATATGAATGAAACATTCATGGATTTGACATAGAGAAGCATACGTTTTTTCGATGAAATTTTAAGCATAGAGTTAAATTACTTGTACCTCCATGGTTTTAAGTTTTTAAATAAAATAAATCATTATAGTATTGTGATGAATGAAAGGAATGGAAAAAAGTTTATAAATAAAATGCTGCTTTTATATTGAGAGCTAGGCAATTTATATTTCAATGACATCATTTGAATAAAGTTCATTTGTTTTCGATGAAGTTTTCAAATATAATAAATTATCGTGGTATTATGATAATTTTAAAAGTATTACCGAGGAATGTATCGCATTTCAGAGATGTTTAAACCAGGTAGTTTATATTTCAATGCCGTCATTTAAATAAAGTTCATTTTTTCTATGAAGTTTTAAGTTTTCAAATATAATAAATTTAGTATTGTGATAATTTAAAAAATATTATCGAGGAATGTATCGCATTTTAGAGATGTTTAAATAAAATTGCATTGAAGTTCGAAAGTTTTTCATAATCAATGCTTTATGCATGATTGATTTTTCTTGTTAATATTTCACATTAGGCTTTACATGTGAATTCTTTGTGGATCATTTAACGACTGTGGTACGATTGCCAAAATGATGCGAAATGTATTGAATTTTATTGTTCATCCATAAAGTTAAATTTTTATGCATTTTTGACTATTATGTGATGAAGACCCAGACCGTCCGACTCGTCCGGGGACTTGAGCAACTATTTGGGCGGCCGCGACCTATTATGTGTGTGCTTATTTCAGCGAAGTCCTCTAGCAAATATTTAATTGTTTTTTAAACAGCGACGATATCTTGGTGACATCCATCATTGAATAGCCATCATACTTATTGGCATTGTATTAAGTTCCCCAGATTGTCCAAGGCTTATAGCTAATTTAAATACTTTGTACTTCTCTTTTTATTTTTGATTATATAATTATCTTTTGCACAATCAAATATATGTGTATGATTATTGTTTGCATTCAATCTAGAAGCATACACGGTATATTATGAATATAACAACATAAGTGACAATTGTAGTAGCTAGAATCCATAAATTTGCACCTCAAAAAAATTACATTGTGACTATCTGACTTATTTATTTCAGAAACACTGTCTTTTCTGTAGGAAACATTAGTTATATACGCTTTCACCTGGCAAATGTTGCTGGTACACATCACTTTATATTTAATTAATTAATTTACTGTTTTTTACTTCTATTTTTTGTGTGTGTATGTGCATCGTTAGAAAAGTAGCTGCTACATTTCCTCGATTGAAGAAGATTATTCGAATTCACCATCTATATGTCATTTAACTTCCTTATATGCTAAGGCTTTTTCTATCTCTTTTGAGTTCCTAGACTTTACAATCTTCTGCAGAACCTTTTAAAAGCATTGTCAACTACCGTTCCTTTTCCAGGGCTATCAAAGACTGGTTATTTACTTATAATTCAGTTGAAATTGAGAAATTTTTCAGTATTGATAACTAATTTTTTACCTGCTTTTACTGTCACCTTTACCTTTTTTATTGTCTACGTTTATATTTTTGGTTGTTATGATGTAATGGTTTATTATAATTGTTTCATCTGTAACTATTTTTACGTCATTTGATGCTGCTATAATTACCGTATTTACCCATCTCCTTCTATGAGGTTATCTTTTAGGAGTATTCATATGGATCCTGTAATCTCCTTACTTCTGAATATTAAAGAATAGTTTTTAAATGATGCTTAATGTTGCTCTTTATATCAAAAGATGTGTTTCAGGAGAGAAAACAAATGATTTAAAAAAACCCATTATATATATTTTATAACTATACCATGGATAGCGCCGCCATTGCAAACAGCACCATCCATGGACTGGACAGGTTTCAAACTTAAAATGAGCCGGGGAAGGATGTTCATGAAATTTGAACTCGCGTCTGTGGGATATAGAACTGAATTTGTTGGTTTCCGTTAGAAGTTCGCAATATTGTGACACGAAGCAATTTTCGTTTTGGGTGCCATTGCAAGTTATGCTGACGAACGTATGGTAAACACGAAATTGGCCCATGGATATCGTTGTATGCAATGGTCCTATATTTTGAAAACTCTGAATTCAACACGTCACTTTTCTTATGGAATAACAGTTTGTATTAATTTATATTTATTTAAAAGCTCTTTATTGTATAAAAGTATACAAATATAATTAAAATTGAAAGTCATTAAATTTTTAACTTTTATCGATACCTGATTTGTTTTGTACAGCTTTAATGCTTCTAATATCTCTTCTAAAATAATATAAAAATGATTGCCTCAAAACTATGTAAAACAATGCACCAGTTTAGGTGATAGTTATCTGATTATTGCCCAACCTGAGCTTTAAATAAAAATTGATATAAATATATATATATTTTTTTACTTACATAGTAGATTGTATATAGAGACAGTGGTGTGATGGGGTCTAAAATTCTAATTCGAGTTTTCGACGGAAGAGCACGTTTGCAGGGAACTCGAGTAGGAAGATCTTGAGGTAATGTCTGTTTGTATGTATACGTTTGGGTGCCTAAATGCGTGCGCATGTCTGTATGTGTGTGTATGCCCGTGAATCTGTGAATCCAATATTTCATGAACGAATGGAGAGTTTCGAAAACAATTTGGTATAATTATTACAATCAGTAAATACTGGAACAATGTTGACTTACACACAAGTCAATATTGTTGTAAGTCACAATAAATGAATAAGAATGTTCACAATATATATCAATATACACACACACACACATACACACACACACACATATATATATATATATATATATATATATATATATATATATATATATATATATATATATATATATATATATACATTTATTGTGTACTTCACTTTAAATACAGAAGCTGGCTGTTGAAATAAATTAGAGACCTATTCGACAACCAGTATTGTATCAGCCCATACAGAAACACAAATAAATAATACAATGTACTTTTACGGAGCTGATGTTATTTAGCTTAAACAGTATCGAGTTATAAAGCTTCTATGCTTATCCCAACTCTTTTCTTTTGCCTCGTATCGTATTGCGACTAACCCAGCATACTAGACGCTTCTAGTCATAGTGGTATCCACCAGAATTCCTCTAACCATCTAGCCTCCATTACACTAGGCTACCGTCCCACTTTCTCACTCAACCCTATCCTTAATGCATCCTTCGATGAATCCCCAACTGAATCTTAACTGAATTCTTACTTACTCGCGATTCGAAACTTTATCCTGTTGTACCTTAAGATCGCAGAAATGTTACTTAGCTCGGTGATTGGCCTATCTAACCGAACTAGCCAAAATTGTTAGTCTGAAGTAAACATAAATTATAATGAAAACTGTGGGAAATAATAATCGAATATGGGTATTTAGGCCTCACACGTACTCACGTCTTATTTACACCAGGTTTTGCGAGAGTGCAGACGTTGATGCGGCAGTCGATAGAAAAAAACTTTACGCCTGAAAGATCTCTTGTGCATGGAGAAATCCAACCTTTCCTGCTCCTTATTGGTTAATTTCCAACGCTTAACGATCGGCACGTCCAGTGAAAAGTCAATTTTATGTCGCACAGAACTTGTACCGTCCACTTTAAATATAAAAGGAAAGATAGTCATATCAGTAGCTCAATACATGCTAATTTTACTTAAGTTAAATCCGTGTCAAATTAAATCCGTTACTTAAGTTAAATCCTCATGGTACTCCCTGAAGTCATGTCAAAAGTGATGATGATTTCAAAATTAATACTAAATATTAAAAGTGTTCTGCGCGTTGTGCTCTTCAAAGGAACCACATCCAACAACAAGTATAGCTCAATGAATAAAACGTCATTTGGCCAGACTGACATCGGCGGTTTTGGGAAATATAATGCCAACTGCCCTCTTCAATTTTAGAAAGAAAGATAATCGTTTTAATCCTTAATCGTTAAGCCGTTTATGGTTCTACGTGAAGTACTGCGTAGAAAGAATATCAAAAGAATTCTTCTGGGCTTGCTAGGCAACCTCCCGGCTGAATCTATAAAAGCAAAAAATATATTTTAATATAATCTTTCAAATAATATGTTTTTCTTTTTGCTTGTTTGTTTAAGGGAGAATCCCTCGGATTCGGACGTCCGTGACAGGTTGTCATGGACGTACAGAAGGTGTAGGAGGGGTGGCAACGGTTCCGGAACATTGCATACACGTCCTGCGTCCCAGAGTCCCGCTAATCCATTCGTCTGTCATTTAACGGGCTAAAGCTGCCCTTCCGGTGCTTCAGTACTTTTCTCGCAACACGTCTGGGGATTATTAATTTTTTTTTTTTTTTTACAAAAAATTGTGATACTGAACAGGACGTTGTATTAACCTACTATGAGTGGTGCATATAAGAAGATTTTCGTCTTTCAAGCATAGGGACTTTTAATTTTATCAATTGAAATTACTATATTTTACGGTTGATCAAATGGATGAACGTAAAGCAAAATTGGGGGATCAACAAGTTTGGGTGAGTAATTAGCCCTTTTCAACAAGAATTAGTTGCAGTGTCCGCAGCGGGCGGATACTAAATATAGCAACTCATTTGTAAAGCAATTGCTTTTGAAGCAAATAAACAAGAAAGAAAAACGCGAAAAGCGAACCTAAAATATTTAACACCATTAATACAGTACCATAGAACTTCAAATTCCTTCAGTATCACGGTAGCAACCAGGGCCGTACTGAAACGAAGCTGTACTTCTGGACCCCTGACCAGGGCCGGATATCCCATTAGGCACTGTAGGCACAGTGCCTAAGGTCTACAAAATTTTTAAGGTCTACGAAAGAGGAAAAAAATATTTGAAAAAGAAATTAATAATAATAATAATATAAAGACAGAAATCGAATTTATCTAAAATTCAAAATTACATTACGGAACCAACAATTCAAAATTATTAGGCATTTAATAAATGTTCGGCTAAGTGAAAGATAGTACTCCACCACCCCTCAAAAATTAAAGAAAGAAAATAAACAGAAGAGCGTTTTATGAAATAATATCAGCCCATGAATTTATCATCTTCTGGTATCAAACATTGGGACTTTTACCTGAAAATATGAAATTTCAAAAATGCAAAAAAGAGGTGAGATTAAAATCTGTAAAAAGGATTGGTGTAGAGCAATGGACTGAAGACTAAAACATGCCAAGAAAGAATCATTAGTATTCATAATGATTCGTATTTTTTAATTCAAAATTAACCATATCTTTGCTACATCAAAGACATATTACGATTGGTTCAGGTTTATTAGAGACATTGTTATTGATATTAATTTTTAAAAAAAAAGAGTGGTTTAAAGTTACATGAAAATTCTCCGGTAAATCAGAGGGCGCTTATTCCTGTTTTGAACAGCTCAAAGTGAAAGTGCCTATGGCCTACGAACACTAAAATCCGGCCCTGCCCCTGACAGTTGGTGTAATACAAATTTAAGAATAAATAAGCTTTTCTGTAATCATGAGTGCTTTCAAGAGCCAACCATGGCACAAAGATGCTAATTGGAGCTGCGTTTCTGTATGCATAATGTAAATATTAGAGATATTATGTAGTTGAATCTACGCAGAAAAGAAATCACAATTTAAATCAAATCATTTATTAAAAATGATTAAAATACTCAAGATGGAAGATGAATAAATAAAAATTATAAAATAAAACTGTACAAAATCCAGTCAAACGAATTTTTGGAAAAACCAGAAATGTTACCTCCAGAACCGGAAATTTTTAGGGAACACCCCAACCTCCCTTTGGTATTCGTTGCTAAATCCATATCAGACATATAACCGAGGCTCTATCTATAGCCAACATGAATATTTTTCAATTGGAAGTGGCATTTCAAGAACCGGAAGTGGATATCCTTAATGCGTTCTTCAACCCCTTTGGAATTGGAATTTGATGCTGAATCCATATATGTTATTATCTAACCTATATCTATAGCCAAACCTGACAAACAGATGATTCATGGAAATTTTTTAATCCGGAAATGGTGAAAAATTGGAAGTTGAAATCATACCTCATCATCTAAGCTTTATCTGTAGTAGGTCCCGAGATATAGATAAATTATACAAAGTATTCCCGAGAAATTATATAAAGATATAATTAAATACATCAAAATTAACAGAATTCAAATGGGCTGGACATTCACTAAGAATGGATAACCAAAGTCACAAAGAAAATTTTTACGTCCTCGCCAATCGACCGAGGTTGATATGGCAAAGACATGTGGACAAGGATTTTGAGGTGTTAAAAATTAAAAATTGGAGAAGTGTTGCTCCCAGGAAGACAGCTTGGAAGAATCTTCCGAGGAAGGTCATGTTCCACAGTGGGCTGTCGAACCATTGATGATGATGAAGGAAATTTTTTGAACCGGAAGTGGAAAAGAAACCCCGAAAATGAAAATTCTTAGTCAATCATTCTACTTCCTCCGGGATTTGATGCTGAATCCATATCATTTAAGCTCTATTTATAGCCAATATTGGAAAATAGAAGCTTAGTTATTGGGCTAAGTAAAATAAATTATTTTGAACCTGAACGAAAAAAACCGGAAGTTGAAACTGTTGGTGATACCCCCCCCCCCCATTCTTCTCCGAAATATGATTAATCCAAACCAGTCATCATCTGAGATTTATCTATAACTGATCATGAAAAATAGATGTTAAAAAAAAAAAAAATCCCCCAAAATAAAAGGTAAAATATCGCCACCAATAACATTTCGCCAGATCGGGGGTCTTAGGCAAAGGCAATTTGGCCCTTCCCCCTTATGCAAATTTGTATCCCTCATTGTTTTCCTTAACAGTGACCTAACTGAAATTAGGACGCCAATTAACTTTAAGGTGAATATTTTTATTGGTAGAAAGAATTTTGCCATATGGTTTTAAGAAGAATTTTCCTCGAAACATCTATTTCTCATAATCGGTTATGATGATCGGGGCTTAGATGACTGAAATGATTCAAATTCTGTAGATAGTAATAAGATTAGCTGGGAATTTTCATTTCCTGCTGGGGGGAGGGGGGAGGGTCACTCTCAATTTTTCTGAAAATTCGTATGACTGTAGAAAAGGAGTGTGTAAAACATAGCAGTAAAAAAATGTTTAAAGTTCTATAATTCTTGGTATTAAAATAACTTTATTCTTTGGCTTTATGTAAACTAAATTCATGAATTAAAACAGCAAATAATAAATTCTAAATCGACCTCTTAGGGTTCCCGATCATTTAAATTCGCCACTGACGCAACTATCTAAAAATCTAAATATCTACGAACTAAATCTATTTTCCTCATACATTCTATAGACAGTGGTAAGGGAGAGCCATCTAGCGGCAAAATATTGCCAGTATGTCATTATTATAATCTACTCGAATAGAGAAATTATTAATACTGCTTCGTACGTGTTTGCAATTTGTTCTATGAACCATAGTTATAAAGTGAAATAGGAATAGCTTAATAAGAAAAACATCTCTTGAGTAAAATAATTTGTCATAAGTTGATTTCGACATTTCGAAAAATTGGGCAAGAAATATATAATTAAACTAATATTTATCTGCGAATTATTTATTTTTATGTTAATATTATATTGTAACATCATGTTATGTTATATATTATTTAATGTGACATACAGTAACAGAAATGTGCAACAATAGTAACATGCAGTAATGTAACATGCAGTTAAAATATAATTTTTATTATTATAATTTTAACCGCAAGTCACATTAAATATTATTTTTAAAGGAAATTGAATCTAATCTTTTTAAAAAAGTATAATTTCAGCTCGGTAGTAAACAGTTAGTTTAAAAATGCATTTATAAATTCGGCTCTTGTCTCACCATGAATTCTAATGGCAATTATCAATTTATTAAATATACGAGTATAAGAACAAATAATATGGATTTAAAAACATTTATTAGAAGTGCAAGTTATTTTAAAGGCACCGTTGAAAAAGTTGAAAAATATTCACAATAAAATGAAAGAAAAATCATAAAGGTTGGATAATGTCGAAACAATGTTTACATTTTTGATAAAAGTTTTCTGAGCACCTTACTGAATGTGTCATTATTTAGCCTTAGAATTCTTTTTTTCAGTCTTTTTTGCAATATCTTTAACTTTTTTGGGGCCAGTGTATAACTTTTATTTCTAATCATATGGCATTTAAAATAAGTTCATGAGCGATTCAAATTGCCCCCTTTCCCTCAGATTGTTTTATTTTATTATCCATATAAAATTTTATATTTGAAATTTTTTTTTATGAAATGATGGAATATTTATGGGGAGGGTGGGGGGATTTGTCAAACCATACTCATATAATAGAAAATCATTGTATCAAATTTGAAATTTTCCACTACATTATTACATTTTTTAAAGTTATTTTGAAAATTAATTTTCCATTTATTTTCTTCAAAATAATTTGAGATTTTATTTGAATGTACTTAATGGATTCATACAAATTTGATAGAATTGTCCCTCGCTCAAATTCGTATCAGTTACAAATATTATTTTATATAAATTATATTTTATTGAATTTATCATATTTGTTAATTCAGTGTTAAGAATTCATCTTATGTTGTAAAAACTGCGTATTTCTAAACACCAAATTATTTATTGTGGATGTAAAAGTAAAAAATACCGTCTGCCGATTCAAGCTATACTTCCATTGTGAATAAATACTTGATCAAAACTGTTTTCGACAATTATACAAGTTTGTATGATAAATTACCGTACACTACGAGCCACGTCGCCATAAAAATGTATAAAGGAGTTGCAACAGAAAAACTTATAGTTCTCAATTCTCCAAATATTTCGCCGAACTCTATAGTTTACTTATCATAAACTTTCAAACCTTTAAATTTTAATATAAAAAAGTTAAATATTTTATTTATGAAAAATTTAGTTAGGAATTCTAAGACTCCACTAAAAGAGCTAGATTTGAACAATAAGCAAGAATTTGTAGCTCTATGAAAGCCCTATATAAGTGTATATAATTAGATTTTGGATCGAGTTTTTTTTCCGAAATTACAAAAGTATATTTTACAAAAGAGTTATATTTTACAAAATGTTATTCAAGCAAAACCATTTCGGCTCCATCGGACGGAAGCCACCGCCGATTTTTTTAGTTAGGTGACATTAACAAACCCTCAAAATTATACCAGAAATATCGTTTACTCTTTTTAATACGTCAATTAATCGAAGAATATAGCGTTTACTGAGTGAAATAATGTTTATTTTAGGTCACTATTTCTCTAGCTATTCTTAGGATAGAGTCATTAAAGAGTTTCAAAAGAAAAAAAAAAAAAAAACCCGTGCTCTAAAATCCTTAAATATTCAAGAGTTACGAATTTAGCAAAGTGTTTTCTAGAAACTGAATCTGTTGCAGACAAAGTGAGTGAGAGCTGATATATATTCTATTTTAATTCAGGATAAACTTTGTGAAATAGAGACTGCGTTGCTCGAACTCTTCAATGGAATTCTTTTAAAACTCTTCTATGACACTCGCATAAGAATGCCTAGAGAAATATTGCTCAAAAATAATATCCACACTGGAAAAACGCCGTTGGTTTTCAATTGCTAAAAAAGACATCATCTGTAATTATCGTCTGACGTATTAAAATAACAGCAGACGATATTTCTGATATAATTTTGAGGGTATATTAGTTCTACCTGATTGGAAAAATGTCTACTATTTGAATATCTCGATACATTATACAACTTCAAAATTTGATGTGCACAAATTTGCCACTCTGTATTTATATATAATAAATTCTAACGCATCTGCCAAAGTACAGATAATATAAACTCGCAAGATATTATTTTCATATCGAGTTTTTTTACTTAATATTAAAAAATATCCATATTCCACAAGGTCTTCAAGTATAACAAGTTCCTGCAGATCGCATTTCAGTTCATTACTGGCCCAGCAAACTTTTTATGCCTCTCACCGCCATCCTATGGGGGTCTATATCCACTTATGTCACCCCAGGGTCCCAACAGGTGTCACCAATGGGAGAGGATCTCAGTGCGCAGGCGCAGTAATATGAACATAGGATTTCCGAATATCATGTTAATCGAAGACGGGAAATGACACTTTTTCTTTCGTATTTTTTTCACTCTGAGAAATCTTGGGTTTCACTTTTTCTTCCTTCGTTTACAGGGAGGGTGGGTGAATGAACTTTCATTCAAAGAACAGGTAGTTGTAACTCAGGGGTAGTCAATGGAGTGTTGAAAAAAAATGTAAATGAAATCTAAACTTAAGGAGAACGCCTTCTACATTTCTATTGTGGAGGGAGGATATACTGCTTTTGATCAAAGTTCATGAGCCTGAGGGGAGATATGAATTTTTAGACAACGTGTTACGGGAGGGAATGAAGCATAGTTATACGTTTATGTTTCGAACTATACAGAATGTATTCGGTGTTGATCGGGATTTGAAGCAGGGATTAATTTTGTTTATTTATTACTTTCCTTATATGCATAGTATGTATAAGGAAAGTATTGTGACGGTGTCGAAAATTCGAATTCGAGTTTCCGACGGGAGAGCACGTTTCAATCATCCCTGATCACGAATCAGACGTTTTTGGAGTGATGTCTGTCTGTGTGTGTGTGTGTATGTCTGTGGGGACGATATCTCACGAACGAATGGAGCGATTCGAATAAAATTTGGTACAACAATTACAATCCGTGAATACTGGAAGCCTATTGTTTTTAAACACAATCGAATATTCAGAACCACCCTAAATTTTCGAGTGAAATTTTGAAAAAATCATCAAAAAATCAAAACCTTTAATAAAGTTACTCAAATAGACATTTCTTATGTAATTTTTCCTTAGAAAATGATTGACATAAACTTTAGAACGCTATCATGAACCGTTCTCGAGACGTTGCACATTTTTTATTTAAAAGAATGCAAGTTATAGGATAAAGTCCCAGTAACAGCTTGCAAGATCAGATTCGATAAAATATATATATATATATATATATATATATATATATATATATATATACAGATAAAAATATTGCAAAATACATTAAAACGCGAGATATTTACAACAAATAATTTTTAAAAGCATTTGTTGATGAATAACCCCCCCCCCCCCCCCCCAATCAAGATTACTAGGAAAGCTGTTGTAAAGTTTACAAAAGTTATAAATGGCACAATAACAACCAATATTAGTACTAAATTCCCTTAATACGTAATTTAACTCATAGTCTGTAGTTGAGTACTGAGGAACATGAAGCCTAGTATCATTCAAGGTCCGGATTTCAATTTTGAAAAATTGAATTCAATATAATGTTTCTGTGTCTACACATTAGATCTATCTACAGTAAAGTGACTATGTCCGATCGAATAAAAGGGAGGTTGTAAAGGGGGCGCCCGTATACAACGAAGAATTGAAGTAATTACAAACACGAGTTCAGTAATAGAGTGAGATAGAAGAATAATGCCCATTACAAAGTTACAGACCATAGTGTAATGAATAGAAATTGATACTGTATCGGTTACAGAAAGCATTTGTTTAGGGCTATTATTCGTGAATGTGAGTCGAATGAATGTGAGTGAATGTGAGAAATGTGTCGTGAGAAATGAGTCGAATGTGAGAAATGTGTCGTGAATGTGAGTGAGTGAATGTGAGTCGAATGAATGTGAATCGTTTATTGTATCAACAGTACAGAGTATTGGACGTAGTGGTATTTATTCTCGCCCATGTCCGCGATTTGTGTGTTCCTGATGCCGATTACTACTTATCAGACAATTCTGCATAACTCTGCAATTGGCATTTTCCTTCTATCTTGCTTCGTTGCCGAGTTCATATTCCTAATTTTTTCAATTCTCCGCGAAGGGCGCTGCAGTCACTTTTATTCGATGGGGGTATAGTTGCTTTACTATAGGTAGACCGAACGTGAACACTTAGGGATATTTCATTTAGAAGTTATTTGGGTGCGGATATTCTTAGAACCCTTGTATTTAATCAATTGTTTATGCTATTGTTAATGAAGTATTTTAATGTTCACATTAATAAAGTATTTATTTCATTGCGATAGTGTGCAAAAAATTGTACTTTTCTGACAATTTCCACATTCCAAAATTTGAAGGAAATGTCCACATTCCAAAATTTCAAGAAAATTTTCACATTCCAAATTTTGAAGTAAATGTCCACATTCCGAATTTTGAAGGAAATGTTCGTATCCCAAAATTTGAAAGAAATGCTCACATTCCAAATGCTGAAGGAAATGTTCACCTGCCGAATATTGAAGGAAATATTTGTTCTCATTCCAAATTTTGAAGGAAATGTTCACATTTCAAACTTTTAAAGAAATGTTCATATTCCAAATTTGAAAGGCATGATGTTCGTATTCCAAATTTTGAAGAAATTTATCACATCCCAAAATTTGAAAGATATGTTCACCTTTCGAATTTTGAAGAAAATACACGTTTAAAAATACGTAACACGCTTCGACAACGTTTTGGAACGATGATCATATGTATGAGTATGTCTGAGAATGAAACGATTGGGCGCCATACTTCAACTGGCAATTATACAATAAGCAGTGTTGTAGCCAGAGACGAAATTGAAGAGGGGCTGAAGTGAAATTCAAAGGTGGTTTAACAGCCTTGAAGGAGGGGCTCGCCAAATACACAATAAATCATTAGTATTTCTAAACAATAATAGTTGCTATTATATATTTCAATCCATATGATGTATTAACACGTAATTGCATATTTATATGTGCCAGCAAAGAGCTGATTATTAATATCCATATACAGCTACTATACATCAATATTAATATATAATAATTACAATGTATTACTTTCCTTATATACATAATGTATAAGGAAAGTATTGTGACGGGGTCGAAAATTCGAATTCGAGTTTTCGACGGGAGAGCACGTTTCAAGCATCCCTGATCACGAATCAACCATTTTTGTATGTCTCTCTCTCTGTGTGAGTGTGTGCCAGTGAGTCTGTGGAGACGATAACTGACGAACGAATGGACCAATTCGAACAAAATTTGGTATAAAAATTACAATCCGTAAACACTGGAAGCCTATTGTTTTTATACGCAATCAAATGTTCAGAGCCCCCTAAATTTTCGAGTGAAACTTTGAAAAAATCGTCAAAAAATCAAAACTTCTAATAAAGTTACGCAAGTAGATATTTCTTATGTAATTTTCCATTAGAAAACGATTGACATAAATTTTAGAACGCTAATATGAACCGTTCTCGAGATATTGCACATTTAAAAAAAATTACCAAAAAATCATATAAAATAAAAAGAATATTTCCTATTGAGAAATATGTTCACTTTTCATATGTAATATCATGCGAAAAATTGGGTGACATCATTCTTGTGGATCTAGCTCGTTCCATTCATGAGAAAAGATACTTTGAATAACACTTTTGTATTTGAACGCCAATAGTCATTTATCTGCTATAAGAATAACTTATTTCTCCGTCCATAACGCTTGGCGAGATTTTGGCGACGAATTTGGCGGAATGTCGCCAACTTGGCGACTTTTTAAATGTTAACAAATTAACGAAAATCTCGCCAAACGGATAAAAATGACACTAAATCAATGAAAATGACGACTAATTGAGGAAAATTCAATACCTTGGAAAGAATATAAGTATCTACTATAAGAATAACCTATTGCTTTTACTGTAAAAGTAGTAAATTAATTGCATTATATAAGGAAAGTCATGTGGTGTCCACATCAGATTTTTTAATGTAAGCATTAACTAGTAGTAAAGCTATTAATTAATCGAAGAAAATTTCTGAAAGTTAATACAAGTTAATGCTAACTCTTAGCTACTTATCAGCTGATTTTGACACTATAATATATAACAGGGAACGCCGCAATAAATCAAAAATATCCCAAATACTATTGTTTTAAATAAATAAATTGTATAAATAAATTGTATAAATAAATAAATTGTATAACTACAAATTATCTGTATAACCACAAATTTAGATAAATTAAAAAATCTTTTAAACGATGTAATTTATATATATATTAATAAAACCGGGGTGAGGGGGTCACAACCCCCCCCCCCCCCCGGCCATCTTTTGGTACATTGCTTCCATCCATATCTCTTTTCATTTTGAAAATATTTTTAATCCTCTTTTTAGTGCAGCTTTGCGCCTTTTAAGTGTGATTTCTGATAATTTTATAATATTATATTTCACGGTATTTTCATATTATATATATATATAAAGTCTCATACAGCAATTTTTTTATGCCAAATTTGGATGACATGTTGGATGAAATTTCATATCACTACTAGAAATTTTATAAGTGGGGGGGGGGGGGCTGAGTATATCTCTTGGGGGGAGGGTTTAGCCCCCTCCCTGGCTACGGCCCAGACAATAAGTCAAAGGATTGTCAGCGTTGGTCGAAACAAACGAATGTTAAATTTTGTTATTTTCCTTACAAAATGGAAATTTGCTAGTATGAAGGGAACGTCGTGTTTGGAACAACTCAGATCTTTTTTTTATCATCACAGTTTTATTTCAACACCTCTGAGAAATTTATTTTTCCTTTGAATTTCTGGGCGTTCATAACTTTCTCAGACGGGGAAAGTGTGGGTTTTATTTTCACTTCCGTCACATGCACCGACAAATGCCAATGACCTTCACAGAGAGAATAAAAGCATGGTATACCCAAATAGTTTCAAAACTCAGGTCGTGAGAAAAAATAGCTTCGAAGAATATTTATATACAGTTAACCCTCCTATAATGCAATTAATTCGCACCGCGTTATATGGAAACCGCGTTATAAGAATCTCAGATTAATGCAAATCAGATTAATTCGTACCTTATGCAATATGGAAACCGCGTTATAAGAAACTCAGATTAGTGCACATCAGACGAATTCGTACCGTGCTATATGGAAACCGCGTTATAAGAAACTCAGATTAGTGCACATCAGACGAATTCGTACCGTGCTATATGGAAACCGCGCTATAAGAAACTCAGAATTATTATAAAAGAGAAAAAATCGTACCGCGTTATATGGAAACTACAGTGCTGCATATTTCTGCATTTCCCTAATAACTGAAATTGAAAAATGGTGATGTATGTGGATGATGATCCATTGATTTCAATTGTAAAAATGTAATAGAAAAATTCATGTTATAAGGAGACTGGTTAAGCTGATTGAGATGCCTTATAGAGAAACCATTTTCTTTTTATCAAATGGCCAGGCACTTAACTCATCACCATTCGCCTTTGTCAGTGGCCAGAACGTGAACCATTTAGCCGTCCAATGACGTTGCCCCAGGCGCACCAGAGGGGGGCGGAACACACTGCGCCCACAACACAAACATCCATGCCTTACGTGGGATTCGAACCTACAACGCGGCGGTCGAGCGATTGATGTGGAAACGTTCGCCTTGGCCACTCGACCACTACGTCGGCAAAATATTATAGAGAAACAGCGTCATAAGTTACCGCGTTATGGGAAATCTGTCGCAATTTTTGCTCCGCGTTATATGGAAACCGCGTTATGAGAGTATCGCGTTATAGAAGGATTGACTGTACTACAGAAAATATTAAAATTTAATTTTTCATGGAATGACTCTCTCATTGCGGTTCGCGTCTTTTTAGTCTTCTTAAGCACAGAATAGCCAATGTACCTGCAATGGCAGCAGTAAAACAACTTGCTATATGTCGAAAGCCCAGGCCAACCGACTCATCCGAAGACATAGAGTAACAAGATGGATGGCTGGAACTTGCTATATGTGTCACAATTTTACGAACTCCAGTTATGTGAATACGGACTTTGTCCATCGCATTCTCGTGTGTCATGAGATCAATCTTTATGAAATCAGATGTGTGCTAACGGTCTGCGTGGATGTCGCAAAATTGCCGCATATAGCAAGTTTTACTGTTATTACAGGTGTTGGTAATTACTATCTGCAATAGAAGCGTGATTCGTAAGAATTGGGAACTCCTAATTCTTAGTGATAATTTTACAACTCAATGGCAAAATCTTTGCCATACTATAATTTTTCTGAATTTTTTTTCCCTGGAAACATGTATTTCTCAGGAGACAGAGATTAGATAATGATTGAAATAGATTCAATATTGAATTCCGAAAGTGGTAGGGGGTTCACTAAAGATTTCAATTTTCGGTTCTTTTTTCATTTCCGGTTAAAAAAAATCATTTTACTTGAAACATCTATTTCTCAGGATTGGCAATAGATAAAGCCTAGATGATAGCTAATATGAATTTAGCTTAAAATTCTGGAGGAGGTAAAATAGTCTACTGAGGATTTCCACTTAAGATTCGATTTTTTCTTTTTAAATATCTATTGCTCAAGTTTAGCTATATATAAAGCTTAGATGATGATTGTTATAAATTCAGCATCAAATTTCTGAGAAGGTAGGGGATTAAGGGTGTCTAGTTTTTCTTCCCTTTCGGTTCAAAAAATTTCCTTGAAACATCTATTTCTCAGGATAAATAGAGCTTAGACGATGATTGATTTCGGTTTGAATTTTAAAGGAGGTAAGAAAGGTTCACTAAAGATTTCCACTTCCGTTTTTTCCGAAAATTCGTATGACAGTACTAGATAAATAAGCAAATGAAAATAAAAATGCTTAATAATTCTGTTACAAATAAAGTGTGCGTACAATTTGCCACCATCTAAAAGCTCCTTCATAAATTTCTTTCTTTTTCTTTTTTAATTTTATTATTTTTTAATATTGAATTCTTTTTTTAATTTTAAAATATAATAATATATTAGTTTGAAGAACTTTCTCAGACAGGCTATTAATTACCTGAAGACAAAACCTGATTGATGACATGACATGACATGAAACTATGAATCTGAATACGAAATGATAATGAAATGACGGCAATCTAGATACTTATTTTATTTTACGCTCTTATGTTTTCAAAATATTTAACGAATATTGAACATGAGATAGATTGTGTGGCATTTATCTTTAGAAATTAAAATAATCATTTCGAATATCCAGAGCGTGAGTCTCGACTTTCTCTCTTCATATTTCATAGTGTTAGTTCTATTTGTATTGAGGGATGGCACGTTTAATACGTTAAATGTATTATACGTACATATAGTGATACTACGTACATATTATACGTGTTAAGACGATGACTGTTATAAATACTGTTATACATTTGTATGTTTTTAAAAAATGATTTGATTTAAGGAAAATTTTTAGAAGTTTAATAAAATAAAAGCCTTAAAAATACCACGTAAATAAAAATTAGAGACCTAATGAAAATATTTTTATGTATTTTATATTGTATGTATATTTCAATATTCATTAATTATAATAATACATTTTAATATGCCGTTTAATACATGAAATGTATTATACGTACGCATAGTGATACTACGCACATATTATACGTGTTATGCGATGACTGTTATAAATATTGTTATACATTTTATATGTTATAAAAAAAATATTTGATTTTTTAAGGAACATTTTTAATAGTTTAAAATAAAGTAAAAAGAAGCCTTGAAAATATCACGTAAATAAAAATCAGAGGCCTAATGGAAATGTTTTTATGTATATTTTATTTTATGTACATTTCAATATTCCTTATTTTAAGAGAACAAAGGACGACAGTTCTGAAGTGTTTGAAAAAAAATTACAAAGAAAACCTTAATAAATAAATCGAAATCTGAGAGTTAAATGATAAGCCTCAACTATGATTATAAAAAATGAGCCGAAAATGTCAATCATAATTAAAAGGGATAAAAGAATACAAAATGATAATAATAATAATAATGCATAAAAAATCAATATGTCTCAAAGTATAAAGCAAAAAATGTATGAAAATTACAATACATGAATGATAATCTTAAAATGCTTTAGGAGAAAAAATACTTGTAGGGACTATAAAAAAATATATAATTTGCGATAAAAAGTAATAATACCATAGTGGTATTATTATTTTTAAGTGAAAAAAAAATGTGGAACTCTAAAAATGAATTTTATTCCTTTGATATTTTACGTGAGGAGATTTTATATATATTAAACGTGTTTCATACTTTTTGCACGTGGTTTTAGATTTTGTACGTATGAAATGCATAAAAACATTTATACGTCAAACATATCATTTCCCTTAATATTACAGTCATTATTTGAATTACATATATATATATATATATATGCATGTAGTTTCCAAATTTAGAAAGTCATTATTTTAAATTCTTAATTGTTAAAATTATCAATTTCTCTCCTATTCAATATATTACCATTGCTGTTTTGGAAATCATTATTGTTTTCTATGGGAAATAATGCTACGAAAATCTTAAAATTTGTACAATTTGAGTGCTAATAGTGAAAATTCTTAAAAGTTCCATCTGGATCTCTACACATAGCATTTACTAGTTTTAAGTGCATTTGTTTTTGAGTTACCGTGTCCACCCCCTCATAGACATAAAATTTAAACTTATAATCATAGACATATAATCAGATATAAAGACATATAATTTTTTTCTAAAATTGTTCAAAATAGGTTCAGTAGATCATAAAATATATTTATTACAAATAGTCAGGCATTTGATATTCCATCATTCGTCCATACATCGTGAACCATTTAGTCGTTATATGACGTTGCCTCAGTGCGGTTGAAACACACTGCACCCAACAACACAAAGTCCATGTCCTCAGGTGAGACTCGAACCCACAACTCGACAGCCGAAAGAGCACGAGGCCTTGACAGCTCAACTGCGGCGATGGCTCATAGAAAATATTTATATTTCAAAATATCGATTTTGAAAATTTTCAAGAAAACAATATTGTCTTTACACAATAGCATGTGAAAGTAAATAGGATTACTCATTTTCATTGAAATGCGATGGGGAATGATTGACAAATTATTCCCAAGAAATAATTTGTTATGAATTGTGTTTACTTTAGAGAAAATTTAAAAACCACACTATATGCAATATTAGAGTCCCAGTACAGAAGAGAAGCATTCTCTTCTGTTTTGGAATGCAAGGCACCGTATGCTTGAAAGCGCAGCAATTGGGAGAAGGATTAATAAAAATGTAATAAAAAAGTATTACGATGACGGAGTCAAACATTTAAATCTCATATTTTTATGGAAGTTTACCATTTTGAGCATTTCTGAACCTGAATCGAGCGCTGTTGGAATGGTGTATGTGTACATTATATCTTCAGAACAAATTGAGCAATTTAAATAAAATTCAAACCGATTACTTAAATTGGAAAACAGCAAAATCAGACCGGTATTTTACTAAACGGAAAAATAATTATAAAATATCTGAAGTAAGTATCTCCATTCGAGTTTCTCATGCATTTATATTCCATGATGTTTAGATCAACTTCTATTATAATCAATATCGGGATATAAAAAATATTTGTATTAGAACTCCTTCTTAGTTCTTTTAAAAACAATATTTTTTTACACAGATACCACTAAAATATAGTCGGTTCATTTTCAGGGATGTCAAAACCTGTAAATCCATTAAAATCCAAGAGTGGATCCCAACACTGCAATTTTCCTTTACATATACCATACGTGGTAGAGAAAATAAAAGACAACCAATTTTTTTTTAAATATAATTTATTACATACTTATGTTTTGCAACATAAACAAGAAAGATCAATCATGCATAAGCATTGATTATGAAACACTTTCCAACTGAAATGCAATTTCATTTAAAAATTTTTAAAATGTATACATTCAGTGGTGATGTCTTTTACATTATCACAGTATTACAGTAATTTATTATACTTAAATATTTAAAACTGTATCGAAATATAATTAATCTGATTCTCCATGCAAAATCAATGAATATTTCATTCATATAACTTGTATTCCAGACTCCAGAGCTAAATAATTTTGTGTGAAAAAAATTCAGCAATTCTTATGTAACTCACCTTACAATCGCTTGAGATATTTGCATTCTGCATAAGTTAAAATTAGGCTTCGTTGAAGAAATAATAAAAGTTTAGGGATCATTTAAAATCACAACTATTGTAATTGCATAGGCATGGAATTTAGATACACAGATACGTAGATGTGTGTGTGTATGTATTCAAAGTATTGGAATCGTGCCGAAGATTGGAACTCGAATTTTCGAAGGATCTACACGTTTTGGGACTTCTAGAACACGAAAAAACTATTTTTAGGAAGATGTCTGTGTGTGTAAGAGTGTATCTGTGTATGTTTCTGTGTGTCTGTGAGGATATTACATCCACTCTAATTGAAAAACTAATGGACCGAATTTCATAAAATTTGGTAGGTATGCTTTTTGTGGGAAATCCTGATGTTCATTAGATTATAGTACGATTCGTAATAAAAGAATCTACCTTCTTTGCGAAATGGCCGGCAGAAATTGCCTTTATCCACTCTAGCTAAAAACTAATGGAACAAATTTAACAAAATTTGGTGTATAATATTTCAATGACCTACAAGTGATTTATATACCAAATTTAACAAAATTTGGTACATAAATCATTTGTAGGTTATTCTAGTACGATTCGGGAAAAGGGAACGGGCTATTTTTGCGAAATGGCCCGCAAAAATCGTTAAATATAAAAATAAAGGACTACGTGTGCTCAATTATATCAATTAAATTCCTATTTTATACGTAATTTTTGACAACAAAAAGAATAAGACTAACCCCATTACTCTAAGACTAGCCGTTCTTGAGATATTCTAGTTTTTTTGCGTTTTTGCTACGCCACCTTTGACAATAAGTCTAGCTATCAAATGAGAACCAAATTTAAGTTTAACGTGCAAATTCAATGTCATTTAAAATACTTATGGTTGTTATTTTGTGCAGATAAACTCAAATTATTATTGAAGAAATAAAGAGAACGTGAATATGAGTCTGCAGGGAAAGACATATGCTGCCCACATCAGAATTTTTAACAATATTACAACAATGATTTATAGAAGTGAACGGAGATTATTTGCAGGCCATTTCGAAAAAAAATGTATGATCTATATTTAAAGATCCACCAAATTTTTGTAGAATAAAATGTTCAACAAATTTAAGCTGTGTACCAAATTTTAACTCTCTAGGACGTAGGAAAGTGCATTAAAAATGCCATCAAATAAGTATATCATGAAGAGTTATATAAAATTTAAAAAAAAATTGAAAAATTGTTAACTACCAAATTTATTTTAAAATGTGAAGCCTCTCTCATATACAAAATGATTAAACTCTTGGAAAGATATTTATTATATAATATATCTCTTTTTTCTTTCTGGAGGATATCCCAAAAGTCAGAATTTAATTGAATTTGTTTTTTTCCCTATATTAAATAATTAATTAAAAAACTACTTAACATATTTTACTGAAATTTTTTTTATATATTTTATGGGATAATGTTGTTGTTGTTGAGACCCAGACCGTCCGACCTACCAGAAATTATGGGATAATGTGAATATGTCCTAAAAATTTCGAAGCAATTTGTGAATTTTAAATTTGCTTAAAAAATGTTTGAAAAATTAGGTCCCATAGAGTTCAATATATTTCATTTTTTCAACCGGGTTCAATAAAAAATTAATTGGTTGATATTATTTATTTATATTCCCATAGGTCCCACAGACCGTCTGAAAAACATACTAAAATTTCATTTTGATAAAGTCATTTTTACGGCAGTTATCGTGCTAACGGACAGACAGACAGAATGAACAAAGTCATAAACACTTTTCAACTATGTTGTAAAGTGTTAAAAAAAATGTTATAGGATTTGCCTTGGTCGTCTTGCTATTCAGCTATCGCACAATATTTCACACAGTTAAACCACCGGCCACTCAGCCAGCTACTTATACTCTAGGGTCAGTCGGGTGGCCTGGGTCTTCCACCCAGTTGAACCTTAAAATGAATAAATGAAAGTAATTCGACAAAATTCCAACCCTAAAATAACATTTCAATGAAAAATATCTGAAGTATGTCTCTAGATATTTTAAATTGAAATCTTGTACATTCTTACAATTCTTTTCTAAGTGTGCAGTTTGAGTTGCATCATAATCATTATTAGAATTAATATATATATATATATATATATATATATATATATATATATATGAATCAGATTTCATACATGAGTTTATCTTTTAATATACTATTCTATAAAATCGTAAAAATTGTTTAAAGTTAATTTTTTAAAATTGGCAACAGAGTAGCGACGCAAATGAATCAAATCATTTGGTGTATCTGTCTTAATATAAGCTATGCTTAAACCATTAACATCCATAGCGTGGTTCAAGTTATTAATCTTACCCATTGAATATATACTGTCATAATTGTTCTGGAAATTATCGTTGTTTTCCATAGAAAATAATGCTAAGAAAATCAGAAAACTCTTAATAATTCAAGTTCTAATCATGATAATAACTAACAATTCTATAAGTTCTAGTTTTCTACAAAATATATGTATACATATAAAATTTCAGAGCGGTAGGGCCATTCGCTCTTGTGTTTAGCATATTACACGTCACAGACTTACACACATAACGTTTCTAAGTATTTTTGAGCAACATTTAAATGCATGCTATGTGAACAGAACTTTTTCATAAATATACAAATTTAATTTTCTCATGCTATTGCATGCAGAAAAATTCTTATTTATCCAAAAAATGTTCGAATTCGAGATTTTGACACCATTTTAAGACCTCCCGAATCCATTTTGAATACTTTTGGACAACTACTGCCGTTTATATGTGTTTATATGTTCTAAATATAGTCCGCCCTGTGTGATTTAATTAGACTGAAATTATTCGAAATTTAAAATTTTCAAAGCAGTATTTCCTGGTCGGAGCATTGTTGATTACGCGCCAACTTTCCGCTCCGTCAAGTCGTCATATAGAAATTCGTAGCTGGCAAAAAGACTTGGCGAAAATCATTTTGAGATTTCAAAACTTTTTGGAAGGAGGTTTTTGTTTTTTGTACTTAGCGGAGAGTTCTTTACCATGAAAGCCGTGTTTTGTGAGATAGTAAATAGTTTACAAAGGAAAATAATAGTTTGAACTACGCTATGGATATAAATGAATGGTAACAAGATAGTTTAAAGTGACTCAAATTAATTAACTGCATAAAATTCAACGAAGCTGTTGAGAATTTAAAACAGAAACTTCTAAAGAATTTCGAAAATTTTTAAAAGAATAACCTGTGAACGAAAACGCATAAAAACTTTTTTTTTTCATTCTGATACTATTTACAATTGTGAAATTAAACAATGATAAAGATGATGAATGTGTGAGAAAGTCAAGTGGAGCCTCACACTCCAGATTTTTCCATAGAAATAAGAACTAAACAGAAATAATCAGCTAAGGATGACTTTTTCAGGCAAGACATACATTTTTCATCCACGTCAATTCGTGTCTGTAAAAGTTGTTTTCCAGCAATAGGACGGTAATATAGCAGAAAACACTGATTTTTTATTTCGACGAGCTCGTTCTCAGCTCCCAGAGCTCATAGAGAGCTGAACCTCAGCACACAATTTCATCTCACGAAACACTTTTAACATCTAAATTTTACATCATTAGGTTACGTCATTTACGTACTGTCATCTTTGCTCTTTTTATGCATTTTTTTCGGAAGGGTCGATTGATATATTAATCTACATAGGTTTAAATTGCGTAAAAAAATATTCTTTGATATACAATATACAAGAGTGGCATACAGAAAAGTAGAAAATAAATTTCAATAACACATTAAATTGAACCAAATTGAGGGTGTAGGCATAATCAATTCAAAACAATACTTCCCATGATAAGATTCATATAGTACTGTTTTGAATTAAATCTGCCAACGCCCTCTTTTTCATTCGATAATTTTGTATAATATACATTTTGGATAATAAGATTTTTATAATACTATTTTGAATTAAATAATTTAAAATAATAACTTGGGTATCAAATCCGACTTTTTTGTTCATTCTTATAATAATAATGATACAAACTAAACTCTATGGAATATGAATGTGTGAGAAAGACCAGTGGATATTTGTACGTTCAATCATCACTCTTCCACGAGTTGCACTCTATGCACCAGTTTTATAGTCTGTATTTAATAATAATAATATTAATAATGAAAGAGTGGAAAACGTTATTCATTTACATCTCATAAAATCGCTCGATCGGAATCTAAAATTCGAATCAAGAACTCATGGATTGCGTTCTGTTATGCTGCTAATGCTAAACCCGCCATGCATAGCGAATTAGTTACAATGGTTTCAATATTTGTTGTTGAGAATAACCCCCGTATCTTTCATAGTTAGTTTCGGAGTTAATTAAATTGTTCTAGAAATGACATGTCAAAGAATGTCTTTCGTAGGAGCATTTTCATTATTTCATACGTTTATTAAAAGCACATAAAAAATATTTTTTGCATCCCAAAGAGGTACGTGAGTTACTCCCTTCATTACATAAAGTAAATAGGTATGTACGAAAAATATATTATCAGAATTAAAAAAAAAAAACCTTAAAGGGAGCATACAAGTAGATATCTATTTGTTGTAGCATTCCAGTTCGTCAATAGACCATTCGTATACGACCGTTACGTCCATGGGCGCTCATAGGGGAGGGCAAGAGGGGACACTTGCTCTTCCCTGGACGTTCAAGGTTACAAAGATGGAAATCAAGCAAGTCGATGTTATACATCTTATAGTTCAGTTTGCTTTACTGACGTCAATGGTTTGCCCTCTTCTGGGAAAAAGTCGAACAGAGCCACCCTTCAGTTAATTTTTAATTAGAATGAAGACATTACTCTATATTCATGCCATAAATTAGAATCGTCTGAATCTTCAATTCTTCGATGCGAGAAAATAAAAGTGAGCTTAAAATATGCATATTTCGATGTTAAAAAAAAAAAAGAGAAAAAAAAAAAAATAGATACGAAGCTGTCCTTCGGATTCAGTTTAAAGCTTTTTAGAAAGAGCGTTCTTAGGTCTGTTTTCCGATGGAGTCAAGATAAAAGTTCTGTGATAGTATTTCAGATCGACAAGGAACCGATTTGTATGAAAATCTATCAAAATCATGCTTCAACATAAAATAACTAAAAAATTAATTCGAATTAAAAAGAAAAATCTATCTGAGGTGTTTTGGGCCCTGACCTGAATTGTCACTGTGCCAAATTTCTTCGTTGTGGGTGGCTTAGGTTTTCCACTATAAGCAACCAACAGACGAATAAGAAAGTTATCATTTGTGGGGGGATTTGTTAATTTGTATAGAGACAGTTATTTGTTGGATACATTTTATTAATTTATTTTCACAATTTTTTTATTTAACTTGATCTGCTATTTGTCAATACGATTCAAATCTTTAAGGACCTAATTAATCAAGCGCCATTCAGCAACATGAAATATGGCATATGGTTGTTTTCTGTGGTACATTTTAATTCTTTGGATTTTGATTCTTATCGGACTAGCCCGTCCTAGGCTCGCAATAGGAATGTACTAATTTGTTTAGAATAATCCGAGAATTTAACAATTGTAAAGTTCAAATTTGGTGCTGTCTTTCGTTGTATATTTTAATGTTTTGGATTGTTTTACCGTTCTGGGTCTGCCATCACTTTTTTGGAGAGGGAGATAACTCGAGAACAGGAACAGCTAAAGTCCAAATTTTGTACGTTGTTGTCTTTCATACATTTAGGTTACATACATACATTTTAATAAATACATTTTCCATTCACTTAAGGTACATACAAGCAATAAAAGGGGGAATTTTAAAAAGCTACGTTTATTGCTTTTATTTGTTTATTTTTATGTTATTCAATGCATTTTAAGAAACAAAGATTAAAACAGAAATCTTCGTCTTCAAACAGATATCTTCATTTCATATCATCTTCAAACAGATATCTTCATTTCATATCATCTTCAAACAGATATCTTACGTTTACTGTTTTTAGTTGTGCATCTTTTATGTTATTCAACGAATTTTAAGAAACTGAGATTTAAACAGAAATCTTCATCTTCAAACAGATATCTTCATATTCTATCATCTTTAAACAGATATCTGGTATCTAACATTATTTGCAAAGTATTAAAACTCTCACAAACTATACTGAAAATATTTTTCTCATAAACGTAAAAAAGAAAAAAGGGGAAAAAAAAAAAAAAAAAACCTATTCCTATAGACTCGAATTATTCAAGTAGTACTCGAGAAAACTTTTTAAGATCGAACTTCTTTTGAAATCGAATCTTAACATTTGTAACAACATGGCTCAGTACAAGTTCTACTTTTATTTCCTTTATATCCTTTTTTCCTCGTTCTCTTAATGACCAGAGACTCGTATAGGGCGGGATGGACAAAGTCTTAATACTTAGATTCAGAATTCGGTTCAAGTTTCTCGGGTTTTTCAGTAACAGTATTTTGAGATCAGATTTCATCGTGACAACATTCGGAAAGTTTCTGAAGAATTGCGAGTTATCAAAAGCTTCCAGAGTAGTTGTTGGAAATTGAGGTATATTATTACTTAAAACCTAATGTGTCCAGCACAGTATACGATTTTTTTCTATCTATATAATAATTGTCTAACGTCTGTATCTTTCCGGACGCCCCAAAAGTCTTCGTTGGCGTAGAACAGTGGTGCATAATCTTTTTCATGGCACGACCTCACTGAAGTATTATTTTATATAGAAGACCCGATGCCACTGCCACCATGTAAATAAAATAAGAGGTTAAAAATTATAAATTAAATATAATTTTAAAAAGGCATTTATTTTACATTCGCCAATAATAGTTACATTTAGCAATTAAAATTGTCAAAACGTTTTATCTAGAAAAAAATAGAGGGTATTTTTGAAACAAGAAAACAGTATTTATAAAAAAAAAAATGCTTGATAATCCAAATGTGAAATTTGAGCTCAAATATATTATATATTGAGAAATAAATAAATAAATAAACATTAATTTTCTATCTGTCTTCAGTGAAAAAAAAAAAAAAAAGCGACCGGTCTGTGCATAACTTAGAAGACTGAAATTTTGTACACTTGTAGTATCGATCACTGGACAGAACCTGGTGAAGTTAAATTTTCGATTTCCCACCCCCAAGAAAATGGAGAGATGTTCTGTAAAGTCTTTTCAAACACTGATGTTCTCCGACAACTTAGAAATCTGTAACTTTGAAAATCTGAAATGCTGTTGCTTATTGAGTATTCCAGATCTGTAAGGTATAAGAAAGGAAATTAAAACTATATATTTTTTTATAATTCCCCCCAAATAAAGAAGACAAAACATAAGAGTTATATACATATACATATATTGACCCCCCCTTTTTTTTGTTCCCCTGTTTTGCTGATGCCCTAAGCATGTGCTTGGTGCTTATTTGGTAAACTTCTACCCCTTCTACCCTAATTTGCTTACCGAACAAAACATAAAGCACCATTCACAAGCTCCGGTATTAAAAATATAGGCAACCCTCATCCCATTTCTAAAATAAATTCTTTTTTTTCCCAGCCAAAACTTCACTTGTAACGCGGTCGTGTACTACGAGTTCCTCCTTCATGTACCTTCCGTTTTTCTCCTGTCCTTTAATGATGGGGTACCAGGATAAGGCGGAGCACGACAACTCTTAACCAAGCTGGCATCTTCTAACTTCATTTTATCTGAGGGAGAACTTGGGGTTCGGGTTACCGTGTTCTCCTATGGAGGGAAGGAGAGAGGACATTCTCAACGTAAAATAACTTCTGGAATAGTTTTAGGGAAAATAGTGTCTTGACAGGGGAATAGTTTGAAATTGGAAGTCTTGCAACTGGTGATTAAGTAAAGAAAAGCAGTGATTTGAAATTAGTTGATATTTTAGCCGAAAAAGTTCTGAGGAAGTTTAATGGGAGGCGGGTTGGACGAAGGAAGTAAAAAAAAAAAACGGATGTGCGCAGCACGTGACTTTCCCTGTAGATTCATATTCACATCTCTTTATTTCTTTCAAAAATTCATTAAATTGAGTTTAATTGCACAAAATAACAGCTATAATTATTTTAAATTACACTGGATTTGCACTTTTAATTCAATTTTCGTTTTTATTTAGTAACTGGACTTACTTTCAAAAATGGCGTAGCGAAAATGCGAAAAAACTAAAATGTCTCGAGAACGGCTAGTTCAAGAGTAATGGGGTTGGTCTTATTCTTTTCGGCGCAATTCAATAAGAATTTAATTGGCATATTTGACCATACGTAGTCTTTTATTTTTAGATTTAATGGTTTTTGAGGGCCATTTCGTAAAAAATCGTACGAAAATCTAATCAGCACCAGGGTCACACATAAGTGACTTATCTACCAAATTTTTTGAAAATTGGTCCATGAGTTTTGAGTTAGAGTGAATAGATACATTGTACAGACAAACAGACAGACAGACGGACAGATACACAGACGTCACGCTAAAAATATTTTTTTCGCATTCTGGAGGTTATAAGTCATGTATAGATCCGCAGAAAACTCAAGTTCCGATTTTTGGCATGATTCCAATATTTTCCCTATGCATTACCAAGTACTGCAGGGGATGTAAAAAGCTGTAATTCTCAAATATTAGATCAACATTTTGATTTCGACATGACTTTAAATTTAATGTGATTTGGTGGCGGAATTATCAACTTTTCGAAACAGAATTAGAATGTAAGGTTAAGCAAGCAGTTTTCCTCGAAAAAGTTAATATAAATAAACCATATTTGTCGCAAAAGGCTGAAAGCTTCTTATTTCTTTTATTTTCTTTCTTCCTTTTACATTATTTTGCTTAATTTAAATATATATATATATATATATATATATATATATATATATATATATATAATTAATCCCTAATGAGTTTAGTGTTAGTCAAACTGTAAATTATATAGACCTTAAATTTAGATACCCTCAATAATCATGTAATCACCAATCTATATGATAAAAAAGATTCTTACAACTTCACTATATAAAGCTGCTAGCATATCGATCTCGTAATTCTATTCAATTGTTTAGAAACGTCATTTTAAACCAGTGCTTTCGAATACATCGACTTTCTGATCCTCTGTTTCACTTTCTCCACATCAATAATCTTAAACGCATTTGTCAAAATTACCAATATCCGGAAGTATTTGTAAATAATATTATTAATAATTTCAAATATACCACGTAATAATTTTACAAATGCATTATTTATCCTTGATTGGATAACTCATTTTTGTGAATTTCACCCATTCTTATCACTTAACTTACCACTAGGCCTGAGTTTGATACTGTTTACTATTTTCGAAAGACTACTTTCCACTTGTCCTGAGTCCTACACTGATTACTATTTTTGGAAGTCTTCATACAAATTATGTTTCGTTCAAGTGTATTCATTCTGGTGCCCATTGACGAAGAGAGGTAAGATGCTCTGTCGACTGTTCGCCTGCGAGCATGTTCGACTTCCACGTGATAGCTGTGCTTGTGAGTTAATATTTCTGTTTTTATATTTCTGATTTATAATTCATTTGGTTTATATTATTTCTCCTTTCACTAGCCAGTGGACAGTTCCAGTGGTGTCTATAGTTAAATATTATCGCCATTGTCAGAAACTGGCTATTCTATCGGTTTTAATTCGAATTGCATGGCTGTCCTGACGAGAATGCAATTTCGAACTAACCGCCATTTTTTGTGCAGTTTCAATTGATTGTTCTCCATATCTTGATCTTTAATCTTGAGCTAATTATTAATGCCTTTTCTCATTTTTGCCGTGTTTTCTTTTTCATTATATATATATATATATATATATATATATATATATATATATATATATACATATATATATTTATATATATACCTTTTTAATTGTGATTTTTGTATACTAATATTCTGCTCATCCCCTTTCCATTATAGTGATAAGTTACCTTCTATTTTTACCCTTAGTCTTGGTCTATAGTTACTTATTTGTAACAGATATGCTATAGAGATGGGTTTATTTGTACTTACCGTAGTTTATGCATAGTTTTCGATTAAAATCTTTCAATTTATATATATATATATATATATATATATATATATATATATATATATATATATATATAAGTAGCAAAGATGAATTAAAATAGAGTTATTGAAGATAAATATTAAAGCATCTATAACAAACAAAAGTATTCAAATACCAACCAGAAAAAACTCAAGAAAATGTTAGAAATCACCCATTATATTTAAAACAAAAATATTAAAGAAGAATGGAATATCAAATAATAGAATGAAGGTGATGTAATAGTAAAATCTTCAGGGGACGGCTACTATACATCAGCTTCAATTAGCATATTTCATTTATTGACCTGTAACTGTCAACAAAAGATCAATAGTAGTCCCTATGTGCTAAAAATGGAAAATGATTAAAAAATTTGAAAAACTGAAAATAATTGAATAAATTGAAAAAATAGAATTGACTTATACGAGTGTAGAAGTTAGAGCAGCTAAACCATCTCAACATAATATGCAAAGAAAATGTTGTCAACCCTGAAGAGTAATGTCCATGTTGGCATTCTTAAAAATTGTAGTAAATCCATTCCAAAGCATTAGAAGGTATAAAAACCAGATAAACTGCATTGAAAACACAACAAGTGCTTATTAATACATATAGATATAAATGATAATCATTATTAGCCCTATAAAATAAATTAAAAAATTAATAAAATATGCATCGAGTAGACAATCGAATATTAATCGATTATAGAAATTAGACAAGCCCTTCATTGATTCCTTGCATCTATTTCCAGGAAAAATGCACTGTTAGATGATGCAAGTATATAATATAAAATATGACCATAAGCATCAGTTAGTAAATAATAGGGAATAAATGGGGAATGATTAAAATTCTACAGGGCGAATTGCACCTAATCTGCCAAACGAAAGGGGGTGATAGAAGAACCCATGTGCAGTATAAAACACCATAGCAACCCTGTCCTATCTCCCGAGTTATGGCGGATAGGACAGTGAGTCAAGTTTGAAAAAAACCCAAAGTTGTGAGGTTTCTAAAAGGTCTACATTCAAAATAAGCACATAATTGGAAAGAGCAGAAAAAATCCTATAAGATGACACCATTTCCATCAGGATATTTGGATTTAACGGCAAGCTACAAGCGCTGAAACATTGGAGAAGTGCAAAATCGAAATTTTGCTAAAATCTGTAACTGGCTTTATCGCAAAAACCCTTCTAGCTATAATCGGTCAAATTTACTAAAAACTTTTTCATTTCACCAGCTATCGAATGAGCCTACAATAAACCATATCGGTGTTTTAGTTTAGGAGAAATTTAGCTTTTTGTTTGCAATCCATCAGTGAAATCAGCGTTCGTCGAAGTGGACATTCGACGAACATACGGCAAATGAAACAAACGATGGTGCATAAATGGAACGTACAGAAATCCGTCACTATCTACATATGAACTCTGTCGGATATGCATATGTTAGAAACCTCACAAATTTGGATTTTTTCAGACTTTTGACGCACTTTCCTTCTATCCACCATAACTTGGAAACGGTTAGAGATAGGTGATGTATTGCAGACAAAAAGCTAAATTTCTCCTGAACTAAAACACCGATATGGTTTATTGTAGGCTCATTCAAAAGCTATGGTGGAACGGAAAAGCTTTTGGTAAATTTGACCGATTGTAGTAAGAAGGACTTTTGCGGTAAAGCTGGTTACAGATTTTAGCAAAATTTCGATTTTGCACTTCTCCAATGTTTCAGCGCTTGTAGCTAGCCGTTAAATCCAGATATCCTGATGGAAATGGTGTCATCTTATAGGATTTTTTCTGCTCTTTCCAATTATGTGCTTATTTTGAGTGTAGACCTTTCAGAAACCTCACAAATTTGGCTTTTTTCAGACTTGACGCACTTTCTTTCTATCCACCATAACTCGAAAACGGTTAGAGATAGGACAGGGTTGCTATGGTGTTTTATACTGCACATGGGTTGTCATCCGGTTTCGCTAGGCAGATTAGGTGCAATTCGCCTTGTATAGTCATTTAGACATAAGTGCATTAACAACGCTGTGTTACCTTAAACTTTTTTACTATACTGTTAACCAAATATAATGGCTAAAAGTATGATTTACTAGTATGAATAAGGTTTTTTATATGCACTTGATGAAACTTTTTATCTGATAATCTATAAATTCGAAACAATTGATTTTTAATGATGTTACGAAAAATTTGAACCGAATTGCAAGAAATAAAAGGTAATAATTTATTAATATTAAAATTAAAATAACTTTTTTTATTATATAAATTATAAATAATACTATTAGAAAATTCAATACATAGATTTAAATCCAAAAAGTTAACCTTAGCACCAACAGAAGGTTCATTATTCAACAATTCCAGATTATCCGGATAGAAATTGAGGTTGATACTATTTAAATCCATTTTAACAACACAGATCAGGTCGTCTATGCATATCGATATAATTGTATAAGTCAGTTGATGTAAATGTATATTCATATTTAAAGATATAAATTCGCCTATATATAAAGATATATTTATAAAGATATAAATCCGCTTATTATATCTAGTTTCATATGCTTAACATTTTATATTTAAACTATTTGATTATATATATATATATATATATATATATATATATGTTTAGATTTTCTCCTTTTCTTCTATCTATATTTTGTCTCCTGTCATTCTACTTTACATTTCTTATATACCGTATAATGTATAGCAAAAGTATTATCACGGAGTTTAGAAGGCAAGCATGAACCGTTCTCAAGATATTGTACGTTTTTCTAATAACTTTATCAAAAATATTAGATAAAATAAAAAATATGCAATATTCTGGGACAAATTTGTAAACGTTATTCTTCTGGGTCTAGTTTGTTCCATTTACTAGAAAAGATACTTGTGTAATAGTTTTGTATTTTCATGATCAATAAGTCTCCAATAGTCATTTATATGAAGAAAAACTCTTCTTTTCTCTCTCATCTGTGTGAAACTCTTAGTGATAAATTTAGCGAACTTCGACACTAATTTAGCAAAATATCGGCAACTTGACAATATGTCGGTCGATTGACGAAAAGAGTCAATATAAAAAAAAATGGCGCTAAATTAATGGAAATGATGCCAAATTGATGAATTTTCCAATAATTTTAATATATGGACTCTATATTGCTTCTATAATTCTGCTAATATTTCGATTCTGTGCAGACGAAATTGCGGTCTTAAAATCAATTTTCATTTTCTAGCATTATCGTCTGGAACTATTTAAAATAAGAATAATAACGTATTCTAAATAGAATACAAATTGAGCGATATGTATGAAAAATTAAGCGTATAAATTTTTGTAATTGTCATTTTCTAATTTATCACTTTCTAATTCGTTGTGAAAAGCGGTTTCCTAAAACATGTATATTTTTATGCTGTTCCGAGTTGAAACATTGAAATATCATTTTTGGCAACACATTTGGAATCAACCATTTGAATTTTGAGTAAATATCTAACAAGAAACAGAGTATCTTCAGCAAAGTGAAAAAGGTAAAATTTGATTGATGTGTATGAAACTATACTTTTACATATAATTTACACATTTTAATGTTCATTTTAATGTGCAAATAGAATGTCTGGAAATTATAAATCGAATTCCTCAATTCTTTGTGACTTCAGAACGATCCATTTACGTTACTTAGAATTTCTATTTGCGAGCATTTCAAATAATAATTTACCAGCGAATCAAATTGAATGGGCTAAATAATCTGTTTTATTTCGAATTTAAACAAATTCTCGTTATACTGCTTCATGAAATACTAAATATGGACATGACTGTTGTGCAATGCAAATAGCATTATATCAATATGCTCATTCAAATTTAGAGTTAATATGATGAATTTCCATTTTCGAGAAAGTATAAGCAGTTGGATTATGAATATTTCACATAAAATCAGTAATTGTTAATAATAATATCATTTCAATTCCACTTTACTTTAATTAGAACTATGATTAGGAAATTTAAACTTCAAATTAAGAAGCATATTTTAAAGCTGTCATTGGAAATTCAGTTATGAATTGAGTTAAGCCTTTCGGACTTATTTAACTGCAAGAGAAGTCAAAATTATTTATCTTTTACTTGAATGAATATGGAAGAATTTGGTTAGGAATAATTAAGAACAATAAAGGACTGGCTCTAAATTAAAGTGCACAGTAAAATGCGTTTACACTGAGCCCGGATGCAATTACTGAACTTTTAATTAGCACAATGTAAATTCAACCTCGATTTGCTTGTATTTAATAAACAATATTTTACAGTTTCCTGGATTTAATGTTAATGTGAATAGCAAAACTGAATAAAACGTAAAAAGAAGAAAAAAAAAAAATCGGCAGTTGGAGACTCTACTCGACATTTACATACTATATTCATATTCCACTTTGTGTTTACTTCTATTATAATCAGTTTCTAATTAATATATATATATATATATATATATATATATATATATATATTTGAAATGTAATAATAAGAATTATGTAAAAATAAAAAAATACAATTCAAGTAATATTAACATCACCATAGAAGCAAATTCAAAGCCTTAATGCCGATAAGAGAAAAAAACAGCACCATCCCAAATTCGATGATTAATTAGAATTAAATTCATCGTCAGGTCTGAGTATTTAATTCCAATTAACCCAAACAAATGCCTGTTTCAGATTAAGCAATAGTACATTACTATAAATACTTAAACTCAGACTACAGGCAACAAAAAATGAATAAAGGATACATTAAGAAAATTGTATTACCATGCGGCATGAACCATTCTTCTACCACGTGTATATATATATATATTAGAGAGATATTATATATATATATATATATATATATATATATATATATATATATATTTCATATATATATATATATATATATATATATATATATATATATATATATATATATATATATTTCATATATATATATATATATATATATATATATATATATATATATATATATTTCATATATATATATATATATATATATATATATATATATATATATATATATATATATATTTCATATATATATATATATATATATATATATATATATATATAATACAGAAATTTAAACTTCCCTTGTAACGTATCATTTTCTTTCATAATTCTTAATCCAAATTCCTATCTCATGTCACGCGCTTATTGTTATTACATTAAATTCTGTCCCACGCCATTAATATTACCAATAAATACATGTACCCCATTTTTTAACACTTTACAACAAAGTTGAAAAGTGTTTGACTTTGTTCATTCTGTCTGTCTGTCCGTTAGCACGATAACTGCCGTAAAAATGACTTAATCAAAATGAAATTTTAGTATGTTGTTCAGACGGTCTATAGGACCTATGGGAATATAAATGAATAATATCACCCAATTAGTTTTGGATTGAACCCGGGTTGAAAAAATGGAATACATTGAGCCCTATGGGACCTAATTTTTCAAGCATTTTTTAAGCGGATTTAAAATTCACAAATTGCTTCGAAAATTTTAGGCAATATTCAAATTGTTCCATAAAATATATAAAAAAAAATTCAGCGAAATATATTCAGTAGTTTTTTAAATAAAAATTAAAATAATAATAACACCTCTTATATGAAGCGATCACGTGTCCATGATATGAAACGATCACATGACCCACTTCAAAATGATATATGGCATCCATCTTGTCTCAAAATCGTGATTTTTAAAGTTCTTTTTAATTCATATTGAGTGTTGTATCCATCCTAAAACTACTTTATTTTTGCCTAAATTCTGTGCACCTACATACTTTAACAACGCAATGACAATATATTTCAGTTTAAATGCTCATACAAATTTGATTATTTCTACTATTAAGCCTATTTTTCACCTATGTAAAATGTAAACAGCAAAATATGTAGAATGAGTTGTATTAGAATCGCTGTAATTCTTTAACACAAAATCATTTAGTCTGCATGGCTGATATGAATGAAATATTCATTGATTTTAGAAAGAGAAGGACGATAATTTTCGATGAAGTTTTACGCATAGAGTTTTACTTACTTGTAGCTCCATGGTCTTAATTTTTAAATAATATAAATTATTATAGTATTGTGATGAATGACATGAATGGGGGAATTATTTATGAATGAAATGTTGCTTTTATAGAGAGAGCCAGGCGTGTTATTTTTTTATGACGTCATTTGAATGAATTTCAGTTGTTTTCGATAAAGTTTTCAAATATAATAAATTATCGTAGTATTATGATAATTCTAAAATTATTACCGAGGAATGTATCACATTTTAGAGATGTTTAAACCAGGCAATTTATATTTTAATGCCGTCATTTGAATGAAGTTAATTTTTTTCGAGGAAGGTTTAAGGTTTCAAATATAATAAATTAATGTAGTATTGTGATAAGTTTCAAAATATTACCGAGGAATGTATTGCATTTTAGACATGTTTAAATAAAATTGCATTGAAGTTGGAAAGTGTTTCATAATCAATGCTTTAAGCATGATTGATCTTTCTTGTTTTTATCTACAACAGCATATTTGACCTCTAATCCTATAGCCACAACTCAAACTTTCTCTTTCGAATTTCCTCTTTCTCTCTAAGCCTTGAATAGCCTATAATCATAACTATACGACTAAAATGTGTTTCTAAGATAAACTTTCCCATCCGTATCTGCATCTCTATCACATTTTTGTAATTTAGAAACTGCAAGGACGGCATATTTCCCATGCTGTCAGCGACATTCCTCTTTCCGAAATAAGTGGAATGTGTATGTAAAAGCAGACTGCTCTGAGACTCCGTACGGGACGAAGGCCCGATGTGAAGTCCTGCCGATATATAAAATTTGTTCATATAGTGCTATGCAATAAATCAGTTTTATAGAGCTTGCCTATTTCACTTCTACACAATTATAACCATTACATGTATATATTTTTTGCAAGCTATTACTTGGTGGGTTTTCACCAGCTTCATTTCATTTATTGAGTTTTGGGACACATTCACTCGTTATAGAATTATTTCACCTGCATTTTGAAATGCAGCGGAACAGGGTGGGGCACACGGGTTTTTGTGGCAATCCTTGAAGATTAGAAACTAATCGAGAATATAACAGAAATTTCCTTTGGCTATTTGGGCCACAATGCCACGTAATTGGGCTAAATTTTTCTAAAAATAAAATTATAGATAAATCTGAATTTGTGGTTGGTTTTATTTAATTTTATTTTATTCAATTTTATACTACATTGTATACTACCAGTTCACATTTTAATCATGTCTTATTTTTCAACTTTTTACAAATGAGTAAAAAAAAAAAATTACAGCAGCAATATTTTTTGTTGTTGTCATAAAACTAAATATTTTAAATCAAGAACGGCTTCAATAGATCATATTTTCACTCAGATATAGCTCAAAATCTTTCTTTTTCTTTTTTTTTGTTACAAAATAATATTAAAGGATATAAACTTCCGTTGTCATGTGTTAAAAGTTGGATTTTTCTTTTCTTTTTTTTTTTTTTTGGGGGGGGGGGGGGTATATACATACATGGGTGCAATATATTTTATTTCTGTATTTTTAAACAAGGATTTATTTTTATTTTATCAAGATTATTTGCATTTTTATTCGCTATCATTATTGAAAAAGAGATAAAATTAAATAAATATAAAATTGAATGAAAAACTAAATTCAGATTTATAAAAAAAAAAATCATTTTTAGACAGTAAGCAAATTCCTGTTACGCCTTCTATTCAGACAATACTATATTTATAATCCATCTGTAGAATAGTTTCATTATTTTTATTATAGCAAATTTGTATTCATAAAACGAAAGAAACACCCAAGTAAAAGTTTTCAGTTTATATTAAGCTATTTTTAAAAAAATGTCAGCATTTTAAAAGGATTCACTAAAGTAAATGTGCTTTTAAAATGTATTTGCACTTCACAAGGAAAAAAACCTATAAACATAAATGTAACAGATTAAAATGTGCGAAAAAAAAAATGAAAAAAAAATGTGAAACTGAAATCAAAATGAAAATAAGTTAAATGTTTCTTCCTGGTTATTAATGGAAATTGATCACAGCATATTTTTTTTTTTTTTTTGCTTGCATGTCTAGGGTTTTTAATATCTTATAAAGCTGGTATAAAGCAGTTATTGCATTTTAATATTTTGAAATGTCGCTTCAAATCCCACTTTAAATGCAAAAAAATAAGCATATTTCTTTTCTAACAGTTAATTCGGAGAGGATTTTTATCGTCAGAGAATTTTATTTTCATTTTCACTCATTTTTTTTTCTTAGTTCAATGCATGGATAAGTTGTTGAGAAAAAGTGTTTATTTTTAATTTATATGGCTTATTTAGTGAACCTGAAAATGAAAATTTTTTACAGTTTCGCTTGTTTGTGTAATTCACTTTATTCTTCCGATTCTTTATTTTTCTGTAGAAAGTATCATAAAAAAAAGTTTATTTTGAAAATAATTTTCTTTAAAGGATTTGCAAGATTCGTGGGATACCTAAATATAAAATCATACATTATCAATAAATTAAAATGCACTTTAACACATAATTTTAATAATAACAAGTAAAATAAAATATTTATATATATTTTTATTTTAGATTTTTAAACTATTATGTTTTGTTATTTTATAATGTTTATCTGTGCTTTCAATAGCTATGATTAAACAAAAATAAATCTAACATATGAAAGTGAAAGTTCCAATACACGCTTCTGACTTAAATATCTCCCAAACCACAAGATGGATTTTGATGAATATTTTTAAGCCAAGTCCAGAGAATAATCTGATGTAATTTTTATCACTAAACTGCGAAGTCCGAAAAAAAGGGGGTGGGGGGGAAATTAAAAACCCGTTTCTGTCTGTCATGATCGCTTATAACTTAAGGACGTCTCAACAGATTTACATGCTTTCACTGGTTTGCTAAGTTTGATAAAGCATGTTTATTGATAAAAATTGGTTTTATATTTCAAAATCTGAAATTATTGTTCCGCGCATTCAAATATTGATAACGAGGAAACTCTTTTTAATAAATGAGACTTGGGGGGGGGGGGGGACACTGTCCCAGACATAGAAATTATTTCTGCTAGTAAAAAAATAAACAAAATTACGATTTAGATTTCAGTAGACTTCAATTAATATAAATTCAATAGACTTTCATTAATATAAATACAATAGACTTTAATTAATATAAATTCAATAGACTTTAATTGATACAAATTCAATATACTTTAATTGATATAAATTCAATAGACTTTAATTAATATAATGCTGCATTTTTAACAGTTATTTATGAGAAGTTCTCGGTATTGCTCGTTATTTAGATACTATGTAAATTCTAATAGTATTCGAATTCGTTTTTTTTTTAATTAAAATTATTGACTTTCCGAGAAAAAGTGAAAAAGGAAATCCGCTCCTCAGCGACAATTGAGTCCATGTACAAATCTATATAGCTGAATTAAACATGTAAAGAACTCTTGTCTTTACAGGGAGTCGAGCCTCTGTAGTCTGGTCAAACCACGCTGTGTCCATTAAAATATAGATGCGATTATCCTTTTCCTTCTGTAATTGAAGTATACTAATCATTCCCCTCCTCCAGATTTCAGATCGAAGGGCAACTATTGGCTTGTACGACCATTCCTTTGATTTTCCATGCTGAATAATAAAATGTCCGCTGTAACTCTTTATGATTTAAAACATTTTCTTAATCATACGGACCCTAGAATAATTCCGATGTATTATTCATCAGGACACCACGGTCATTCAAGGCATCTATAACCTTCAGAATTGAGCGCTTATCGGACATAACAAATAACTCGTCTAAGAGGGAATTGAACCACGGATCTCTAGTCGTATAATCCTATCATCTAGTATCCTATCATCTAGTCGTATAATCCTATCATCTAGTATCCTATCATCTAGTCGTATAATCCTATCATCTAGTATCCTATCATCTAGTCGTATAATCCTATCATCTAGTATCCTATCATCTAGTCGTATAATCCTATAATCTAGTCGTATTTCAGTAATCCATTCAGCTGCTGAGATGATTATATTTTCCTTTTATGTGTAACGTGGATCGTACAACTATTATGTCCTCCATTTCAAATAAATTTATAAACGTTTTGAATTTTGGTCATAATATGACGAAATGGAATGGAACAGCTTAAATAAGTAGTGAAAGTGCGAATAACTCTGTAATAATATTCTCTTTAATCGGTCCAAAAATTGGCGCAGAATCGGTACGACTCACATGTTCGACTTTTTCCAAATTATATAAAGAACAAGTTTGAAAATTTTTAATACAACATTTATTTTGGGTCATAAAACTACACATTTTACAGTAAGAAACTATTTCAAACGATACATTTTTCACCAAGATATAACTGAAAATATCTTCAGACAAAATGACATTAGAAAATGCAAACTTCTGTTCCATCTGTTTAAATAATTCTTATTGCAAATACACGAATATTTTCTCCTAGAAGTTGTTTGATGAGATAAATCGATTGATATTCATAAAACATCATGTTTAACCAGAGCTTGTCCTATTATTGTCCCGATAATGGTGACGGGGCACAATGGGACAAGGGATCTATAAATATCCAAGTATTAGATCCCCTTTTATGCTAAAAAGCATACATGCTAAACTATGCTTGTGTGTCAAATGGATAATTAGAAATAGGATTGATTGTAGTTGAATTATCACGCATTTAACCCATTAACGCCCGTTGGCAAGAAAATAGTTTAACGTAAAAGTATTTTTTTTACTTTCCTTAAATACATTGTATATTAAGGAAAAGTACTGTGACGGGGTCAAAAATTTGAATTCGAGTTTTTGGCGGAAGATTACGTTTTAAGAATTTCTGAACTCGTATCGAATTTCTCGAGTGATATTTGTGTGTTCTCGGAGGAATATTGTATGATTTTCGAATGAATTTAAAAAAAAAAAAAATCAGGACATTTTATACTGTTAAATAAATAATCCTTTTATACGTACTTTTCCTTAAAAAAAAAAAAAAAAAGAATGACACAAATGACGAATGGCTGTACTTTAAAAATGTGAATGTATCTATACTGTATGTAGACAAAATTATAAAATCAAATGCCAGTTTAAAAGCTTTCGAAAACTAAAAATACTAAATCAAAATGAAGGAAAAATAAATATTTCATCCTGCTATTAACGGAAATTGATCCCAGCTTCTTATGCCATTTGCTTTTTTATGGCTTGTAAAGGTAATATTGAATAGTTATTGCTTTTTAATACCAAGAAATTTCGCTTCAAATCTCCTTTTAAATGGATAAATTTTGTTTATTTAGCTTTTTAACAGTTAGCCTTTTATCGTTTGCAAAATTTATTTTCATTTTTAATCTTTTGAATTCTATGCTTGAATAAGTTGGATGAAAAGCGTTAATTATTTTTATTTGTATCGTATTGTTAAGTAAGCCATACAAATTAACATTTTAACTTCATATTGCTATCTATATGCATATTTTGTATTTTTTTTTAATTCATATGTACTAGTTTGTGAGCATAAGAGAAACTATCACTTTAAAAAAAAAATAGTTGCAAATTTTTTTAAAAAAGTTTTATTTTGTTTATCACTACATGACTGAAAATAAAAATACTTCGTAAGTAAAACAGAGTAAATCAAAAAAAGGTATCAATTGGTTTCGGAGGCAAAGTAGAGCCTCCTTCATCGGGATAAATAAGACGAGCAGTAATTCTCACAAGAAAATATCAACGAGAAAATATTCACGAGACTCAGAAAATTAAATGTTGGTAATCTGAAATTATTAATAGTAATAATAAATTAAGGAAATATGAAACAGCGTGAAACAGACAGCAGAAAATTGCAAGAAATTCGCTTAAACCCCTACATGAAAGGTTAGTGTAAATATATAAAACTAAGAAATAAGCTAAACAAGCAATGAAGGAAACCATTAGTTTCAGAAGCTAAACTGCATAACTACAGAAAGGAAAAACAGATAGGTTAAAAATAAATAAGTTTCGGGAACTGAGCTGACTTCATCCGGAAAGAAAGATTGATTTCGGGGGGGGGGGGGGGGGGGGGGGGGGGGGGAAGAGCAAATTACCATGTTTATGTTTTTACTTGTGGAAGTATTTTTATGCGCAATGTTATTTAAATAAGATGTATAATTAAGATTTTTTTTTATTTTTTATATATTTAAATTTTATTATTATTAGCGCTTTCACTAATTGCTGGAGGTCTGCGGCTTTAAAATTTTCACTGTATCCAATTTTTATGAAAAAATTCCAATTTAATAAAAATTAAATAATTCTGTGAAAAAATTTCGAAAAATATGGTGGATTACCTATAGGAAATTTACCAGTATAGCTTTGATTTGAGAAATTTAAAATATTGTGCAGTATATGTTTGTGAAATTTTGAATGTTGTAACGGTTCTGTTTGTAAAATTTGAAGCTTGGTAAAAAGGTTTCTGAAATTTGGAATTTTGTAAAGGTTATAAAAGTGAAATTTGAAATTTTGTAAAGGATTGGCTTGTTAAATTTGGGATTTTGTACAGGTTATGTCTGTGAAATTTAAAATTTTTTCTGAAAGGTTTATTTGCGAAAATTAGACTACATTTTTTTTAAAATTTGGAACTTATGAAAAGGTTTTGGAAATTTTTCAAATGGCTGTTTGGAAAATTTAGAATATTGCAAAAGTTACATTTGTGAAATTTAGAAGTTCGGAAAGGTTCTGCTTGCAAAATTAAAATAAAAAAATTAGATGTCTAAAATGTCTTAGAAAATTTGAAATTTCATAAAGGGTTTGTTTGTGAAATTTATTTTGTAAAGATTCTTTTTTTTTAATTTTAGAATATTTCAAAGGGTTTAATTTTGCAACGGGGAATTTTTCAAGTGTTCGAAAACGATTTCTGACTTCTCAAAGGACAAATGATTGTTATAAAAATTAAAAAATTCAAATTTATATAACTTTTTTTTAAAATACTTTCAATTTCAAAGCTGCTCAATTCTGTCTGTCTCAACAGAAGCTATAATACAAATTCTGTCCATGGTTCCTACCTAAATTTATCCGCACAATGCCCTAATGCCATTGGCTATAAAACGTTGAACCTGTAACACCATCCTTCAAATATATGACTGTCTCTCTGTGTTGGCAACGCATCGTCTAAGGATGACTCCATTGTTCTAACAGTTGCCATTTAGAGTTCCTTGCACCAGAAAAAAAAAAGGGGAAAGGGAAAGAGTTGAGCCGTTGTTGCATCTGCTGAGTCAACAGTCCGTTTTAAAAGCGGGTATTATATTTATAGACTTGCATGTAAATGAACGGCAAACTTGTGAATGGAAAAGAGTTGACTGGATTTAAGCTCTGCAGGAGGCTGAAAATAATAATTTTTTTTTCGTTGCTTTACCATTTTTGGCGTAATCTCTGAGGAGAGGAAAAATATTTTTAAGGTTTAATGTAGGAAATTGGTTTTTTTTTAAATACAAAGTTAATATATTTTATAAATATATCTGTTAAAATCAAAAATTGGATTGTTCAAATAGCAACATTTTAAGTTATTAAGGTGATCGCAAAATCTTATTTTTTTTATTTATGAATAATTTTATTCAAAGCTGTTTACACAAATATTTTTCTTTTAATGGGTGTAAATGTACTATGCAAAATAAAAAAAAAATATTAAAAAATTTAAAGCATAAAAAATTATAAATTCGAACATTCTACAAAATATAAATATTTTTTATTAGAAAAACAAAATGTTTTAAGGAAAAAACTCGCTTTTTAGAGTACTCGTAGTTTATGTATTAAACACCGTAAATATAATATTTATAATTTTATGTACAAATCCTGAAGACAGATGAAACCTTATGAACAAATTATATCTCATATTGTATAGTTCTAGCTCACATCTTTCCTGAGTTACATTGAATTCTTGAAAAATCAATTTAAACATTGAACTTTTCAGGAATTTAATTTCTGAAAAACCATTTAAAGTTCAGTTCTACACAGTAAATATTGGCCGGCCACACAGAAAGCTACCATTAGCCTATGGGTTGGTCGTGTGGTCTGGGCTTTCTGCAGTAAATATTGGAAAACCAAGTTTTAAATGTTTAGCTTCTTAACGTTTTAATTAAACGATTTACGTAATATTTAAGTGTATTCGATTCTACACTATTTGAACTTTTTCTAACTTAAAATTAAATAATAATACACATATAACTAACACACACACACACACATATATATATAATAAAAATATACATACTTGCTAAGTATACTTAACACTTTTAGTTTGCTTCGGTATTTATGAATCTTTTACCAAATTTCGATATTCCGATAGCAAGACTCTACCAAAATAGTATTTAAATTTGGCTATATATATATATATATATATACATACATACATACATTTATATATATAAAGTTTGGATTAGCTTAATATTTTTAAAATTCTCTCCTTAGTACCTTATATTAGCCAAATATCTACATTTTCTTGAATAAGCATTACGATGTATTTACATCCTCTTATACTTTAGATTCTGTGTTTTCTATTACATTACCTGTTCCTTACATTACCTAAATGTATCTCTTGCTTCAGAAACTAGTATATTTTGCGTTCATTTTGAATAAATATTTGGACTTGAAAAATAATGTTTTCTAAATGAATGATTTTTAGGCCTAATGTTTTTCCACGTGAATGACTTTAATGCTTGGTTATTTTTTGTTTTTCTATTTTCGAATCCACACCATTGATATTTGTTGAATATCTTAAGCTTGATGACTAGAAATAAGCATTTAATTTTTTTTTCATGATGGTTGATTTTCTATTTAATACTTCTTTTTAATTTGCAGGCATATTTTAAGTTAGGATTTTTGAGTTACAACTTCTTTCTATTCTATCATTGGATTTTCATATTATATATATATATATATATATATATATATATGTATGTATATATGCGCAGAGTGTATATATATATATATGTGTGTGTGTTCTTTTCAGTAATTATATTTTTCAAGGTAATAAATTATACTTGCAAGTCCCAGGGGTTCCACAAGGTGGCTTTAGTAGCAGTATATTAGCTAATTTATACCTTCATCATTATGAAATTTTTTTACTTCAACTGATTATAAAATTTACAGATATGTTGATGATCTGATTTGTTTAGTATTTACTGACAAATATGCCATAGATATAGGTTTCTATCCTGATAATTTGGAATTGATTCCTAATGAAGCCTCTATTGATAATAATGTGAATTTTTTGGATTTAAATCTAATTATTGAACCTACTAATAGGATAGTTACTAATTTATATATTAAAAAAGACTATTTTCATTTTAATATTAATAAAATATTACCATTTAATTCCTGTAACTAGATACAATTGTTTAGAAATATAATTCTTAATCAACTTTATAGAACTTATAGATTATCAGATAAAAAATTCCATACTTTGCACACTAATAACCTAAAAATTACCAGTAAATTATATAAATATCCTGTATATTTAGTAAATGGTATAGTTAGAAAGTTTAAATTAGCTGAATATTCGTAAAATACCCTCCTTAGAATCTTATAATAATAATAAGTCAAGCTAATAGTCAACATTCTCTTGAATTAGCATTATAATGCATTTACATCCTCCTATAATATTTTACTTGCACCTTTATTGCGTATCTTTTACTGGAGAATTTATCACATTTTATTGTATTTTTGCAATACTGATATTTATTTATATCTCACGACTGGCAACAGTAGATCTCCACTTTTAACTCCTGCGATTGGCAACAGTGGTCTCGTCTTTTATTGCTCATGGTTTAGACATATGCAGTATTTTCTCAGGTATTTTTACATTCCTATCTTATTTTTCAATCTTTTTGCTTGTGGTTCAAGTAGACAGAGTTTATAGATATTATCTATCTCTGTCTTCAGAAACAAGCAATTTTAGTTCATTTTGAATAGATACTTCGTCCTGAAAAATAAAATTTGTTCAAAATCTACAACTTTTTAGGCCCAGTGCTTATCCACGTGCATAGCTTTAATGCTTGGTTATTTTGTTTTTCAATTTTCGAATTCCTACCATTGATATTTGTTGAATATATTTAGCTTGATAACTAGATATATCATAACTTGATAACTATATATTTATTCTCCTCTTGATTGATGATTCTCTATTTTATCCTTCTTTTACAGTTGTTGATATTAGGAATTAATGTGTTACATGTGTTGATATTAAGAATTAAGTTAGGAATTAATGTGTTACAACTTCTCTCTATTCTATCATTGGATTTTCATATTATATATATGTGTGTGTGTGTGTGTGTATTCAAGGATGTAGTCTTCAAAATTAATCCAATTCTGCTTATTTCTTTTTGTTGGCGTTGTGGCCGTGGTTTAACTGCTTTGGTATTTTTAATATTTCGTAATTACTTGGAATTGGTTATTATTATATCTTTCTAATTAATATATATATATATATATATATATATATATATATATATATATATATATATATATATATATATATATTCTTTGAAAACTTCTATATTAAATCACAATGTACTCTGTTTCCATATGGATTAAATCAATTATATCTCAATGGCAATATTATTAAGAATAATTTTGTAGATAATAAATATTCTATTTTTAATCTCCTTTTTTTTAAACCTCTTTTACATAATAGTAAATTGGATAAACTCAAAAGATTTAAACGCGGTAAAGGAAGCTTCTCCCAATATGATTTTAAAGCGGAGATTAAAAGTATGCATCAACAATTCAATAACACATATCAATGGAAATTTATTAAATCATGGGTATTTGCAGTTAAGAAAAAACAATTAAAAACAGTTTATGCTATTTTCTTAAAGTTAAATCTTACTAATGAACATTTTAATCATATTTTCTATGATTTGCTCATTACTAGATCAAAATATTTAAAAATAAAACTTAATCAATTTCATAATAATAACTGTTCTAATTCTTATTGTGTAATATCATTTAAGCATCCTATTTATAATTCCATAAACTTTAAGAATTTATTTAATCATTTTCATCATTTATTGCCTGTAAAGGATTTGAATGTTACTAAAACTTTTAAATATAACAAGCCTATTGGAAGAATCATTTTTAATTACAATGCAATTTCAAAATCTCTCTCAGTCGACATAGATTCCTCTACAAATTTAGATGGTGAATGTATTTGTAGTGTTGATAATTATGCTGAATTTATAAATCCACACTTGGGTCATATAGTTACTGGAGACTTAGCCATTGTAAAAGATAAATCTTTAAGAACTATAATGTCATTTGGCACTAAATTCAGGTTACCTTCATGTAATAATTTTAAACAAGTGTTAAAGTCAATCAATCTGGACCTTGATAAATTTATTTATGGATTAGCTTCTAAATATGCTCAGCCTTTAGAGGCATTTAATATGTGGAAATTTACTATTTTAAGATCTATTAAAAATACCATTTGTAGTATTAATTTATCTAGATCTATATATAATATGGATAATATAAAGCACTCTGTTAATGATTTACATAGATCTTTTGTTATTACTTATGTAGATAAAGCCTCTAATAATTATGCTATTATTTGTAAAAAATTCTATATTCAATATCTGCTAGATTATTTAAAAAATAATAGTCTATTTAAAATTGATTCACACTCTCTTAATAGTATCAAATTGAAAATTATCAATATGTATAGTGATTTAGATATTAATAATAAATTTTTGACATTTCCATATATTGTGCTTATACCTAAATTTCATAAAAATCCTATTAAATTTAGAACTGTTACTAGTGGTCATAATTCATACTCTACTACTGCTAGTAAATTATTACTAAATTATTTAAATGTACTAAATAGCAATTTACGAGATTCTGGTGATAGCTACATTATTCTAAATAACAGTAAGGAATTAAAAAATAAATTAAAAACGCTAGGTAAAATAATAGGATTTCAAACTTTTGATTTTAAGGATTTATTTAATAATATTAAGATCAGTGATCTATATGATGTCATTTTAGCTTTACATAATGCTTATATTACTAATCATTCTAATTTTACTAAATTTACCAATTTTCCTAAGCTTCTCCATTTTGTTCTTTTCAATAATTATATCTTTCAAGGTAATAAATTATACTTACAAGTCTCAGGTGTTCCACAAGGTGGCTGTAGTAGCAGTATGTTAGCTAATTTATACCTATATCAATATGAAAAATTCTTTACTTCAACTGATTATAAAATTTATAGATATGTAGATGCTCTGATTTGTCTTTTATTTACTGAAAACTATGTCATAGATATAGATTTCTATCCGGATAATTTGGAATTAATACCTATGGTTGCGCTGAAGGTGGTGCGCTGAAGAGGTGTGTTTTGAGGTATTTATGTTTCCTTTATTGTTCCAATCTATATGCTTGTCGTCCATATAACACAAGTTTATAGATAAAATCTATCTTGTGTTTCAGAAACAAGCATTTTTGTGTTCATTTCGAAGGGATATATGGACCCGAAGAGAATTTTTTCAAAATGAACTTATCGTAAGCCTAAATCTCCTCCATGTGCAAGCTTTTTTGCTTGATTTTTTTGTTTTCTTATTTGCATTCCTCATTTTTGAAATTTGTTGATTGTCTTTGTCTTTATGACTTGCATTATGCTTTATTATTTCCTCTTTTTATCTTAATTTCTTTGTATTTTGTAGAAAATTTTGGAATAGTGTATTATGAGTTACTACATACATTCTAACTTTGGATTTAATAATTTATATTTATATATACATATATATATATATATATATATATATATATATATACATATATATATTTAAATAATATGTTTGGTTTAGTCCGGTCCGACTTTCTAAAAAGTAAGTCTGAGTTCGGACCGAAACAGTGTTAGAAAACTTAAGCCCGTCCTGATCGGGACGGGCCTAAGCCCCTGGGCCATACCCGAGCCCTTGTAGCATACTCTAATGGCGCAAAACGGCCAAACATGCCAATAGCAGTCTAGGATAGAATGACCCCTGTCAAAACGAACATTTCTTTTCAATGATCCTTATACTTTTTTTAGATGGTTAGATTGAAATGTTGCTCATTATTAATAATTTGAATTAATTATTATTACATACTTATTACTAAAAATATTGCTTTTAAAAATTCGTAAAATTTTAAATTATTTTTATAAGATGATTTCATAAAAGTAACTAGTAAATATAAAAGGGAATTTTAGCCTATTATACCGTTGAATCCTTCTGCAACTATTCTAAGATTTTTTTTTACGGTAAAGAATGAAATGTTCTCTGATATAAAACTAATTGCTTTTGAGGACATTTAAGTTTTTTAGTTATAGCAAAGCACCTGAATAAAACGCATTATTGAAATTTAATGTAATAACATTTTTTTAGTTAGACTGATATTCAAATCAGAAGTATGTCCATAATCATTTATTGGTTTCAAAAGAAAGTTTTCAAATGTGTTGCATGAATTTTTTTTAAATTAAATTTTATAAATTCAGTTTAATTTTAATCATTATGATTAAAAATAGATTTAACTGTTTTAAATTTACTGTTATATCTACTATAAATAAATACTAAATTCAAAATTTTGAAAATTTTTACTGCATAGTTTTATATTCAAAAGCAATATTTTTAACAAATCAATATTTTAAAAAAATAAAGACTATTATTAAAATGTATAAATTCAATGACTACTTTTTCCGTATATTGCCTAACTTTTTATTTCAAATTTAAATCAAATACTATTTTTTGATTTGTATGATCCTTTTATGAATTAAAGTAAAATATATTTAAAAAAAAGTATTAGTACGATTTATTCAATGAGATTTTGACTGGAAGCGTTAAAAGTTTTATTTTTAAATACAAGTTATTTAATTTAATAAAAATCTGCGCATTTTTACGATTTAATGTAAACTTCATTCACAATTTGAAAATCTATAAGAATCAGATTCCACTAAAGCATAATTTCCACTAAATAATAATGTATTTATAAAATTTGTTTGATTATCATTTACTTTACAAATGGTTATTTATAATTAATGAGCTTGTATAAAATTGTATTCATGAATTTTATTTGATTTAGTTCATAAAGCTATAAAAGACACGATACAGTGATAATGATAGTAAACATATAAAACAAGTCTCTTTATGTCTTTCGACCCAAATCGTTCGATCTACCGAAGGTGTAAGGTATCGTGGACGGCCAGAGCAGTGCCCCTTAATTTAGATCGGAACCCAGCAAGGGTGATATCCGCAGGGACCGTACCTTGTTTCCCATACCACCGTCCTCTCGGAAGGAATTTCAGACTCACATATTTAAGATGTCCGTACTCTGCGTGAACACGGGAACAGTTCGGGCAGAGCGAGGAATCGGTCCTTCGAGTGCAATCTTTGTGCCTTAACCACTAGCCACCCCGTCAAAAAGTAAGTTTCACGACCCAGACAGGAGGGTTCACCCGAAGGCTTAGAGCATCGAAATCTCTAGCCAGAATACAAAGTAAGTTTGTCATATAGAGAATAAAGTAGAAAAAAAATATCATCTAAAGCACACTTGAAAATTACAGATTCAGGTGGTAATAACATTTTTTTCTGCCATTAACATAAAAATATTCTAAGGAAAAAAATATAGTTATTCGACGGAAATTTCTGTTCAAAGTCGTTAACAAATAATGGATTCTTCAAACTTCCTTTCAGAAAATATCTTGATATTTACTTTTATATGGTATTACTGACAACGTAAAAATTTAATGTTATAGTATACTCTTGCTATTACGGCCCTTAACAATCTGGCTACTCAATTATCATATGTTTGTCTGATACTTATGTTTTATTTAACACTACATGCAATTAATTTGCAACATTAAACTTAATAGTCTCAGTAATCAGGCCACTTTCGCTACCGCTTGATGCTAAGAATGGCCGGATTAGCAAGATATTTAAATTTGATTTATTACATGCAAATAATTGTTTCAGTTTTTTTAAGTATAACGGATAGTTCTAGAATGTGAATTATTAATAGTTTGGATTTTTAAATACCTCGAGTCATGCTGTCCTTGTATTGAAAATTTTCAATGTTAACGATATAAATGGCTGAAATTTAATAAACAGCAATTTCATAACTTATAAAGGTCAATTTCTTACAAATATGAGTTGTCTCCCATTTTCAAATAAAAACAGATCAGTAAAATTCTTAATGTTTTCAAACTTATTCTGCCGTTAAATAAAGCACCAAAAATTTTTAGGCTGCGGAGTAGGATGAAAATATCTTTCTTCCTCCTACATAGTCTTACTCTAAACAACTTTTTTTTGTCGAGAACCGTAATCGATTTTAATATAGTTGACGTTGTTTTCTAAGCTTCAGAAATTGGTTTTAGACACAAAAGTTGCATACGGAAGACAGACACTCCAATTGGATTTGAATTGAAAATTTGTTAAAATCAAATGCGAAATTCTTTTATATAATTATTTTTCCCTACTGGGTGGTTTTTTCGTAAAAAATAGAGGGTTTAAATTTTTTTATAGGATTTCTTGAGTAAAGAAAGTTCAATTATAAAAAGTTACGCTGTATGATAACTAGTCTAAAAAAATAAATAAATAAAAAACCTTGCGGTTTGGTGAAAAAAACTTATTTGCAATATCCAGGAAGTTGCTTATTAAAAATCGCGTATTATATCCCTAAATATCCAGAGTAAGCAGCAAATAAAATTACGCAGACACGTTTAATGCAAAGTCTGGTTTCAATTTACACTCAGCCTTTGCAGAGTTGAGGGAAAACCCAATTCCAATTTGAGTCTATTTCGGTATAGTTTTTACAATATTTCTATCCTGAATATCTTCATGAATATTGCAGATAATTACACCCGTTATTTTCTTCAGACTAGTTAATGTACAGCTTAACTTTTTCTATAATTAAAATTTCTTTTGGACAAGGGACCGTAGAAAAATTTAGCCACCACTATTTTTATGAAAATATCACACAGCGCAAGAAAAACAAATTATGAAAGAATTTCGCATTTAATTTTAATACATCACATACTTCCAATTTGAAAGTATGTGGTGTGTTTAAAACCAATTGCCGAAGCTTAAAATCGAGGTCAGTTATGGAGAAATACTAATTTTGTCTGTCATACACATTTAAAAAGTGTTATGATTGGAAGCAATTTTCTTTTTGCTAAATTTAATTATGCACGAAAAATTTTTTTCACCGTGATAATATTATGCATTTAAATTTTTTAATGTCTTACAATAATATTTCCCCTTCCTTTTTACATTCCTTATCTACATAGTATAATGTATAAGGAAAGTATTGTAACGGGGTCGAAAATTCGAATCCGAGTTTTCGACGGGAGAGCATCCCTGAACACGAATGAAACATTTTTGAGGCGATGTCTGTGTGTGTGTGTGTGTGTCAGTGAGACTGTGGAGATGATATCTCACGAACGAATGGAGCGATTCGAACGAAATTTGGTACAAAAATTAAATTCGCGAATACTGGAAGCCTATTATTTTTAAACGCAATCGAATGTTCAGAAGCCCCCTAAATTTTTGAGTGAAATTTTGAAAAAATTATCAAAAAATCAAAACCTTTAATAAAATTACCCAAATATCCATTTCTTATGCAATTTTTCATTTGAAAACGATTGACATAAACTTTAGAACATTAGCAGGAACCGTTCTCGAGATATTGCACATTTTTACATTTATTATGGAATAGTGCAGTCGTGCACAACCCGCGGCCCACATGCGGCCCTGGGCCTAATTGTGTGCGGCCCGCCACCACCCTCAGTTTGGCGAACACATAAAAAAATTTCCAAGATTTTCGCAAAAAAAGAAGAAAAAAAGAACAACTGCATCATAGCATTTTATAAAAAATTATTTTTATATCAAATTTTCTTTAAGACTAGTAGAAATATTGCAAAATGAGTTCAGTCGTCGATTTCAAGATATCAGAAAACTTGAGAAATCTTTGGAAGTGTTTGCAATACCATTCGCGACAAATATTGAACGGGCGCTGTGCCCGTCAATTTTCAGATGGAGCTTATCGAAATTCAGAGTAACTCCTAATTGAAAGCTAAATTTTCCGAAGTTTCTTTGCTAGAATTTTACAGAAATTACTTGCCTTGTGAAATGCGGAAAAATTGAAAATTCACGCTCAAAAAACGATAACATTATTCGGGAGCACCTACTTTTGTGAACAATCATTTTCATTAATGAAATAAGTGAAATCAAGAGGTCGTTCTCATCTAACTGATGAACTCTTGGCGGGAAACTTACGGATCGCTGTATCCAACATTGAACCAGCCATTGAAAGAATAATGACAACCAAACAATGTCAAATTTCCCACCAGCTCTACAAAAAAAACAAAAGGATTTTAGCGGTGTCTGTACGTTTTTGAAACGAGTTGTTTTGTTCATTTCTGTATTTGTTTTTAATTTTCACTTTTAATTTTTGGTTTCGGTATTTACTAAACATATATTGTTGGGTGGTAACCCCCCCCCCCCCCCCCAGCGGCCCGCTGTTGCTTAGTTTATATGAAATTGGCCCGCAGGTGCTAAATGGTTGTGCACCCCTGGAATAGTGTCTGAAACTGGAGCTCGAATGTTCGACTGATCTACACGTTTTGATTACTCTATAGGTCACGAATCTGCTATTTTTAGTGTGACGTCTATGTATGTGCGTGACTGTCTCTCTGAATGCATGCTACAGCTCAAAAAGTATCCTATACAAAAAGTATCCTATACAAAAAGTATCCTATACGAAATATTTGGTTGTAAAATCCATACATTGCACTGGTGCTGATTCAATTTTGTGCGATTTGGAAAAACAAAACTGGTCTTTTTTTTTTTTTTCAAAATGACAAGCAAAAACTGTGAAAATTTGAAATAAAAGAATAAATAGGCTTAAATGTATTGTTTAAATGCTTGTTTTATGCGCAATGTTCTGTGATAAAACGAATATAAACAACCTCATTTCTTTGGAATAAACCGTTGTCGAGATTTAAGTTCCTGGGAAATGTTGCCATGCTGCTAACTTAAAAAAGTTGCAAAGTTTCGTTCAAGTAGTATAACCTTTCACAGAAATATATATATATATATATATAGTCAGAGGGACAACTAGGAACTTTAGTTTTCCCTCAAAATTCCAGTTTTCTCAAAACTAAAATTTTGGAGGTCAAAGTTTAATTACCCCCCCCCCCTTTCCAAATAATAACATTTAAAAAAAACTGATGTGGGCAACACATGACTTTCCTTATATAATGCAATGAATTTACTACTTTTACAGTTAAAAAAATGTTATTCTTATAATAGATACTTATATTCCTTCCAAGATATTGAATTTTCTTCAATTAGTTGTAATTTTGATTGATTTAGCGTCATTTTTATCCATTTGGCGAGATTTTTGTTAATTTGGCAACAATTAAAAAGTTGCCAAGTTGGCGACATCTCGCCAAATTCGTCGCCAAGCATTATGGACGAAGAAATAAGTTATTCTTACAGCAGATAAATAACTATTGGCGTTCAAATACAAAAGTATTACTCAAAGTATCTTTTTTCATGACTGGAACGAGCTAGATCCACGAGAATGATGTCACCCAATTTATCGCATGGAGTTACACATGAAAAGTAAACATGGTTCTCAATAGGAAATATTTTTTTTATTTTATGACTTTTTGATAATTTTTTTGAAAAATGTGCAATATCTCGAGTACGGTTCATGTTAGCGTTCTAAAATTTATGTCAATCGTTTTCTAATGAAAAATTACATAAGAAATGTCTATTAGCGTAACTTTATTAGCGGTTTTGATTTTTTGACGAATTTTTCAAAATTTCACTCAAAAATTTAGGGGGGTTCTGAACATTCGATTACGTATAAAAACAATAGGCTTCCAGTGTTTACGGATTGTGATTTTTGTACCAAATTTCGTTCGAATCGGCCCATTCGTTCGTCAGTTATCGTCTCCACAGACTCACTGACACACACACACACACACATACTTTCACACACAGACATCACTTCAAAAATGCTTGATTCGTGACCAGGGATGCTTGAAACGTGCTCTCCCGTCGAAAACTCGAATTCGAATTTTCGACCCCGTCACAATACTTTCCTTATATATTATGTATATAAGGAAAGTAAAAATGCTTTTATTTTGGGGGGCCAGTTTCATAATTGAAATTTTTTTATATTTCTTTTATTTCTGTTTTAACTTTTTTTTTAAAGCTCCACTACATTTACTTAGAATTTTTGTCAGCTAATGAAGATTATATTCAAATATGTTAAAATAATTTGAGAGCCTATTTCCACCGCTTCAGTTCATATTAAAAAATCGTAGAACCTTAGACTATTATTCCCTGCTGTGAAATGAAGCCAATTGCGAAGTGAAATCCTCTTTAAACACACGCACCCTTGTTCTCGCCCCGTCTCACGCTTCGCACGTTTTTCAAAACTTTGAAAAACATTTTTACTTATATTTAACAATTTAGTGTAAAATTGTTTTCATATTTACCATAAAAATCAATTTGTTATAAATGATCAAAGGGTATAATCGATATAATAATAATAAAAACATTTTTATCTTTCAATAAAATTTTTGAGGGAAAATACTATTTTATTTTGATATTTCAGCTCATTCCTGGGCCTCTCTGTTTCCTGGGCCTCTAGACTTGGTGCAACCACGTTTAATATTTGTTACGTTTCTACAATTCTCATATGAGACTTCAACGGTAGAAATTGTTTATATCTGATACGAGCAAATGAGCTATTACTGTTACGATTGAATTTTAACATTTAATTTCGATACTTTTCACGATAATGAAATATATGTTAAATAAGTGTTTCATAAATATTCTTTTGTAATATTCAATTCATAAAAATTCCAATGTTTAGTTCATTCTGTAAGACTATATGAAACATCAATACTGTGTGAATTTATTTAACACTGGCACAGATATACACGACGTTGCTGGTCTTAAAATAAGTGCAGATTAAATGCCTTCAAATCACACTGTTGTTAAAAAAAAAATAATAATAAAAATAAATAAAATTCTTTAAAAATACGTGTTTAACCGAAATTGCTCATAAAAAGAATAGGAATATCTTTGAGATATATAAAAATATTTTCACAGGTCAGTCTACAAAATATAGCACCTGGGTCAATAAATATGAAGTTTAGTCTACATACGCCGAAATGAAATAGTAATAAAAATTATTCTCGTACAGTATTTTATTCCGTTACCACATTTCATTATAACACAATTTGCAAACTATAAATATGACATAGTGTCGTAATAACAATTTTAGTTATAATAAACAGGAAAGATCAATCATGCTTAAAGCATTGATTATGAAACACTTTCCAACTTCAATGCAATTTTATTTAAACAAGTCTAAAATGCAATACATTCCTCGGTAATATTTTGAAACTTATCACAATACTGCATTAATTTATTATATTTGAAAACTTAAACCTTCATCGAAAAAAATGAACTTCATTCAAATGACGGCATTGAAATATAAATTGCCTGGTTTAAACATCTCTAAAATGTTATACATTCCTCGGTAATAGTTTTAGAATTATCATAATACTACGATAATTTATTATATTTGAAAACTTCATCGAAAACAACTGAAATTCATTCAAATGACGACATAGAAAAAATAACACGCCTGGATCTCTCTATAAAAACAGGATTTCATTCATAACTTTCTCCCATTCATTTCATTCATCACAATACTATAATAATTTATTTTATTTAAACATTTTGTTTAAGACCATGGAGCTACAAAAAATTAAACTCTATGCTTGAAACTTCATCGAAAAAAATCGTCCTTCTCTTTATGAAATCAATTAATATTTCATTCACATCAGCCATGCAGACTCCATGGACTAAATTATTTTGTGTTAAAAAAATACAGGAATTCTAATACAACTCATTCTATATATTTTGCTGTTTACATTTTACATAGGTGAAAAATAGGCTTAGTTGTAGAAATAATCAAATTTAGATGAGCATTTAAACTCAAATATATTGTCATTGCGTTGTTTCAGTATGTAGATGCACAGAATTTAAGCAAAAATAAAGTAGTTTTAGGACGGATACAACACTCAATATGAATTAAAAAGAACTTAAAAAAATCACGATTTTGAAACAAGATGGATGCCATATATCATTTTGAAGTGGGTCATGTGATCGTTTCATATCATGGTCACGTGATCGTTTCATATAAGAGGTGTAATTATTATTTTAATTTTTATTTAAAAAACTACTGAATATATTTCGCTGAATTTTTTTTTTATATATTTTATGGAACAATTTGAATATTACCTAAAATTTTCGAAGCAATTTGTGAATTTTAAATCCGCTTAAAAAATGTTTGAAAAATTAGGTGCCATAGGGCTCAATGTATTTCATTTTTTCGACCCGGGTTCAATCCAAAACTAATTGGGTGATATTATTCATTTATATTCCCATAGGTTCTACAGACAGTTTGAACAACATACTAAAATTTCATTTTGATTAAGTCATTTTTACGGCAGTTATCGTGCTAACGGACAGACAGACAGACAGAATGAACAAAGTCATAAACACTTTTCAACTTTGTTGTAAAGTGTTAAAAAGATGATCTAGTATAAGTTGTGTCAAATATGCACGATTTATTAAGGTGAATTGAAATGCTGTATTATACATAACTAAGGCCCGGAAGTTTACGCAGAAAAAACTAGGCAAATAGTCAGGTAGATAATCAGGAGGGGGCGTCAAAATAGGCATGCTAAAAGAAGCATTAAGTGACCATTTATTAAGTGTTTGAAAAATTTCAAATTATATAGAAATATTTAGCTAATTTTACAAAACTATATTTATCAGATCACTTGCTCATTTTCGCAGTTAACGCAATTACTAGACGTTTTTTTTTTAAATTGTCGAAAGTTAAACTTTGCCTTCTACCACATAGAATGTGTTTTTGAATCAGAAATACGAAGGTAATATTACGAAAGTATAGGAACTTATTAACACATTTAAATAAGGATTCACACATGATTTTACGACATAAAGATTCATTTCAAAATAAGCTGAATTATCATTTATATTTCAGCGAAATCATTTATATACTTCTATATGAATTATCATTTATATATCATTTATATTTATCGAGTATTTTATCGATGGTTTTTTTTAAGTCAATATTTGATGAAAGAACTCTTTTACATTTTTCACTCCCTATATGACCGGGAACAGATTCAATTTCATTAATTATAGCATTTGCTAATGTTTCGTTCCTTTTTTAGGGCGGGGTGGGGAGTAACAGTATCCGACAACTTTAAAATGTGTGCTTGAATTAAATTTAAATTGTAATAAAGGGAATCTTTAGATAGTGTATTTTAGCAATTCCGTATTGAGCTAGATTCTTCCTCATCTAAACTGTTAACAAACAATGAGAGAGGGCAAGAAGTTCAATCGAAAAAAATTGCATTTACCCTGTGAATGTTTGTGTCACACAGTTTAACTTCACTTTTTTTAGGAGAAAAGAAAGTTAATATAATATAAATTTAAGCCAATATAAGAAAAAAAAAAAGCATTTTTCTTCAAATATGAGACAAAAAAAGAAAATGGCATTTTAAGGCATTTTATTTTAACTTATGGGCTTTATATATAACTTTTTAATATTTCCTTAAAGAAAGCGAGCATTGAAAAACTCCGCGATTACAACTGTTTCGAAGCATTTTTGAACCCTATTCTTCAGGTAACAAAGAAGTGTATTTTCTTAACAACCGCAAGAAAGAACTGCAAGGTGGTAGGCACAAACAATCGAATAGATAGACATAGAACACTCAAGGCGAGAATTCATAGTGTGTGTGTGTGTGCGGGGGGGGGGGGGGGGGGGTACACATTAAAACCAAGAACCCGACCATAAACATATCGAGACAGGCGGGTAAGAGGCCTAGCCCACAGAGTACGCTGACCGATTAAATAACACGATTTCTTTTACTTCAAATAAATTTTCAGCATAAAAATATCGTTTGCATGTTATTTTTATGGAAGTTTTTGTGGGAGTTTGACAAAAACTGTGGTTTTGTATACAGAACAAACAGACAGAATGACATATAATTTTAGAAAAATCATTATTAATAATAATTAATAATATGATGAAATAAAAATGTAAACTATTTGCTATCAAATTGAAACCAACCAGCTATGAAATAAATGTTGTTTAATATCTTATAATTGTATTTAAAGAATATAAATAATTAACTAAAATCAATAATTCTATATTAATTGTTTAAAATCAATAATTCTATACTAAATTATTGCAATCACACAGTTCTACAATTCATTAACTGAAAATAAAAATCGAATATTTCATTGTTATTTTCTGAAAAGTGAAAGTGATACCTTTGTATTTGTGAATTTTCTAGACAAATTCATTACAACAATTCTGCAATGTTTACTATAAATATGACACTCAGCATGATGAAAGCTAGACTCTGTATAACACTTAATTCAACTATTTGTATGTATTTAAAAAAACTAAATAAGTTCGCGAATGTAAAAATTGTATAGCAACGAATGCTTTAATACAAAGATTTTGTTATTAAAATTTTGAAAATTTAATATTATAAAACAAAAGTTTTGTAAGAAAAGCTGTTTTTAAGTGGCAATTGTTTGTTATAAAAAAATAGTTATTAAATCTTAATAGTTTTTTCTATTCCATAAAATGTTCAAAAAACTATACAAAGATATAGATTAAAAATCGTCAGAATTTTTTAAATTTACCATCAAAATTTATATCTAAATGAAATGATAATGATTACAGATATTATTAAAAGAATTTTCAAAATTTTGTTGAAGCGCTATTTCAGAAAAAAAAAAATTGAAATTAATATATACTTATTAGAGATTGTATTTTATTATTTAAAATCAATATTTAGAAATTATAGACTGATAATTTTGACTTTATACAATATTATAAAATATGCATTCAGGTTTAAATAATATTAATATGAATTTCATGTTGAAAAATATTTTTATTTTTTACATTTATTTTGATTATAAAAAATAAACATATTTCAAGTATAAATGAATATAAAAAAACTATATAATTCGCTAAAATATATTTAAATGAGTTTAAAATAAACAAACTTTATTTTAAAAATTATTTTGCAAACTCCATCAGCACAACAAAGTAAAAAAGGCGGAGTTCGAGTTTTTAATAAGCTTACTATATATATTTTTCAAAATCACCCTTTCTGAGCTACGAAAGTGAACAATCCATTACATTTAATTTTGCATATTATGCTTTTATTAAACAACATTACATCTACTAATAATCATGCATTTTGTATAAATAAATTTATAAATATATACAGTTAAATATTTAATTTAAAGAGGATATTTATATCATATAGAAATAATAATTCTTAAAATTATTCCTTAATTTGAATAAAAAAATAATTTTCACAATTATTATCTTAAACTATTTAAATTAAATTAGAAATTAACTAAAAATATGTGCGATAAAATAGTTTAATATTCAAGTAAATTTTATTGTCAAGTAGCGTAAGGAAAGCATGAAATGGATTTTAATCGGTACGTTTGCTTTATTAATTTTTATAAGGAATTAAAATTATTTTTACCCATTATTAATTCAGACGATTTTTCAGAGCAACTTAAATACACTAACTTAAAAAAAAAAAATCACCAACACTGACGGAAAATCTCGTATACAACTTATAAAGGATTACATTTTGATATCTAAACATATCATAAATGCATGACATTAAAGGATTAAAATTTCACCTTTTGATTATAATTGCTTCACCTTACCTGATTCACCATTTTAAACCTTTTTTTAAAACTCCTTAAGGAATAATCTAGCTGCTGAATCTATTGAAATAGCTGTTATGTCATACACATCAAGACCAATGGCGCCCAACAGAACGCCAAATGCATACCGACGCTCAACTATATTCATACACATATGCTTTGAATATCAGCAGCATCATTACCCACGATAAAGATGGAATAAAATTACTCTTCGCAAATGGCATGCATCTGGGAGCAAAGCCTAGGGATAGAAGCCTCATCCTATTTAATAAATCCATTAGTTAGCGAAAACAAAACAGCAATAAAAGTTAAAAATAATTGCTTTCCATGGATAAATATTCCCAAACCCATCACCGACCGTCTACCGTTCCGCCGGCTAGCAATTCTGTATCACCGTCGCGAGCGCGCTCTCCTTTGCACTCCGCCTTTGCCTGCCAATCAAGCCTCTCTCTGGCTTCCCATTGGCTCATTCAAATGCACCTTTCTAACATGGCGGATATCGGGACATGTTCTCATTGGCGACGCCATCTTTGGCGGTGTCGGGTCTGTTACGACCCCCGACCCCCAGCGGCGGGTGGCCAACGAGGTTAGGCCTATTTTTTATTTTTATTTTTTCTACAGTTTCGCTCTCTTTTCCCGATTCTCTCCCTCTCCCCCCCCCCCCCCTCCTGCACTTGGGCATCGCTGCGGAATGTGTTATCTGCTGGTGGTGAGCATAGATTCTGGTGTGTCGAAGGCTCGATGCAGTGTTTGAATGCTTCCAAAAGAGGAGTCTTACCTCTACAAGGTGCAAACGTATTGCCCCCATGGATTACTCTCGCCTGTGATTTGAACCCTTCGGTCCCTTTAACGATGCTGCTTCTGGATGAAGATCTCGAATTCCTTCGGCGCTATGTGCATGTGTATACATTCTTTAACTCTAGGCCTAAAAATCTTATCTTACTAGAGTGAATCTTTTTTTTCTCATCTCTGCAATTATGTGTAGTGATGTGTGATTTCTTTTTTGTTTTGTTCGGAGCGCACTATATGGGGATATACAGAGGGATGTCTCTACGACTCTGAGGTAAGTGAATTTTTGTGCAAGTTTGCACTTGCTGTAGACAGACAGATTCTATTTTCCATATTATTTTTTACACACTTGTTTACAATTGCACTTTTTTTTTTTTTTTAAACAATTATCGGGTTCTGAACATTTTTTATATGCATTTTTCTGTATTCAGGATATTTATAGTATCATGGTATTAAATAGTTCTTCTTTGTTTACAATACGGAAGTGAATCACTCACGCATTTATTTATTTATTTATTTATTTAATAATCAGACTATTTCTTTATTATGAAAAATCAACAAGTTAAATTTATCGACTTTATGAGATATCAAGCATGCAAATTTATCATACACACATGAATGTACATATTAAAATACTTTACGCTTAAGTTATTATTATAAATTAATCGTACATGAGAATCAAATAATAATTATTTTTTTCTTTTAAGTAATCACAAGCTATTTACTTATAAAAAAAAAATAAAAACACATAAGTTAAATTTATTGATTTTATGAAATACCATTTAAAGCATGCAAAATCATAGTATACACATAAATGTACACTTTGTGCTCCAAAATATTTTTAAGCGACAGGGAAAAACTCTAAATTACAAATTAATCTGATATCAAGATCATTTATTTTATTAATATTTTTTAATATACTTTAACCGGGAAAAATTATAGATTAAGTGTATAAGAATATTTTATTTACAATTAATCTGTAATTTTTAATCTGAATATTAATAGGGTATGTATATTTTAATCTAAATATTAAGGGTGCATTTTTTATATGCATTTTTCTGTATTCAGGGTATTTATAGTGTAGCTATCATGATTTCTTTTTTGCTTACAATACTGAAGTTAGTCACTCACACATTTATTATTTTTTTTAATTATCAGACTACTTATTTATTAAAAAAAAATCAACAAGTTAAATTTATCGATTTTATGCGATCATTTTAAGTATGCAAATTTTACACACATGAATGTACACATTAAAATACTTTACGCTTAAGTTATTATTATAAATTAATTTTATGTGATAGTCACATATTTATTATTTTTTATAATAATCACAGACTATTTACTTTTACAGAAAAACAACAACATAAGTTAAATTTATTAATTTTATGAGATGCAAAATCATCGTATACACTTAAATGTGCGCAACACTTTGTGCTCCAAAATACTTTTAGTCGATAGTGAAAAACTCTAAATTATAAATTAATCTGCTATCGAGGGTATTTATTTTATTAATATTTTTTAATTTACTTCAACCAGGAAAGTTATATAAATTAATTGTATAAGAATATTTTATTTGCAAATTAATCTAATTTTTAATCTGAATACTAAGAGGGTATGTATTTATTAATCTAAATATTAGGAGCATGTATTTTATTTTATCGGAAAATATTACATATTAATTGGAAGGAATATTTCACTTAATTATTGTATTTTTAGTCGCTCAATTATAATTATTCTTAGAAAAAAGGCGGAAAGCAATTATTGCATTGCAGGAATATCTTTTTATTTTCACATTAATAATTTAGATTCAAATAATTTTTCTTAAAATTTTTGCTACTTTGGCAATAATGTAATATATTACTTCTGCATTTTTGTAAGAAATCAGATTATTTATTTTTAGCAAATAACTAATAATCAGGGATTAATTATTTATTCGTAAACAAATTAAGAGATTTTTGCTTAGTCTTTAAGTAAATAAATTGGTAAATAGTCTTCATTGATTTTGTTGGAAATCATTCAAATGCATGCGATGGAATTGTATAAATTTAAATGGAACTATTACATTGTGACATCAATGAAGCTTAAAACGCGCTTTATTTATAGTAACCTATGATCAAGAATAAAGTATTTTTAAAAAATGTATCCTCCTATACAATTGAAATAAAATTTTCTGCAAACCTGAGATTTATTTTGACAATAAAAAAAGACATTTTAAAGCCAGAATTTCTAAAAATAAATAATTATTTAAATGATTAAAATTCCAATGAGCAAAAATATGTTATGCTTGCATATATATGAATGAATCAAATAATTTGTATTTTCATCTCTATTAGCTGCAATCTATCTCCTAAATCGGCTTATAATTTGAAAAATATCCACATACAAATAAACTTCTTAATTTTATTAATTGTGCATACATTAAAGAGTCGTAGAGCATCAAAACAACTCGCCCAAATTGATCCAGAGTATGTATTTTATTGATATTCTTCTTTTGTATAACTTCACTTGCAGCAAAGGAATAATATAGTTCGATGAGAAACATTGTGCTAGGTTTATTATTTGTCAACAATGATTTCTCATTCACTAAAAACCAAGCAATAACTATATAAATAATTTAAAAACATGAGAAGCAAATATTGAAAACTTTAATTCACAACATTTACAGAAATGCGTATAATTTTTCAATTATATTTATATTAAACTTTAATCAACCATCAAGGGTATTTATTTATGTGCCCCTGGATGTATAGTGGTAATAAAACTTTATTAAAATTTGCTAAAGTCAGATTATAGTTAAGAGCATTTAATTTATCAAAAATTTTGTTTTTATTATAGTAAAAAGTGTGAATTGTTCGACAAGCAAAAGAGTGTTCCAATTTATAAAATCTTTGTGATGATTACTTTTTGCATTAAAAATGAAATCGAAGGAATAAATAGAGATTTTAAAACACGTAAAGCAACTTTAGTTCTCCCCCCCCCCCCCCTCCTCTCACAAAAGTTACAGATTTTTCTTTTAATTTTTCCTTTCTTAAAATTCAAAATCTGATGCCTCCAGCCTTAACAGATTACTTTTTCAACAAATTAACAAATATGGATATTATGTGTGTGGGGAGGGGGGGATAGCAAATTAAAACATTCTTATAATAACTCTATTTAGCTGAAAATTTCTTTCTCAATAGGATTTCCCTTTGTTAATAAACACAATTTTATGGGAATATATATCACGATTTTCCCCTGAAATCTCCTTTAAAAATATGGGAATATCATGATTCTCCTGAAATCTCCTTTAAAAAATATCTCTGAAAATCTGCATCATCTCTCTAAACGTCACTCCACCTTGCAAAAGCAAAGTTTAAAATACAATATCGATAATAGCACATGATAACGCCTCCAAAACAAAGGTTTCCATTGGTATTTTACTTAAAATTACTTATAAAACCCCTACTCATTAAAAAAGAGTGATTAATAATCATATTTAAAATTTCAGGATTTTCTTCATTTTAGATAAAAAAAAAATGTGCAATACCTTGAGAACGGCACATGTAAGCAACCTATTAATGATACTTTTCGCTTTTAAATAAAAATTATGCATATGAAACGACTGTTTGTTTCAGATATTTTTATATAACTATTTCTTTTAAACTGTTTTTTCCATTTCCTAAAAAGAAAAGTAAAGGTAAATGATCAAAAAATGGAGGAGTCTTTCCTTGCCTAACCTCTCTGAAAATCAATTCTATTTATCAATTGAAATAATCATACAAGTATTATTTGACTGTGTTCGAGCGATATCGTGCCAATCGGTTTGTCTCGAAAGACCTTATTGAACAAAATGGTTAGTTCGTATTCAGAAATGCTCTAAACGTATAAATCCATCAAAATCCAATATGTTTTTTATTTTGCGCCGTTACGATACAGTTGAAAAAGTCATTACAACAGGAAGAACCAAAACGGCTTCCTTTTGGTTCTTGCATCTATTATTTTGCTTTATATGCGTTTAGTGCACTAATTGGCTAGCTATATTGACATTTATAGTTACATTATTTTAGAGCTCATTTTAGAATGTGTCTTTACATTTAATTTAATCTTGTATGTTTCATACCTTTTTTAACAATTGCAGTATTTGTTTTTTCACACACATTGCTAGAGTTTTTTTCTTGAAACAATTTATATCGTCCTCACAAAAACCAGTTCTGATGGAAATTTTAGAGATAAAAGTCACATAATTCATTTTTTTTTTTTTTTTAAATTATTATTATCATACCTTCATATAAAAAAAAAGTATTGTTTTCTCGAAATTTTTCGAAATCGAGATTTTGACATGTTTTAAGATCTCCCGAATCCATTTCGAACACTTTTGAAAATATATCCGTCTGTGAGTGTATGTGTGTATATCTGTCTGTGAGGTGTCAGCGCAATAACTCAAGAACGAATGCTCTTACCATTATACAATTTTATATATATTATTTAAAGAAAAAATTAGAACTTGATAAAATGTTTAATGATTCAAATAAATAGAACTCGAATTATTAGAATTTTAAAATTTTTACAGTATTATCTTCTATGGAAAACGATAACTTTCGGAACAATGATTGTAACAGGGAAAATTAATCAGTAGAATAACTATAAATGTTAAGATAAAAAATTTCTATATTAACACAGATAAGCCAAAAGGATCACTAAGCTATTGCCAACTTGAAAAAGAAACTTTTCAAGAATTTGTATGAAGCATTTTAAATCAACAACTTAGACAAGAAATCTGTATAAGATATATTTTTTCTATTCAATTTGATAATTACGGCGGTATAAATTGAACTAAACATTATAGAATATTAATGTATGAAAATGTTGGAGACTCACACTCCAGATATTTTATATGGAATTTTGTTCTCTCTCTCTCTCTCTCTCTCTCTCTCTCTCTCTCTCTTTTTTTAAATTAATATTTAATTATGTTTGGTGTGTCTAAAGAACTAAATAAAATTTCAAGCGAGAAACTAGCTTTGTATTATACAGAATGATATGAAAAACATATCGTTTCTTTTGAAACTATATATATTGATAACGAATTCAAAGTAATTTTCGAACAAAAGAAATATTAATGTTCGTAAAAATAATTCAGTTAAATTATTAAAACATAGGAGAATAATTGAGATACAAGATAAATTGTATTATATTTTTTATATGACATAAAATTTTTGTAATTCTTCTAATTTTTCTCATATAAAACGTACTTATGAAAATTATTTTCCTAAAAATCAAAAATTAAGATTTTTATGTTTAAACGGATTTATAATAATTTTATTATGTATAAAAATTGAATATTACTATATAAAATTAATAAAACTCAAATTAATTTATTTCTTTAAATAGTACTATTTCTCTAATTATTTTAATTTCAAAAACTAATCTTCAAACTGATTCATATAAAACATTGTTTTCTTAATTTTAATATCCTTTCTATATTAGGAAACTGCTACATTAACCTTACTGCAAATACACTTGCAAAAATATTTTTGCATGAGAATTGTGAATTGATAACCTGTAATTGTTTGAACAATAGTTTACAGTTTTTAAAATACATTTTTAAATCTGATTTAGTGGCAATAAACGCACACATACACAAAGTAAAAAAATACTAAAATAATAAAAATCAAACATAAAATATTCTATTTTATACAAAAAAAAAAAAAGTTGCAAAAAGTAATATTATAAAATTTCAATTTTTTTAAAATGATCTGTACACCCTGATACTGAGAACCAATTCAGAACTATATAGATGGTTCAAATTGCAGAACTGAAAAGCACCATCACCATAAAGGGAACAGATTTTTAAATATTACCAGTTGCATAAGATCATACACAGAGAGTGTTTTAACTTAACCTAGTTGAACTCGTTTTTCGAGTTCGGATTTTATACACATAGGATTTTTAGACACATAGATTGTTAGACACATGGGTTTAGACACATAGGTTTTAGATACGTAGACTTTCCTAGAGGTTTTATACAAATACTTCCAACTTGAAAGTTTGTTAAAATTAAATTCGAAATTCTTTTATATAATTTTTTTCTTCCGATGAGGAGTATTTTCGTGAAAATAGTAGTGTCTAAATTTTTATAGGGTCCCTTGAGCAGAAAAAAAGTTCAATTAGAAGGGGAAAATAAAATTTAAAGGGGAAAATACCTGATGCGATTACCTACGATATTCATGCAGATATTTACAATAGAAATAACGAAAAAACTAGCTAAATAGACTAAAATGAGAAAATTGGAATTATTTTTTTCTTCGACTTTGACTCGTGGCTGACTGAAAATTGAAAACATACTTTAAATAAAATGTGCATGTACAATTTTATTTGTAGCTGATCCCGGATTTTCAGCAGAAAAATTACCATTGTTTTTAATAAGCAACAACTCATCAGATATTGCAGATAATCCTACTATTTATTTTTCTTTAGACTATACTGTACAGAGCAATATGTTTTAATTGAACTTATTTTGCTCAAGGTACCCTATGGAAATTTAGACTCCTTATTTTCATGAACATACTACTCACAGTGGAAAAAAATATATAAAATAATTTTGCATTTAATTTTAACAAACTTTCAAATAGGATGTGTCTAAAACCAATTGTTGAAACTCGAAAAGTGAGGCCAACTATGCTGAAAACAGCCTACTCGTAATTTAAAATAATTAAAATAAGGATATAATATGATTAATTTTAGTCCGAGGTTTTTTTTTCTTCCGTGGAATTACATACCAAATCCTCTCTTTGTAGTAGGAGACTGTTTTTCACATAGGAATGAATGTTTCCAAAATTTTAAATTTTCATTTAAATTTTTTTTTCTTTTAAATTTTCATAAAATAAAATAAAATAAAATTATCAAAAATTGAATCTTTACAGTATGGGCAGAAATTATTTTCAGAGATTGTTTTCTCCTGAAAATTCATTATTTCATGGAAATTTGAGCAAATTATTTCATATTTAAATGTTTCTTATTGCATATTTGAATATATACTCCAGTAAAAATAGAAGTAAACAATTCATTTACAGAATTTTTTTTCTACAACAAATTTTATGTAATAAGAACTTTCGGATATAACGAACATTTTTTAAAGAGGATTAGCTTATGGTAATTTTTCGCATTTAAGTTTGTAATGAACACTGACCATGCGCTAATAATAATAAACATTAGTTATGCACATTAGTTAATCGTATGAAGTAATATACATTAAATTAAGCATAAAAAAATGAAAATATCTTGTTATTGTACATTAAATGTGCAAATATGTATTTTGACATATTCTGAAAAATGTTACTGACTAATATTAAATAAATTGTTATGTGAAATAAATTTGTTATATGGTATAAATAAAAAAAAATCATAAGTTATATCTGCCCTTTACCTTCTGTAAGTTTTATAAAAGAAAATAAATATATATTTAACTGTAAACTAAACTAAATATGGCTTTTCAATTATAAAAACGATTCACTTAATTTTTCCACGATGTTTGCAGTATTGCAGTGCTATTTCATCAGTTTTCGTAATTAGTATCAAAATTACATCCTTATCAAATAGAATAATATTGAACAATAAACATCGATATCGATTACTTATTTAATTCATTAAATAACTCAGATAGAGCAGCTATGAATAAAAATATTATAAGGAATTTAAAAATATTTTTTAATCTAATTTTGCACAAGGATAATTGATCAGACTTAGAACTAATTTGGATTGTGTTTGTCTATACTAGCAGATATATCAGACGTTGTTCAGCATTCAAAATATGCGCAAATTCTAAACGTACTGATATTGTTTTTCAAAATATTCAGATGAAAAAAAGCATATTAAATTTAATTCCCTATAAAAATTAGGAAAAAATATATATAAGAATATCTGTTCTCATTATTTAAAATTATCTGCGTAGTCTAATCCGAAGAATAAAACATCCTGTTTCTGTTTGTAAACCAATGTAAAAAAAAAAAAAAAAATGAAATTTTCCATGACCATAACTAATATAACAATATCAAATATAAATTACCATTTACTTATTAAATGTTTTTATAACCATTTCTTTAAGGAAGTATGTATGTGTATATATATATATATATATATATATATATATATATATGTGCATGTATGTATATATGTATGTATAATGTATGTATATATATGCATATATATTATATATATATATATATATATATATATATATATATATATATATATATATATATATATAATATTAAAATTGTAAATCCAATAGTAGAATGGAAGTAGTAACTCATAATACACACACTATCTTAAAATTTGTCTACAAAATACAATGAATATATATATATATATATATATATATATATATATATATATATATATATATATATATATATATATATATATATATATATATATATATATATATATATATAAATAAAAAAATTGAAAGATTTTAATCGAAAAATATGCATAAACTACTGTATGTACAAAAAAAAAAAAAAAACACATCTTGAGCATATCTGTTACAAATGAATAACTATAGACCAAGACTAAGGATAAAGATAGAAGGTAACATATCACTATAATGGAAAGGGGGATGAGAAGAATATTAGGATACAAAATTCACAATTAAAAGTATATAAATGTAAATAAAAATAAAAAGAAAACATGGCAAAAATGAGAAAAGGCAATAATAATTAGCTCAAGATAAAAGATTAAGACATAGAGAACAATCAACTTGAAACTACACAAAAAATGGCGGTTAGTTCGAAATTGCATTCTCATCAGGACAGCCATACAATTCGAATTAAAACCGATAGAATAGCCAGTTTCTGACAATGGCGATAGTATTTAACTATAGACACCATTGGAACTGTCTAGTGGAAGGAGAAAAATAAATCAATTGAATCATAAATCAGAAAAATAATACCTCCTCGAACAGAAATATGAACTCATAAGCATTGTAAGTTGAACAAGCGACTGAGCATTTCACCTCACTTCGTCAATGCGAGTGGGCACCGGAATGAATACATGAGAACGAGACGACACATAATATGTATGGAGACTTTCAAAAATAGTAATCAGTATAGGACTCAGGACAAGTGGAAAATAGTCATTCGAAAGTAGTAAACAGTATTAGACTCAGGCCAAGTGGTAAGTTAGGTGATAAGAATGGGTGAATTCTCAAAAATGAGTTATCCAATCAAAGATAAATAATGCATGTGTAAAATTATTACGTGGTATATTTGAAATTATTAATAATATTATTTACAAATACTTCCGGATATTGGCAATTTTGACAAATGCGTTTAAGATTATTGATGTGGAGAAAGTGAAACCGATGATCAGAAAGTCGATGTATTCGAAATAGCTGGTTTAAAATGATGTTTCTAAACAATTGAATAGAATTGCAAGATTGATATGATAGCTGCTTTATGATAGTGAAGTTGTAAGAATCTTTTTTATCATTAGATTGGTGATTACATGATTATTGAGGGTATCTAAATTTAGGTCTAAAAAATTTACAGTTTGACTAACGCTAGGTTCATTAGGAATTAATTCTAGGTTAGATGGGTAAAAATCAATATTAATTGGAAAGGAATCATCAATGACAATACAAATTAAGTCGTCAATATATATATATATATATATATATATATATATATATATATATATATATAATATATGAATTACAGTTAAAATGACATTCATAATAATAAAGATATAAGTTAGCGAGTATACTACTACTACAGCCACCTTGTTTACCCAAATTTAAATACTATTTTAGTAGAGTCTTGCTACCGGAATATCGAAATTTGGTATCCCAGGATTATCGTCCTTAGTTACTTGATATATATAAATACACTAGAAAGCACTAGAAAGATTGATATATTCAAGTATACCCTTTATAGACCAGAGTTGTGCAAACTTACTTACAGGAGGGTCAAATAAAATATTTTTCATTATTTTTCTTTTTTCATTTTTTCAAAATTCATTTAAAGAAATGTTTAATTATTCATAATACAAGTCAATAATATATACCTATTAAATTGTTTTTAAGTTTAATCAGAAAGTTTAAATTATGGGGAGTGTGAGATGAATGAAACTGTGATTGAGCTTCCTAAAGTGTTTTTCCATAATCTGAATTAAACTGTCGGAAAGTGATTTTCAAGAAAGAAAACAAAGATCAGTATAGTTTTTTTAGTCAGTTTCATTTACCAAGTTGATGAAAATGTTGATTTTGGCATGACTTTTTAAAAATGCAGTTTTGTTGTATTCAAAAAAAGCCTGCTTTATTTCAGAGTTTCACTGTAGTTCAATCAATCAATCTGTATAAAGCAGTTCTCACATTTTCGTAATCTAGATCAGGTGGCATCCAGAAAAATATCCAGATAGAGTTCAATATCCTTAAAATCTTTAAAACGTTGTTCAAATTAAGAAAGCGGTTTTCTTACGCAGTTTAATGATTTGTTACAACAAAATGGAACATCACATTAAAATTATTTGTGGTTTTTAACATGGTTCGCACATCCTTGGTACAGATACTAAGTAAATGAGTAAAATATCTTTGCATCAAGTACAGAAAACATATGATTAGATTTGTAGAGCCCGGAACTGAAATGACAGGGAATGTATGGACACCAATATACTTTGATAATTTAAAAAATTATTCGGAGTTTTTTTTAATTACATTTTGAAGCATACACAAACAGAAAATTACACCGTGCTTTCAAAACTTACAGTGCTCCTTAGCGACGATGTAAATATGTTCATGTGTTTAGCTCCTTATTTATATCTAATTCAATGAATTAATATGAAATTAGATTAAAATTTGCGGGAAAGAAAATATTTCCACGTTCAAGTGGATGATCTTGGACGCATACATAAATGTGCATATACATGCATATCCCCGCTACTTTCTTATGTTCAAAACGGAAAATTTATCATTCTGAATACAGATCCCTGGTTGTTAACTTTATGTTGCTTATGTTTAACGTTTTAAAATTAAAATTAAGTAATGATAATTTTAAGCATATATTTTTTATTTACTAGTTATTCAAGCTAATTGCTTAAATACACACAACTACAGCTGCTAACAATATAAATATTGATCTTTACCTGTCTATCCTTCTTCCCAAGAGGATAGTGAGGAGGGAGGAGGGTACGGTCCCTGGGGATATCACCTCTAGTGGTTCTGTTCTAAATTGAGTGGAAATAAGATGCAGAAGTCCAACCTCACCTCTTTGCAGGGTGTTTCCTGGTAGCGAGGCAATGGCAAAAAAAATTTCTATAATGAGACATGGCCACAACACCAACTAATCCGATTAACCTAGAATTTATACCAAGAGTGTTAGTAATAACATTAATTATTAACATATAAACCTAAATTTGGATCCCCATAATACACTAATTACTAATTTATATAATAAAAATATCATTGTAACTTTATATTAATAAGTTACTATCATTTCATTTATGTAATTATATTCAATTAATTCGTAACATAATAATAAATCAACTTTTTAGAATACGTAGGCATTCAAATAAAAAATATCATAATCTACACATTAATAATCTAAAACATATCAGAAAGATACATAACCACCTTCAATTTTTTAGCAGTATTATTATTAATAAATTTAAGTATACATCATAAAGTAAATGTATTATAGGATTATTTTATTATTTTTATTCAATACACATTTCATTTAATACACATTTTATATTTAATATACAATGTATATCATTTCATGGAACCTATTTTCTTTATCATATTTCCAAATTTCATGGTTCTTATTAATTTTTATTTTTCCACGTTTCAAATACTCTTTACTTAATTGAATTATCAATGAAACTGATTTATGTAAGAAAAATATCAGTTATTTTCTACTATATCCAGTACCAGTTTGTTTGTGACTTGCCTAATAAAACTCATTCCGGTTCCATTGCATTTTTACTATCTTCGTCAAAATGGATGATGTTTGGTATCAATGCTAATGTTGATTTTATGTATTCCCATTATTTCTCTATGCTGTATTAGATCCAGAGTTAACAACTTTTAACTCTCAGAAACACGGCACAGCAATCATGGTTTCAGAGAATTCCCGAAGATGGATATAAGTAACTAAAAAGGAAAATTGAAATATTGAAAATGGATTAGCATCATAAGCTTAATTATCCTTAAAGAAACAATACAACATGGGTACTGAACCAAAGTATCAAATGGAAGTGCAAGAATTATTTCTTCGTCAGAGGTCCACTTAATCCATGATTGCTGCTGTGTTTCTGTGAGTTACACACTATCAAAGATAAGTGTGTTCAAATCTAGACCAAACGAAGTAAAGGTAAACAGATAAAATCAAAATTATACTATATCAAACATCAAAGATCTTGTTGAAGCATATAAAGATGCAATGGTACCGGAATGAGTTTTATTGGTCAAGCCATAAGCTAAAATGGAACGGACATAGAAAACAACTGATATGAATCGAGCATAAAAATCAGTTTAATTGACAAATTCAATTAAATAAAGAAGAGTAATTGAAATATGGGCTAATGAAAAAGTTGTATATATTTAAGAAGTAACAGGAAATCTGGAAATATGAAAGAGTAAAGGAATGTAATGATCTAAATTGTTTATTAAATATAAAACGTGTATTAAATGAAATGAACAATTTAGCTGTATAAGCGAGTGCAGCGTCCACTTCAAAAATAAGAGCTTGCAATTTTGTCCCAGTAGCTCAACGGTAGAGCGTCGGCTGACCAGTTCGGAGATCTAGGGTTCGATTCCCGGTTGGGACAGCAAGGCTCTTAAATAAATAAATAAAATAAACAGAAATAAAATAAATAAATACATAAATAAATAAGAAATGTATGACGAAGCCATTCTCTTTTGTATACTTATATCGTACGGTCCTACAAATTTTCAGGATAACCAAAAGTGTTATTTCTAGAACTGAAGATGGAAATCTTTAGTGACCCCTCCCCCCCATATTAGTTATTATCTTTATAGTAAATTTCAATGTAGGAAGTACCGTGGGATGAGAGTAAAATTTGGCGTGACAGGAGCATGATTTTCACAGACGAATAACGTGCAATTTGTTATTTATATTCATAATCAATTTAATATTATTTATATTTATTATCAATTTAATATTACTTTCCTTGCAATACATGCTACATGTAATGGGAAAGTATTTGTAAATTTCAATGAAGTATATAAGGGGGGGGGGGAGGAAATAAATCAATGAGTTGGTGGTACAATTTGGATACAATTAATGATACAATTTGTTATTGCTTACGGACGGCAAAGTCATAAATCCGCCTCTGCTTGTATTGCACGGAGTTGGAGTTGATGCCCCTAAAAATGTCTTGATGATTTTCAAAATGAACACCCCGTTTGATATCCCAATCTTTGAACCCATATTTCATGCTAATAAATTTTTTTTTTTTTATGCTTTTAGAACATATATTGGTACATTAGTTTATAATTAATAAAAATGTACTCATTAAAGTGCTTATGTTTTAAAAGTATTAGCTATTTTTTTTATTATTTTTAGTTTTCAAATAATAAATTTGTATGTCCCAACTCAAAACACCACACTTAAGGAAGTCTCTTTTTATGCTTTCAAACTAGATTAGCTTTTGTATATGAATAAAAAAATATGGTTTTACATTTTAATTAACAAAAATGCAAGTGATTCCTTTAAAATATAATTATTAATATTTAAAAATTTAAATTTAATATGTGGGCCCTGTACATCTCATGCGTGTTACTACTATTATTTTAAATAGGTTTTGATTTCTGCAGTTGGTAACAAAGCTATGGAAGCCATATTGTTCCTTCTTATCTAGTATAAAAAAGGATTACAAAAAATTAATAACAGAGTATAATTTTATTTTTAATTTAAGTCAAATTTTTATGTAATGTAAAGCTTAAAAAGTCAATTCATTTGAAAATCACCCTTAAATGCATTTTTATAGAAAAAAAATAATTTTTTACTAAACTGTCATTTTTTACTAAACTGTTCATTTTTTACTAAATGATTCATTTTTTACTAAACTGTTGTATGCATGAAACCAATATCTTCCTCGCTTGTTTACTACTGGCGAGAACTCGACCAATAATAAAATGTTAGCATCGGTAAATAACCAATGTGGGTAGAGCACCCCCGGAACCAGAGGATAAAGCACATCATAATAATCTATCCAGAGCCCTGGGCTGCAGGGGAGGATTAGCATAGTAAAACAGTGTATGGGATGTGGGGCACAAAACAGTTTTTTCCTGCTTTCAGTGGGGGCAAATATTTAAATAGGGCACATAAATTTCAATGTAGGAAGTACCGTGGGATGTGATGTAAAATCTGGCGTGACAGGAGCACGATTTTCACTAAAGAACACCGTTCATTTTGTTATTTATATTTATTATCAATTTAATATTACTTTACTTGCAATACATGCTATATATACAATAGGAAGGTATTTGTAAACTTCACTGTAGGAAGTACCGTGGGATGAAAGTAAAATTTGGCGTGACAGGAGCATGATTTTCACAGGCGAATAACGTCCAATTTGTTATTTATATTTATAATCAGTTTAATATTATTTATATTTATTATCAATTTAATATTACTTTCCTTGCAATGCATGCTACATGCAATGGAAAGTATTTGTAAATTTCAATGAAGTACCGTGGGATGCGATGTAAAATCTGGCGTGACAGGAGCATAGTTTTCACAGACGAATAACGTCCAATTTGTTATTTATATTTATTATCAATTTGATATTACTTTATTTGCAATATATGCGATAACCAAAGGGATGCGATATGCAAAAGTAGCAGATTGAGATAAGAGAAAAATTAGAATGAGGAAAGAGAAAAAAATTAAGGAAAAAACAATTAATGGAGAAATAATTAGAATAAGGAAAAGAAATAATTAAAAGAGGAAGAATTAGAATGATGGAAGAAAAATAATTAAGAAAAAAATTATTAAAATAAAAATCATTGCAATAAGGATATAGAAATAATTAAGAAAGAAATGATTAAAAGAGGAAGAATTGAAATGAGAGAAAAGGAAAAATTAAAAGAGAAATATATTAGAGAGAAAGAATTAGAATGAGAAAAGAAACAAAAAAGTTTGATAAAGTATCAGGGTCAGAAAAGAGAGGGAATTTGAATAAGGAAAGAGAAAAAATTTGGAAAAAACAATTAAAAGAGAGATAATTAAGAAAGAAAAATTATAATGAGAAAAAAAATAACTAAGAGACAAAGAATTAGAGTGTCAAAAGAGAAAAAATGTAACAGATAAAGAATTAGAATGAGAAAAGGGAAATAATTAAAATGCAAAAAGTGACAGAACAGCGCAGTTGACTTTAGGCTTTGGAATCCAAAAAATTAGGGAAATTTGATATTTTTTTCATTTTATTAAACGTCGTAAATTTATTCAAGTTTCTTTTTATGCATGTAATATGCTTTTTTTTTTTTTTTTTTTTTTTTTTATCAAACTTGTTACTTCTTTCGCCTAAAATCAATATTAAATATTAGTTCGTTTCTGAAAAGTTCAAAACCCACCGGGAAAATCAGAGGTTTTTTTATACATGCACGGCGTAGGGATCCTGTCAAAGCTAAAGAACAACCTGAACTTCCTGCCTCGGTAGTACATATACAACGGATTAAGGTAAATGTCCTCGCACTTTTTTATTCAATTTGTGTTTCAAGCCCTCTGAGAAACTTGTTTCCCTTTTGGATTTCCAGACGTTCATTGGGGGAGGTTCAAGACTTTCTCAGATGGGGAAATGTAGGGGTTTAAGGGAATTTCCACTTCCGTCACATTCGTCGGCACGAGTCAATGACCTTTTCGCAGAGAATGAAAACATTGCGCCAACAGGTTAGGCTTAAAAAGTAATAGTTCATGAGAAAATAGAAAGTAATTCCCCCAAACTGTTTAACTTTAAGGGGGCGCAAGCGAGCCGAAAAGAAAGCTATTTTTATTTTCATTCATTTATTTATTTTTAAATTTTCTAAATATACAATGCCTTAAAAATATTCTACTCAAGTTTCATAAAGAATTACACTGAAATGGCTGAGATATAGTGATTATATTGACATACGTATATACTATAGCGCTCAAGACTGCGTCAAAATTTTCAATGTGTTTTTCTCGAAATCAGTTTTAAAAACGGGTTGTCGCGATATTTAGGGTCAATTTTGAGCGATTTATTGGAAATTTGGCCTGCTTTTTCCAGATAAAAGCGAGCAAAACTACATAGCCGATTTTTGATTGAGGTTTTCCTTGCAAATTTATTGCAAAATACGTAGTTTTTTAAGGTACATCCTTTTATTATTTGTATGTAACTTAAGTGCATAAAAAATGTATTTATTAAAATGTATGCAACTTAAATGTATGAAAAATAACGACAAACCAGATTTAGACTTTGTAGTCGCTTCAGTTCTTGAGTTATTCCTCCCCAAAACGAGTATACATTCATATGGCGGGCCCAAGACGAGCTGTTGTTATAAAGTATAGAAAGTGATAAATTTTACCATGAAAGACAGCGATATGTCAAATATGATAATTGTAGCTACACTGGATCTCGAGTTATTCCAGAAAAATGAGTATAAAACGATAGCCCAATAAGGTTCAAAATTTAAAAAAAATGTACATTTACGCTTATAAAGCGAAACCTTAGAAAGGGATCCATTGCATGAGTTATATAAGAACTAGCAGAATAATTTATGGATTATAGAAGAAGGGGAATTGAATCAAGGTATTTAACAACTGCTAAAGAAGAGTAAACTTAAGAGTCTACATCGGTTATGTAAATTTGGGAATGGAATTTGAAGTCAAAGTTCAAAATGATTGATATTGAAATCATATGAAAAGGCAGACATTAGTTTACAAAATCAACTTTCTTCTCATCGACTCAACAGCCTGGTGTGGGCCTTGGCCTTTTTGACGATTTTGTTCCATCGACCTGTTATCGCCGATAGCTCTTCAGTTCTTAGTTTTACAAATGCTCAAGTCCTTGTCTACACAGTCAATCTACGTTTTGGTCTTCCTCTAGGCCTAACTCCAATTGTCCTGGTCAGAAATATTTTTAGTACCCATTTCGTCGGGCATTCGGATGATATATCTAGCCCATTTCATTCTTTATATATTTTTGCGTAACAAGGTCTGGTTCTTTATATAGGTGGTATAGTTCGAAATTAAACTTTCATCGCCATATGCTATCTGTCTGTATACCCCTGAATACGCTTCTTATAGCCTTTCTAAAAGCACCTTTACTTGAACACAGTCAATTTTGAGAGTTACGGGATCATAAAGGTGAACAGGACTATGATTGAAAATGTCAATATTTTATGATTTTCTGAATGCAACTAGAACAGTAATAAGTGAAACTAGAGCAACGTATTAAGCACAAATTAAATAACAATGCAGCATACAGCTGTTTCGAGGATATGCTGGAGCCCCTTCATCAGTGGTGCAAGAGAATCAACAAACCCAAAGTCCAAAAGAGGAATGGGCACAAAAGGGAGAAGCAGAAGGATTATATACCTAAGAGATTGGCTCGCTCTTAATCCAGGTCTTGGGTATATAATCCCCCTTCCGCCCATTCCTCTTTTGGACTTTGGGTTTGTTAGTTCTCTTGCACTGACGAAGGGGCTCCAGCGTATCCTCGAAACAGCTGTATGCTGCATTGTTATTTAATTTGTGCTTAATACGTTGCTCTAGTTTCACTTATCCTTCGCACAAAGTGTATTTTACTTATTGATAAAACAGTAATGTAACCAAAAGGTTGAAATTTTCCAAAGTTCTTCCAAAGGGAAAAAAATAAAAAAGAAGAAGAAAAGAAAAATTGCCAAGTTGAAAGAAATCGGTGGTCATCGGGTTAGGGGCTATATTAACTTTACATCATGGGCAGTGATTCAACAATTTCATTGGTGTTCTTATAGAGTCTATACTGGAAAAAATAATCCCAACACTATATAACCACATTTGCAATCGGTCATAACATCTGCTTTCCAAGACCTTAGTTACTCCATGGTTGACAATGAATGACTCATTTGTTATGTCGAATGTTTGGCATTCTTCATAAATGACGAAATATAGAAAACGTTTCAAATTATATGTGAATTTACTTAAAACAGATACAGAACTTCATAGGTTCAGTTCAGATGCTCACTAGTTATATCCAAGGGAATAATTAGCGAAACTGCTGAGGAAATTATTCATTTTAAACGTGACGTCCGTAAATGTAAATGGGGTATTTTCGAGCGTTGAAAAAAAAAAAAAAAAGATCTTCAGATGCGGATTTTGAAGGCAATGATATGATAAGTGTTTTTGATTTCTTTTTATCCAATGCATTTTTGATCGTTTTCGCTTTAGATAATACCAGGGCATCACTTACAGTCCAGGGCCTAATTGCATTTGGGAACCACTAGGAAACATTTTAATATTTAATTATACCGTCAATAATAAATACAGAAAGTTGTTTGCACTTTATGGAAACGATTTTGTTAATTAATTTTTATGCATAAAAGGCGTATTTCTTGCAGCGATTTTCTTCTATCTGATAGACTTGATTCTTGACTATAGCTCTAGCTTGAATTTTTCATGAAAGTAAACGCTTTCTTAGCACCGTCATGTCAATTTTATCCCACTCCTCTTAGGTCGTTTTCCAAAGTCCGTTAGTGTTCTTGGATGCCATTTTCCTAAGGCTCGTTTTAAAAAACCGACAGCGCAAAAGTCCATTGGAGAAGCGTCAGGTGATTTTACAGGTATTTCATTAAATAGGATACATTTTATTCCTGTTTCTGATTCTTTCTTTGCTAAATATGCGGCAGTTGACTTAAACGTGTGACTAGAGACTTTGTTCATATGAAGCTCAACTTTATGGATGTTCTTTCCATATAAGGCTGGAATTTCTTCTTCAAAAATTGGTTACAATATATTTTGCTGATAGTAGAGTGAATTAATTTTAGCTTTACTTGAGACTTTTTGTGTTTTAATTTACCGCTGTAACAAAATCCTGCAACTATCATGAATCTCTTTGGGAACTTTTCGTACACTGACGAAGCCATTTCGTACGATCATTTTCGTCAGGTGAGCAATAGAAAATTGCTCTTTTTTTATTACAGTCACTTAAATACACCCATGCCTCACCCAGTGTTACCACACATTTCCATTTATCAGCAGCTAAGTGTTTTTCATATAATTTTCTACAGTTTGTTTTTCTTTCCGTAATATGCTTAGGCAAAAGCATAGATGAATTTTAGATTTAAACATCTTTTTAAACTTCAAATCTTTATGAATGATTTTACTTACAAGTGCCAGAAGACATTCCCAGTTTCGATGCAATGGATCTTTGAGTCCGTGGATTTTCTTTTAGGATCAGAGACTTTACTTTCTTGATATTTACTCGCGTTTGAACAGTTTTAAGGGTGCGATTTTGCGGCCATTTTTTCATTTTTACTTTCAGCTAGACGCTTTTTCCCTTTCAAATTTAATATATTAAACATACCTTTCTTTGAAATGCAATAACCTCGAATTTTACACCGTTTTACAATTTGTTGATACGAATATTTTTCCTCGGAAAGCGCAGTTACATAACCTTCGAGCCATCTATCAATTTCAGGAGACATTTTCAAAATAAATTTTTTATTCTACATTCCAATCAAAGCAAAACAGTAGCAGACAATTATATTGAAAATGCCAAATCTTTATCTCAAAATGCTAACGAGAAACATAAATACAAAATCGTTTCCATAAAGTACGAACGACCTTCTGTACATGTTTGAAGCAAACGGCATAATAAAAATTTGGATCATAGTACAACATGAATTTTGCTGAAATATTAAGTAATTTTGCTGACGTTTTCGTACACATCACTGATATTCTCATTTAGTTTTAAAACTATGAAAAAGTTATTAAAAAAATGCCATTAGGACACAAATTGAGGCCCGTGCATAAATTAGGCCCCAAACAGTACAGAACAGCTAAACAAGCGAAATATTTCACATTCTTTTTGGATAGTTTTTGTAAAAGTTTCATGCTTTTAGTATTATTAAACATCGAAAAATACGGTTAAAAACTATTCATGGATGCTGTTGTTGGCAAATGACATTGTTGTTTAGACTTGTCTTTAACGTACAATTGCTAAACACTGGCCAAGAACGCATATAAATGGTTAATTGTTGTGCCGCATTAACACCCCCAAATGTGAAGCAGTCGGCACTATTTTCACAGTTGTAGCACAAATTTCAAATATAGAGGGAAGGATAATCGTTTCAATAGCTGAATGAAAAGAACATTGTCTCTTTAACCGGAGATCTGTGGTTTGATTGTCCACAATATTTTTATTTTTACAATATATGTACAACTATTTAAAATGAGCCATATTATAATACTGGATTTATGCGGTGATTAATGCCATATATATAATTGTGAGTAATCGGGGCAAACCCTTTTTGTTCTGACGCACATGCACAGATCAATCAGACAATGTGCAAGATCACTGAATAGGATAAGCTCAGGGCCGTAACCAGGCAAGGGGGGCTAAGCCCCCCAAGAGGTATACTTTGCCCCCTCCCCCCTGATAAAAATATTAAGTTTTTAGTAGTGATATGAAATTTCATGTAAAATGTCATTCACATTTTGCATAAAACATTTCTTTGAGATTTTTGTTTTTATAAATTACTTTGTTTTAAAGATTTTTTTATTTAGCTGAATTTGTGATTATACTAATGATCCATTTATTTACATATTTAATTTAAAAATATTTAAAAATTATGACAATAGTATTTAGGATACTTTTGTATTATCATGGTTATCACTGCCATACATTATAGAGTCAAAATCAATTTGACTCTATAATGTATAACACTAGATATACACTATAATGTATAACACGATGTATAATAGCTTTATGGATATTAATAACAACTCTTAACTCTTAGCTTGCAAATATAAATATTCAATTATTTGTTAATAATTTATATGAATTGAAATATATAATAGTAACTATTATGGTTTATAAATGCTAATGATTAGTTATGTTTTTGGTGAGCCCTTCCTTTAAGACTGTTGAGTCCCCATTGAATTTCCTCCCAGCCCCTCTTCAATTTCGCCTCTGGCTACTAAGCTATTTTCAAAATATTTCTGTTTTTCAAAATTTTAGTCAATTGGGAATATTTGAAATGCCCCGAATCACCGAATGAGAATGAAATAATTTCAATATTTGAAACGATGCGAATTCGGGCGTATAGATAGCTTAGCTTCCTTAACAACAACTCAAATCTGATTGTGTGCGAAAATTTTCGTCGACATTGTAGAACTCAACCGATTAAAAAAATGTACTTAGCTTGAACTAATTCTGTTTAAGTCATGTCGAAGCTCGAATTTTAAATTTCGATCTATGCATACTAAGATATCTATTAGGTCAACTCAAGTTCCATATACAGTGTTAAGATTTCAAAAAATTCATGATCCAAATAGAATTGCTTACTTATTTGGTACAACTTGTATGCAATTATAGACTGCCTTGTACATTAATTATTTAATATTTTGTATTCAATATTTTGAAATAAACGTCTCAATTATTAAACGTGCATCTAGACTAGATACCCTGCTTCGCTTCAGCTTCGGGCAGCGAGAAACAGTCATAGTTTAAATTTGATCTAATTTGTAAGGTTGATATTCATTTCGTCCAATAAAAAACGCCCATTTTTACAAATATAAATTACGAATTAAATAACAAACAAAAATATCACGAGTCTGTAAAGAAAATCATATGCTGGGCACATCAAGTATTTCACATTTGTTTTGGACTGTAACTCTTTCCGACCATTGCTGTCCCTATCTTGCATCAATCTCGCTGGCGACGATTTAAAGAAATTGTTTTATAATGAAAAGTGCAGGATGTCACCCTCAGAACAGAACTCGCGCCACTTAACACATTTTGAGATCTTAAAGCCTGTGTTGATGATGATCACATTTCAGCGCAGGTAAAAGGAAAAGATAAAGACTGGGCACGGAAAAGGTGTTTTTTTTTTCTTTTCCATCGAAGATCACTGTGCCAAGGTCAATTCGCCTGCCTGTAGACGGACGAGTTCAGAAATGAGTTGTCAGCTGATGCGATACAAGAGGATAAATGACAAGCCATTCGTCATGTTGAAGGTTCGTTTGGAATTTGTGGGAACATGTTCCAACGGATATGCATGTCTTAGGAATAGGAATAGGCTCATTTTCTGAAACAGAGGAGGAAAAGTAGATGCGGAGACACAAAGCAAAGAACCTGAACAAGAAAGACGCTGTTCAACTATTGTTCTTTAACTCTGCATAATGGCTGATCGATAATTTTGGCGGCGCTACACTAAAACTTACTTGTGACCCCCTATGACATCACTGCCGTTTTGGTGATTTAAATTGTTCAGTGACGTCATCAAGATGATTTTCTTAAATTAAGGAACTTTTCATTTTAAACCTAAGGGTCGTTTTACGTCTATGCTTTCTTTCCTGTTAAGGGAAAATAAAGCAACATAATCCATAATAATAAAAGAAGATGTCTGTCTGCCTGTTTGTTTGTCTATGTTGTTTGTAGCGAAAAATCTAAGCGACCCACAACCCGAGATTTTTTGTAAAGTTCAAATTAGTTTAAAAGTAAATAATTTAATAACTGAAATTCGTCCCGATCCCAATACAGCGATAATTTTGCTCGGTAGCGCCATCTATTCCACGTTTCAAAAATTTATTATTAAAATCATTTTTGTGTTTGACTTAAAAAAAACCACATTTTTGAAGTTCAAAAGAGGACATGATCGACTCTTTCAACTTCGGCCCAATGTACTGATTATTGATAAAGATATATATATAAAATTTAAATCCAACGAGTCCGGTCCATTAGGAAATCATGGTCTAACCTGTCTAATCCCGGTCTCTGATCCCGGCCTAACTTTCATCAGTGAGACTCTGCAGTTTTTTCGATTGCTTTACATTTTACTTGTGCGTTATTTATAGTATTATTTAAAGACTAAAATGTCAGTTCCATGAATTCATTGATACATTGCGTGTTCCCGAATTTAAATTTAAATTAGTTTATTTTGGCATATTTCATCAAATCTTTATGCAATTAGAAAGCACACAGTTGTGTTTCCAATGATGTGTCCTTTTTCTAATGTTTTTTTTTTATTTAGTTCGCTTAGAAAACAAGTGTTTATTGCGTCATCTTATTATCAGTGTTTATTGCGACAACTAAATACCTGCTGTAAACGGGAGCTGATATTTTTTGTTCACTAACATCATGTTGGGATTTTTGAAAAAGTGGGCTGGCACCTGAAAAAAAATGTCAAACTGAGAAACCAAGAAGAAACCCGTATTCGGGTTTTTAAAGAAATTCGCATAAGTCCGATTATTTAACATTTACTTTGCTCGTAATTTACAGTAGAAATTCATTTATCCAATATCACCCTGTCGTCTTTTTTTCAAAAACTTTAATGAATGAATTAATTGAATCTCGACTTTTAATACGAGCAGAGCTGGGTACATTTTCCAGTTGCACAATAAATAAATCTGCTTTTTGTGAAAATATAACTTTCTAATTCTTCATTGAAGAAAGCAGGCATAGGTCAATTAGGTGACTGCAGTTGTTTCAAGGACATTTTGATCAATTTCCCTCAGATCGAAAGAACAAATAGTGTGGGCTCTTAACAACTGCTAAAAGACCAGAGAACTCGAAAAGCCCTCTAAAGAATTGTAGTCGCGTTATTCCTGATTTTTTCAAGGAAGCATTACAAAGGTATAACATAATTATACATAAATTAATATACACTCCATTATGCTGTCGTTTCGAGGACACGTTGGATCCCCTTCGTGAGTGCTAAACAGACTAACAAAGATAAAGCAAAAAGATTAATTGGATCATTCATCTTTTAACTTTGAGTTTGTTGATTTGACTACATTTTGTCTTTTTGATTTTTGGTCTGTTGGTCTGTTTAGCACTGACGAAGGCTGACCAGTGGTCCAATCCTCGATATGCTGCGTTGTATATTTATTTATGCGCACCTACGTTGCTTACTTTTTATACTTATCCTTTGTACAACGTGTTTCTATTTATTGATTACTTATTCACTTTCTTTCCTGGTTTATGGGTTTTCCAGCATGTACAGAAAATATTTAGTTTTTCCTTAAATACTCTTCAATGACAGACAGCCGTCTTTCTTGACAATACTGCCATATTTATAGTTCTTACGTAATAAATCATTGTATTACTTGTAGTAACAAATTACCTATTTCGGGAACTTTAAGCTAAAGTTTACTCATGGCCAAGGCCGTTTTTACAATGTTGTCTTTGGGCCTTGTCGAATACAGCTGACTTTCTTTGTAAACTCGGTTTTGCTCATGACCACTATAAATATATATACTATAATTTGCTCATGACCACTATAAAATAGAAAAATGTGGTTGTATAAGAACCCTCTTTTTGATCCGGGGCCTGATGAAGTTTCTGCTTCATTTGCTTCATAATAAATACGCGGCTGATTTAACACACACTACAAACCACTGGTGTATGTATGCAGGATCTTAAAATTCAAATGATATCAAAATCTTAAAATTCCAATAGAGTTCTATAATCACTGGAATTAGTAAACATTTATATTGAGTTCTAATTTTTCATATAATGCTTTTATACGCATTTGATAGCAGTATGTGCAAACATTGTTGAGCTGTTATGCCCACACCTTAAAGACACAAAGACGGACATCTTTCCAACAGTGTTCTAAATGAGTTCAGGATATCTCGAAATGTGTTCATCTGTCAAAATATCGAACTCGAAAAATTTCGGTAAAACAATACTTTTCTTGTACAATTGCGTGAGAAAGAAATGATATAATATATTAAGGAAAACTTGAGCAACGCCTTTAAGTACAAATAAGATAACAATGCAGCGTACAGCTGTTTCGATGATACAATGGACTTCCTTTGCCAATGCAAGAGAACCGTATAACAGCTGTATATGCTGCATTATTATCTTATTTGTGTTTAAATAAGTTGCTCAAATTTTCCTTAACCCTTTGCACGGAAATTTTTCTTTCTTTTTTTTTTTTTACTTATTGATATAACATATGTCGAGTTAATATTTATGTTATATGTAGTTTTATAATTTAAAACCAATGAAATTAATGGCTCAACTCGACTTTCTCATACCAGAATCAAGCTTTTTTTTCTTCCAAATTTTACAAGGGAAAAAAAAAAAAATTAAAATATCGGTATCGTGAGTCCAAATGATTACAACTATAGCGTGTTATCCTTCACTTTAAAGGGCTTGAAAAAAATCTTTTGACTGATACTAAACTTCTAAATTTGACAATGTATTCCCCCACGGAGGGGATAACTTCGCCCCCCCCCCCAAGGGGGGGCTAATGAAGTTGCGAACAAAATAAAATTATATCGCGGCTATTTTTCACAATAATGATTAAAACTGTTGAGTCTCATGGTTATGGAGTCGTAAATAAACCCTTTTATGCATGATTATGTCATATTTTGTCCTATTGCTATGTTAAAAAAAAACTTAGCGGTCTTAAAACATATATTGGCATCAAAATTTGAATTCGAAAATTTTCGCGAAAACAATACTTTCTTTGCGAAAACAATACTTTCTTTATACTATATATAGTGTGAGAAAGTAATGAGCTGTAAGGCGCGACGATCATGCAGCGTTCTATGTCTATGCAGCGTTCTATGTCTACTACATGTTTTGTATTGTTTTTTAATTCCAAAACTGAATGTAAAATGTATAGATATTTTTAATGCTAACAGTTGAATTAGATTTTCATTAACAATTTAAAAAAACAAAAAAATTAATTCTCCGAGTTAGATGCCGTAACCTTAAAATAAAATATCCTAAAGGGCCAAAAAATAATTCAGGTAATATCGGAACAATGCAACTTTCCTTTAAATTTTGTAAAAAAGAAAAAAAAAATTCTCATTATTGTGTCCTGATGCACAGATTTATCGAAATATGTAGTAGAAATCATATGTTGCTGCACGTAAGACTTTTTAGAAATTTATATTAGTATGCAGATGAATATGATTAAATTTAAATCTATATAGTTATAGATATCGTCTAGGTACGTAGCGTCAGAAAAAGAACCTATAATTATTTTTTACCGAATAGTAACGAGTAAATTACATTGTTTAAAACATAAAGGTAAAGGGAAACTCTACTTCCATGCCTTAAAAACTTCATCTAAAGTTATATCTCAAATACTTATTGATTATGTTCAGGATTTTGTTCAATACTTATTGATTATTTTCTTCGGGCTTTTGCTCAACAATGAAAAAAAAAAAAAAAATCTGATGTGGGCAGCACATGACTTTCGCTATAGATTCAAATTCATTTTTTCTTTTATAATCCGTTAAATTGAGTTTAATTGTCCAAAATGGTAGGGATACTTAATTGATATGTCCAATTTTCAATTTTAATGCATCTTCTTTCTCATTTAGCAGCTTAATGTATTTTAAATAGTAGTCAGTTCCTCAAAATTCTAAAAAGCTTAAATATCTCGAAAACGATTTATCTTAGAGTAACGGGATTGGTCTCTTATTCGTTTCCCCCCGTCAAATATTACATATAAAACAAGCTTTTAATTAAAAAAGTTTACCATATTTAGTCTTACTTTTAGATTTTGACCATTTTTGGGGGTCATTTCGCGTTCTGTTTTCTCAAATCGTACCAAAATCTAATCAGGATCAAGGTAAGCTACAAGTGGCTTACCCACCAATTTTTTATTTAAATTTAAAGTTAGGATTTAGATTTTTTTTTTCAATATTGTTTTATCATAAGCATTTTATCATTTAAGATTACTTATCATAAGCATTTTCTTCAAATTTGATTGGAATCGGACTTAAATATTTGAAGATGATATTTAAAATTTGAATTTTACTTCGTACGATAATCCGCCGCCCCCACCACCACACCCACTCCCCTTTTTTAACGTTTGTCCCGAGGCTTAGTTACGTCACTGTTCTAAGGCCAATCGCTCCAAGCCACATTTAGTCGTACAGATCTTTGCCCTGTATATTTAATTTATAAAACTCATCCATCTCTGGTCATCATCATTTATATAATACATAATTTACCACCGAATATTGACAGGATACATAGTCAAAAGTAAACAAACGTTATACATTCAATTTCTCTGTATATGGGCTCCTGATAATGTTGAATTCGCAAGGCTTCATAACGACAAAAGTGTGTAAGCATTCCTATCTAAACTCAATCATAAACAAGCTAATTACTCATTTCTGATGTCTGGCCTCTGTCTGACGGCCAGACCGTTGAAATGACCTTGACGCGCTGCAGTGATGCCAACGAATCTCGTCATTTTAGTCATTTTCCTCGTTCGTGATTCAGTTCACTCGAAATGACTATAATCAGAGGCTTTTGAATTCGGATAATATATCTAATTACTGGGGAAAAGCGTGGTCGTATAGAAAGTAATTCTGACTTCAAGTTATTTACAATGGAGCTTCACTAATTGTAATGAGCCAGTTTGAACTATTTTTACTTCTTATAGAACAGAGCATTGTGATCGGCGGCCCGCGCGGGCAACATGTAGCCCTCACTAGAGTTTTATGGGGTCCCAAACACCACTGAAATTATTTTCATTTTGTGTAGCACTATGAAGTTAATAAAATTTTGATTTGGGCCACAATTGTTTAAAAGTTAGAAATCACACTGTATTGTGTTGTTAAATATGTGATATCATAAGATTTCTTTTTTTAATAGAGGCTCCACCTTTCTTTTTTTAATAGAGGCCACTCGCTGAGATCGCTTCGCGAACAATTTTAAGCCAAAGCTTTTTTTTTTTAATACTTTTCCAACATAGTTGTAAAGTGTTTATGACTTTGTTCATTCTGTTTGTCTGTTTGCACGATAACTGCAGTTAAAATGACTTTATCAAAATGAAATTTTAGTATGTTGTTGAAACGGTCTGTGGGACATACGGGAATGTAAATGAATAATATCACCCAATTAGTTTCGGATGGGACCCGGGTTGAAAAAATAAAATACATTGAACTCTATGGGACCTAATTTTTCAATCATGGTTTAAGCGGAGTTAGGACTCACAAATTGCTTCGAAAATTTTAGGAAATATTCAAATCATTACGTAAAATGTGTAAAAAAAAAATATGCAAAATCCAACCAAAAATATGCAAATCCAAGTATTTCATAAAAATGAACACATAATGTATGTTTCTGATATCAGTGATCGATTATATCTATAAACTTTGATATCCTGGACAACATGCATAAAGATTGAAAATAATAGGAAACAAGAATACCTGAAAAAGCACTGTATACCATTGAATCTGTCATACCTGCTGATCCATTGGAGCCTTGAATAAAGAGACCAATGTTGCCAATCTCAAAAAATAAAAAGTTGAGAACTGCTGTTGCCAATCGTGAGAAAGAAATAACAGTAATGCGAAAAGACGATAAAAGGTGATATTCAACAGTAAGAACATATAAATACATGGTAATGCTTATTCAAAGGAAAGTGGATGTCAGGCTAAAATAAGATACTAAGGAGAAAATTTAAGTATAATATACTATTCCAAACTTTTAAACTATAATATGTACTAAATAAGCTGGACATTTATATAATTTGCTAGTAATTTTAAGTTTATTAATATGCATAGCATGAAATTTTTTATCAGATAATCTATAAATTCTAAAGGGCTGATTAAGTATAATATTTCTAAACAATTGAATCAAGTTACAGGTATTAAAAGGTAATAATTTATTAATGTTAAAGTTAAAATAGTCCTTTTTATCATATAAATTAGTAACTATCCTATTAGTAGGTTCAATAATAAGATTCAAGTCCAAAAAAATTAATGTTATTACTAATAGTGGCTTCATTAGAAATTAGTTCCAAATTCTCCGGATAGAAATCTATATCTGACACAGTTGTATGTAAAGACCAACAAATCAGATCATCAACACATCTGTAAATTGTATAATATTAGGAAGTAAAAGATCTTTTATAATGATAAAGGTATAAATTAGCTAATATACTGCTACTACAGCCACCTTGTGGAACCCCTTAGACTTGTAAGTATAATTTATTGCCTTGAAATATATAATTATTGAAAATAACAAAGTGAAGAAGTTTAGGAAAATTAACAAAACTGGCTTTAGATATAAGATTAGTAATATAATCATTGTATAGGGCCAAAATGATATCATACAGCTCAGAGATCTTGATATTATTGAAAAGATCTTTAAAATCAAAAGTTTGAAATCCTATTAGATTTTTAAGGGATGTTAATCTATTCTTTAATTCTTTACTATTATTAAGAATAAGGTAATTGCTAGACTGACGTAAACTATCATTTATTTGATTTAAAGAATTTAGAAGCAATTTACTCGCAGTAGTAGAGTAAGTATTATGCCCACTAGTTACTGTTCGAAATTTAATGGGATTTTTATGAAATTTTGGAATAAGCACAATATATGGAAATTTAAGAAATTTATATTTAATATTTAAGTCACTATACATATTGATGTGATGAAGTTTAGGAAATTTGGTAAATATAGTATCAGTAGTATGATAAGTAGCATAAGCATTATATAGAGCTAAAATTACTACATGGAGATCAGTGATCTTTATTATTAAAAAGATCTTTAAAATCAAAAGTTTGAAAACCAATTAGTTTATCAAGTGATGTTAATTTATCTTTTAATTCTTTTCTATTATTTAGAATAAGGTAGTTATTGCTGAAAAAACGTAAACTATCATTTATTACATTTAAATAATTTAGGAGTAATTTACTCGCAATAATAGAGTAAGTATTATTTATGACCACTAGTTACTGTTCTAAATTTAATAGGATTTTTATGAAATTTAGGTATTAGCACTATATATAGAAATTTAAGGAATTTATAATTAATATTTAAATCACTATACATATTGTTAATTTTCAGTTTAATACTATTAGTATAGTGTGAATCAAGTTTATTTAGATTAATGTTATTTAAATAATCTAACAGAAATTGTATATAGATTTTTTTACAGATAACAGCATTATTATTAGAGGTTTTATCAACATAAGTAATAACAAAAGATCTTTGTAAATCATTAATGGAATGTTTTAAATTATCAATATCATATAAAAATCTAGTCAATTTGTTACTACAAATAGTATTTTTAATAAATTTTAATAAATTGAATTTCCACATATTAAATGCCTCTAAAGGCAGAGCGTGTTTAAAAGTTAATTTATAAATATATTTATCAAGGTCAAGATTGATTGACTTTAAAAGAGTTATAACAGGATGGTAACCTGAATTTTGTACCAAATGACATAATGGTTCTTAACGTTTCGTCCTTAACTATTGCTAAGTCTCCTCTGTAACGATATGGCACAAGTGTGGATTTATATAATCAGCATATTCGTCTACCTCGCAAATACAATTATATATATTTATATATATACATATATATATATATATATATATATATATATATATATATATATATATATATATATATTTGAAATGTAATAATAAGAATTATGTAAAAATAAAAAAAATAAAAATAAAATAAAAATACAATTCAAGTAATATTAACATCACCATAGAAGCAAATTCACGGCCATAATGCCGATAAGAGAAAAGAACAGAACCTTCCCAAATTCGATGATTAATCAGAATAAAATTCCTCTTCAGGTCTGAGTATTTAATTCTAATTAACCCAAACAAATATCTGTTTCAGATTAAGCAATAGTACATTACTATAAATGCTTAAACTCAGACTACAGACATCAAAAAATGAAAAAAGGATACATTAAGAAAATTGTATTACCATGCGGCATGAACCCTTCTTCCTCACCACGTGTATACACGATCAACCTCAACAGCTTAATCTAGAAGCACCGGAATGAACAAGTCGAAATTCTACCAGGGAGGCAGTACGAATGTTCACGGAAATACTCCCAAACCCGTCCAGTGAGTCTAAGCTGGAGACTGGGCAAGCAATTCAGAATACAACTTCCCAAACATGCAGAACTGAATATGAATATGAATCAAAGATGAAAATTCCTACTAAACAAGTAATTCATAGGAAAACTGGATAATCGAGAATGCCACTATACACCATTATAAGGGCGCTCAAAACGTATCGAATTAATGAATCTCTTAAATTCAGGAATTCAGAATATTTCATTTTGAACAATAGTTTTGATTTAGTTAATCATCTTAGCAAGTTTCCACAAATTCTTGGTTTCCAAACCTTTGATTTTAAAGACCTATTTAATAATATTCTCATTAAAGATTTACATAAAGTTATTATCTCTCTTTATCATGACTATATATCTTCCAATCATGTTGCTTTTAATGTCAAAAATTTTCCTATGCTCTTGCACTTTGTGTTATACAACAATTATATTATCCAAGGTGATAACATTTATTTACAAACATCTGGTGTACCACATGGTGGCTGTAGTAGTAGTATACTAGCTAACTTATATCTTTATTATTATGAATGTCATTTTAACTCTAATTCATATATTATATATAGATATGTTGACGACTTAATTTGTATTATCATTGATGATTCCTATCCCATTAATATTGATTTTTACCCGTCTAACCTTGAATTAATTCCTAATGAGCCTTGCGTTAGTCAAACTGTTAATTTTTTAGACCTAAATTTAGATACCCTCAATAATCATGTAATCACCAATCTATATGATAAAAAAGATTCTTACAACTTCACTATCATAAAGCTGCTATCATATCATTCTTGTAATTCTATTCAATTGTTTAGAAACATCATTTTAAACCAGCTATTTCGAATACATCAACTTTCTGATCCTCAGTTTCACTTTCTTCACATCAATAAACTTAAACGCATTTGTCAAAATTACCAATATCCGGAAGTTTTTGTAAATAATATTATTAATAATTTCAAATATACCACGTAATGGTTTTACACATGCATTATTTGTCTTTGACTGGTTTACTCAATTTTGAAAATTCACCCATTCTTATCACCTCACTTTCCACTAGGCCTGAGTCTGATACTGTTTGCTATTTTCGAATGACTATTTTCCACTTGTCCTGAGTCCTATACTGTTTGCTATTTTTGAGGGTCTCTATGCATATTATGTGTCGTTCAAGTGTATTCATTCCGGTGCCCACTCGCATTGACGAAGTGAGGTGAAATGCTCAGTCACTAGTTTATCTTACACGTGGTGCTATGCTTTTGATTTCGTGTATCAGTTCGAGGAGGTATTGTTTTTCAGATTTGTATAATTCATTTGATTTATTTTTCTCCTTCCACTAGCCAGTAGACAGTTCCAATGGTGTCTATAGTTAAATACTATCGCCATTGTCAGAAACTGGCTATTCTATCGGTTTTAATTCGAATTGTATGGCTGTCAAGATGAGAATGCAATTTCGAACTAACCGCCATTTTTTGTGGGGTTTCAATTGATTGTTATCTATTCTTAATCTCTTATCTTAAGCTGATTGTTATTGCCTATTCTCATTTTTGCCGAGTTTTATTTTTATTTATTTTTATATACTTTTAATTGTGATTTTTGAATCCTAATATTCTTCTCATCCCCCTTTCCATTGTAGTGATATGTTAGCTCTCTTATATGCTCTCTTTATCCTTAGTCTTGGCCTATAGTTACTCATTTGTAACAGATATGCTAGAGATGGGTTTTTTTTTTTTTTTTTTTTGTACATACAGTAGATTATGCATTATTTTCGATTAAAATCCTTTAATCTTTAATTTTTATATATATATATATATATATATATATTAAATATAAATATAAAAATAAATAATTATAAGACTAATTTGAAACATGAACAGTGTCATACCCTGGTTCAAAAACAATACGGAGGAAAATAAAGTAAAGAGGATATGAAAGAAAATATCTAACAAAAGGAAAACATTGCTACCATATAAGGCAAATTGATCTTAATTTTAAATTATTAATAATATACATGACTTTCTCAACATTCAAGAGAGATACATACAAATCAAGTTCAAACATTATATATATATAATTGAAGAATTTTTATTTTACTTGTATTATATATACCTGAGATAGATCAGTAATAGAAAATGTTCTTAGCATAGAGCATAAGTGAAAGGAAGATGGACTAAAATATAAATGTGACATCAAATGTACTATACGACAAGCCGTTGAATATTTTAAAAAACATGATAAGAAAATATTATAAATGAAACAGGTACTAAATTGGTATAAAATACACCTTTTTCCCTGTTCCATATATAAGTTAAGGAATGGAATAAGAATTACATGTGGTAAAGAGGGGTGAATAAATTTTTTTTAACAATACATTAAGATGAAAGTATTGATATAAATCATATATGTAATGCAGGTACTTAAGGTACTAATCCCCTTGTTCCCTGCATAAACATACATGGTGTAAATGCAAGATATATATATATATTATAGAAACGTGTGTTCATAAATTTACATACATTATTTTATTTGTAAATATATTTTCTGTACAATCTGTAGAGTATCAAAACTAGTTTGAGATATATGTAGCAGTCAACTAATATACCGAGGATTGAACATTGGATTCGTTCGAGCTTCGAGTTATCATACCACTCCAGTTATGTAAGAAATTCTCTTGAAGTTGCAAATTTACTTCATGACTCTTTATTGTAAAAATACTCTCTGTAAATAAGTATAGCAAAAATGGGATATATATCCTTGATTTATAAAAACGCATCATAAACAGTCGTATAACTTATTTGTAATGTCTGGTTTCTGTATGGCGGTTAAGGCGGAGATAGTCGCATAATCTTGGCGCACTGAAGTGATGCCAATGGATTATACATTATTCTAATTTTTCCCGTTTGTGATGAAATTTACTTTAAATAGCACTCATGAGACGTTGAATGAATTATTATTCTGTATCATATATATATATATGATACAGAATAATTATTCTCGCTGAAATAATTATTCTGTATCATATATATATATATATATATATATATATATATATATATATATATATGATACAGAAATTTTAAGCCTTTCCCAATAACGCGCCCTTTTCTTTCATAATTATTATTCCAAATTCCTATTTCATGTCCAGCACATATTGCAACTACATTAAATTCTATCCCACGCCACTAATATTAACAAAATCTGCCAACACTTCCTCTTTTCCTCGACCATACCGTATATGGTCACTAATCTTTACCTCTGTGTAAACTTTCTTATATGAAACTGCATTCCCAATCACATTTTTAAAGCGTAGAACCCGAAGGCAGCATCTTTCCCATACCACCATATCCCTCCCCCCCTCAGCTGTAACTGTACATTGTGTAAAATGTCGCAGACTGCACTGAGATTTGGTGAGAGCTGGTAGACAATCAGGAGTCGTCCAGGATATGTAACTATATCTGTTTCGAGTGTGATATAATAAAGTAGATTTTGGTAACTTGAACGTCCCAACTATTACACACACACACACACATATATATATATATATATATATATATCATCGCATTCAAAAAACGAAGATTGGCGCAATTCTATAATATTGCTAAAACATTCGCACATACTCTTATGAGTATTCTAACAAAAAAAAATGTGATGTGGGCAGCACATGACTTTCCCTGCAGACCTATATCCATGTTCTCTTTATTTTAATTAAATTTAATTCACTTTTAATTCAATTTTCGTTCTCATTTGGTAACTAGACTTATTTTCAAAGTTGGCGTAGAGAACATACGAAAAAACTAAAATATCTCGAGAACGGCTAGTTCTAGTGTAATGGGGTTGGTCTTATTCTTCTCTTCGTTAAACATTTCGTATAAAACTAGCACTCAATTGATATATTTGAGTATACGTAGTTTTTTAATTTGGATTTTGACAATTTTTGCGGTCCATTTTGCAAAAAAAGCAGGTTATTTTTTTTCCGAATCTTATTAAAATCTAATCAGCACCAGAGTAACCCACAAGCGACTTATCACACGAATTTTGTGAAATTCGGTCCATTAGTTTTTTCAGCTAGAGTGGATACAGGCAATTTTTGCGGGCCATTTCGCAAAAAAAGGCGGATTCTTTTATTTCGAATTGTACTAAAAACTAATCACCACCAGGATCACACCCAAGTGACTTACCTAGCAAATTTTATGAAATTCGGCCCATTAGTTTTTGAGTTAGACTGGATGCATACATTACACTGACACACACACACAGACGTCACGCCAAAAATAGGTTTTTCGTATTCTAGAGGTCTCGAAAAGCGTAGATCCGTCGAAAACTCGAGTTGTGATTTGCGATATAATTCCAATACTTTCCCTATACATTACCATGTATTGCAGGGAAAGTAAAAAAAAAAATGTTTTCCGATTTCATAAGTAATTTTAATTTTTTTATGATTTTTAACTGATCTCATTCACGAATCGCAGTGGACTATATGCACTTCAATAGTTTCCCCTGTCTGGATCAGATCCATTTTAAAGAAGGGCAATCGGTTGCGATGGATAGGTACTTGGGATCCGGGGAGAACTTCCGGAGAGAGGTTTTGAATATTTTTTTATTTTTACTTTCCCTGCAATACATGGTAATGTATAGGGAAAGTATTGGAATCATGCCGAAAATCACAACTCGAGTTTTCGACGGATCTACACGTTTCGAGACCTCTAGAATACGAAAAAACTATTTTTAGCGTGACGTCTGTGTGTGTGTCTGTGTGTCTGTCTGTGTGTCTGTGTGTCTGTCTGTGCAGATTTTGTATCCACTCTAACTAAAAAACTAATGGACCGAATTTCACAAAATTTGGTAGGTAAGTCACTTGTGGGCGGGGCTGGTGCTGATTACTTTTGGGTACGATTCGGAATAAAAGAACCCGCCTTTTTTTGCGAAATGGCCCGCAAAAGCCTGTATCCACTCTAACTAAAAAACTGAAGGACCGAATTTCCCAAAATTCGGTAGATGAGTCACTTGTGGGTTACCTTGGTGCTGATTAGATTTTGGTACGATTCGGAAAAAAATGACCTGCCTTTTTTTGCAAAATGGCCCGCAAAAATCGTTCAAATCTAAACTAAAGAACTGGGTATACTCAAATATATCCATTAAATGCTGATTTAATACGTAATTTTTAACGACGAAAAGAATAAGACCAACCGCATTACACTAGGACTAACCGTTCTCGAGATATTTTAATTTTTCATACTTTCCCTACGCCACCTTTGAATATAAGCCCGGTTACCGAATGAGAACGAAAATTGAATTAAAAGTGAAATAAATTTAGTTAAAATAAAGAGAACGTTAATATAAATCTGCAGGGAAAGTCATGTGCTGCCCACATCAGATTTTTACTTTCCCTGCAATATATGGTAATGTATAGCGAAAGTATTGGAATCATACCGAAAATTACAACTTGAGTTTTCGACGGATCTACACGTTTTGAGACCTCTAAAATACGAAAAAATTATTTTTAGCGTGACGTCTGTGTGCGTGTCTGTCTGTGCAATGTATGTATCCACTCTAACTGAAATACTAATGGATCAAATTTTATAAAATTTGGTATATAAGTCACTTGTGAGTTACCCTGGTGCTGATTAGATTTTGGTACGATACGGGAAACAATAACCCACCTCTTTTTGCAAAATGGCCGTTAAAAATCGTCAAAATCTAAAATAAAAAATTATTTATGCTCAAATATATCAATTAAATGCTTGTTTTATGCATAATTTTTAACAATGAAAAAAATAAGACCAACCCCATTATATCAATCCCATTTTCGCATTTATGCAACGCCACTGTTGAAAAAACTCCCAGTTTCCAACTGAGAACGAAAATTGAATTAAAAGTGCCAGTTCAATGTCATTTTAAATAATTGTGGGCGTTATTTTGTCCAATTAAACCGTTATGCAAGCCGTTCTCCAAATATTTGTGTTTTTTCGCATTTTTGCTATACCGATTTTGAGTTCATTATTTATATGCGTTATTTAGTGCAATTAAACTAAATTTAATGAATTTTTAATGAAATAAAGAGACGATGAATTTGAGTCTGCAGGGAAAGTTATGTGCTGCCCACATTAGATTTTTTTTTAATGCTTTGCGGAGATAGGAAAAGTTCTGAAGCCATTTAGCCTTAAGCGGTTAAAATGGAGTATTGGAAATATAAAAATCTAATGTGGGCAGCACATGACTTTCCCTGCAGACTTATATCCACGTTCTCTTTATTTTAATTAAATTTAATTCACTTTTAATTCAATTTTCGTTCTCATTTGATAACTGAACTTTTTTTCAAAGGTGGCGTGGAGAAAATACGAAAAAAACTAATATATCTCGAGAACGGCTAGTCCTAGTGTAATGGGGTTGGTCTCTTATTCTTTTCTTCGTTAAAATTACGTATTAAACCAGCATTTAATGGATATATTTGAGCATACATAGCTTTTTAGTTTAGATTTTGGCAATTTTTGCGGGCCATTTTGCAAAAAAAGGCAGGTTATTTTTTTCTGAATCGTACCAAAATCTAATCAGCACCAGGGTGACCCATAAGTGACTCATCTACCGAATTTTGTAAAATTCGGTCCATTAGCTTTTCAGCTAGAGTGGATACAAACTTTTGCGAGCCATTTTGCAAAAAAAGGCAGTTTCTTTTATCCCGAATCGTACCCAAAACTAATCAGTTCCAGACTCGCTCACAAGTGACTTACCTACCAAATTTTGTGAAATTCGGTCGATTAGTTTTTAGTTAGAGCGGATACAAAATCTGCACAGACAGACACACACACAGACGTCACGCTAAAAATGGTTTCTTCGTATTCTAGAGGTCTCGAAACGTGTAGATCCGTCGAAAACTCGAGTTGCGATTTTCGGCATGATTCCAATACTTTCCCTATACATTACCATGTATTGCTGGGAAAGTAAAAATTCCATTGTTTGCGGAAAATGTAGGCAATTGTGATTCTCTTTTCGTGATTTGGAAATTTCATTTGTATTGTGAGAATACAGGCGATTTGAAAGCTGAGTATGATGTTACCTGTGCCTGTATTATTTAAGTATACCGGTTACTTATTTAGGACCCGGGTGATTCGTTCTAGTCTTCGTCTTCTTCTTACTTAATAAACATGTGTCTGTTTGTCTGTGCAGTCTGTAGGGGGTAATCTAAGCTTCGTACAACCATGAAATTTGGTGCGCTGGTATACTTCAGGATCCGAATAGATGCACCTCGGCGTTATTTTTTCTTTTAACTTAGAATTAGTTTTTTAGTTATTATATATTTTAGCCCGATTCGGAACTATTTTGGCCGATATATGACCTTAAATGTTATCACAGAGTTTCCATCTTGAAATCATCGGAAAGATCGAAAAATTCTCTTTCTGACAAATTTTGAACGGAATTTATACGATTATTAGACGATTTTTAGAGAACTTATAAAAAATATATATACTTTTCGTGTATTTTAAACCTCTCTGATTTTTATATTACCATATACAGAATGAATTGACTTGACATATATCGTTCATTTTCTTTCGACTTATTTTCTAGAGCTTCTCTAATTATTACGAACAAATCAATTTTGCAAAATTGCATATATTTGCAATATTTTGCATATATTTTCAAAATTTTATATATACTCGATTTCCCCCCCCCCCCCCCCCAAAATGTTCTTAAATTAAATTTCTAGAAAATGATCGATTGTCTAATATTCATTTCGAGAAAAAGGACATTTTTATTTTAATAAATAAAACCCTAACAGTCTCTGGACCTACTGTTACCCATAGTAAATAATAATCGTACCAGATATGATTTTTTTAAAATTACGATAGACTTTTAAATTCATATAGCTAGGTATGTACAGTCTTTTTTATGTTCTATATTAAGTCAATTTCACATAGAAGTCTAATTTTTGCCCCAAAATACATATTCAAATTATTGCCTGTTTTCAAAGGATTTAAAATTTTTAGATTGTCCATGTGTATTGTTAAAAAACTTTAGATTTCATATAACAATATCGAGGAATGAAAATGTACTACAAATATAACTGACATCATAAGAAACTGATAAAGTTACATCAGTTACAAAATCATGTTACGCCAGTTACAAAAGATATTGCCATTTTTGAAATTATGGTTGATAAATAAAATATAAATAAGTATGAATTTCTGAAAACACTATTTTAGCTTTAACATTTTGATAGATTTAACTTTTTTACTGAATAAGCAATTATATCTTGTTCAATTGCGTTACTCCAGTTACACAATTTTAAAATGAAATTGTAGAGGTCACAACCAGAATTTTTTTTTTAAAGTTGCTGTATGATAGCCATAGGTAATAAATATTTTGAAGCATGAAGTTTTACTTTGTCATTTTTAGTAAATGTTTCTTGGCATAAATAAACCCTAAATCTTGTATTGACTGTTGCGTCAGTTACAGTGGAACTGACCAGAAATTTTAGATATATGGGTATACTCCAGTTTCAATTAATTCAAATACTTTAATGTATTTTTCGTTTTCTCCCCTCATTCCAGAAAAATAACTATACTTTTCACTGCTGAATATTCTGCACGGCTAAAATAATAATTACGACTGGATCCAATAAAATGAATGAAGAAATTGTGTATTATAGAAATCTTTTCCTTTCTCCACCTTTTTATTCAGTTTGTTCAACAGAATGTTTGTTCCTATAGCAACAGATAGCTAAGCTAACCTTCTGTTCTACCCGATTGACAAGTTGGGTAATCTTGGATGACAAAGCCAAATTTATGAGCGCACGCTAACTGTATATTAAGTGATTCCATGAGAAATGATTGGGATCGTTTAAGTGTTATAATTGAATAGTTGATATTATATTAGAAAAAGTGGATTCATTTTACAGGTATACCTTTATAGTGTGTATGCATCACTGGCGTTTTCACAACATTTTACCATTAGCGAATAATCGCAGCTTCTTCCTAGTTCACCAAATGAAAGAAATAGTATGGAACTAGTCGAATATATGTTCTAAATCAACAGTGTCAGAATAGTCAAACTGAGAATAATTTAAATTTTTGAATGATTTGATTCCTTCATTCATAAGTACATTTCAGCCTTGTACAAAATTTCAAATATGTACAGCTCAAATTGCTGCTAAAGTAATAAAAGTAAAGTAACGTTGTTAAAAGCAGCATACAGCGCTCGCACACACACACACACACACACACATACACAACAAAACCAGCCTTCTTTGTCAAGACTCCGCGACATTTTTATGATGACTTTATTTACTAAATTTCAAGTCTATGTCCCCATTTAAAGAAGGCCGGAAATTGAACATTTTAATGTGCGGAATCACTGAATTAAATTAACAAGAGTGTGCTTCAACTTGACATTCTCATACTAGAATCCATTTTCAAGTAGTTTGTAATATTTTTTTTTTCAGAAAATTTTGCAAGAACATTTTTGAAAAAATATGCAAAATCATAACATGTTACCCTTCTTAAAAGGGCTTGAAAAAAATATTTCGATTGATACTAAGTTTGATAATGTACCACTTGGGGGTACATTATTAAACTCCCCCTCCTAAAGGGGACAAATGATTTTTATGACCTATTTGCGCATGTGCCAAATTTCATGTTTTTATTTCACTTAGAGGGCATTTCTCTTTTATTTAGCAAATCGGAAATTTCATTGTGCTATATTCCTAAATTAACAAATATTGGAAAACTATAATTTTACTCCTACTTACTATCGAACAATCTAGCCTTGAACCAATTTTCAAGTCTCTGTTCCGTTGAAATGCGCTTTTTTCAAACGGTTTTCGTTTCGAACAGTTTGGTGTGAGGCGCCCCCTCAAATGCACAATTTTGTATAATTCTATTTTTTAAGTGGTTTTTATCGCCTATGTAGTATCGTTTTATCGTATTGTACCAGCGTACCAAATACCAGACAGTTCATAACAGTGAAGAGTCTTTATTTCACTAAGAGGGTGTTTCCCCCTATATTTGGCAAATCGAAAATGTCAGTCTCCAACACTCCTAAAATAACAAATATTAAGAAATTATAATTATACTCTTCACTGTTAACCAGTTTAATTCCAATTTTCAAATCTATCTTTTTAGGAAGCACGTTTGTCAATCAATTCGAAAGTTCATTCAACACTTTGATGTTGTTGTTGAGAGCCAGACCTTCCGACCTACCAGAAAGGTGTAAGGTAACTGTTTGGACGGCCGGGAAGTGCTACCCAATTTTGACCGGAACCCAGTGGGGGGAGGCATCCACAGGGACCGTACCCCCCTTCCTCTACCACCAACCTCTCGGAAGGACTTACGGACCCACATGTTTAACGTGATCGTACTCCGCATGAACACGGCGGCAGTTGTAGCAGCGTGCAAATCCAGCGCGCAAACCACCGGGCTACCGCGCCCGAAATGTGCCAACAGCACGCGGTGTTCCCAGGTGAACACCCATCCCAAGTACTAACCGCGCCCGATGCTGCTTGACTTCGGTGATCTAACGAGAACCGGTGTTATCAGCACGGTAGGGCCGTTGGACAACACTTTGATGTGGAGCACCCCTTCAAATGAACATATTAAAATAATAATAATAATAATTTTTTTTCCCGGGGTTTTACTGAATGATTGACCAGAGTGCTTAATTTCAAGTCTGTCGAGAAGTACAGTTTGTGTAGAAACTAATTATTAAACAATTTTGCATTTTATTGAAAAAAAAAAAAACATTTAAGCAGATAAATAAAAAATAATTATACGATCTTTATATTGTTTTCAATTTTCGCATGTAAACGTAATTTTGCATGCGTAAACTGCTGTAAAATGATTGTAAAATGACTGAATTTTATATTGCTGTAAAATGAGCTGTTTTGAAGCTTACTTTTAATTCAAAAACATATTTGGAATCCATTCCGGTCTTCTCGGATTGCATCCGGTTATACTACAAGCTATACATCAGTTCGGCTGCTGCCTTACACTTTTACGTACAAATTGCATTTTTTTTCTAAGAAAATAATAGTGTTTTCCAAAATGTAATCTTCCTCTGCCTCTTCTTGAAAGAAAGTTCGATAATTTTAACAAAATTTTTGCATGCGTATCGGGTGTTATCACCTTATAAACGCATTCATTTTAAATAATTTTTCACATTACAGTTTGACATAATAGTTATTCAGATTATGATGTTTTTTATAATTATGTACATTGTATTCGCATTCTTGACGTTTATAATTTTATTTTACTGCTAATATATGCATTTCATTGCGGACAGCCTTCTTACTGATATCATTATGGTTTTATCGTTTTTATGGATCTATAACCAAATTTTATTTATTTTCATTGCTTAAATTTGCTTTTTTTCTGATGTTTTTAATTTGCTTTTACAGCGGAATTGTGCAATCTTTTACTGACAAGCTCCTTATGGATATTATTATTATTATATGGTCTTATCGTTATGGATTACTTGGATTACAATTTTTGAAGGTTAGTCTTTATTTTAATATTTTTCACCTCATTTTAAAATTATAAAAGTGGCATGAGCCACACATGTTGCACAGTCTAACTTCAACGATAAGAGCTTGCAATTCCATTCCAGTAGCTCTGTACATCGGGCTGGCCAGTACGAAAATCCATGGTTCAATTCCGGGCAGCAAGGCTTTCTTTATAATGTCCTGGATGTCAAATCATGCCCACAATGTCATCTATGACGTCCAAAATCTTAAATGAAGTTTATAATTTTTTATTTAAATTTAAATAACACATTTAATTTATACCTCTGGCTAACATTTCACCAAAACGTTCTATTCCATTTCTTACTCTTGCAAAGCCTTTTCAGAGTCTGCTGTATTAATTACTCCAACATTTGTTATAGAGTTATTTTTTTCACGCCACCCCAAAATGCAAGCAAATGCATTGTATAGGTTAAAGCTCAGTTGAGATTGTCCGACTGAATTTTGTATTACAACGATAATATCTTATATGCAAAAATCGCCAAGTTCAAGAAAAATTATTACTAGTGATAACTATCAAAACATTCGAGCAACAGAAAACCGTAAAAATGCCTACCTTTTAAGAGCTGCATATTTAGCTGAATTAATATAAAAAAAATAAATTTAAATAATCTACAACAAACATATTTTACTAAAATGGAAACTGCGTTTGCACATCGGAGTTAATACATTAAGTTTAAAATCAGACATAGAAGCATAAATTAGATATTTATCATCTGGAAAGATTAACATATTTGTATATATAAACCAATCTACATTCTGTGCTACTTATCATCAGAAATGTTTACGATGTTTGTTTAGGCAACTCATGAGAATAAAGTTTGCATTTAAATATGTTTATTACACTTTAACATTTTATACACACGATTTCTTACCGTATGTATTTATACGTCCTCGACAAATACACAAATTCTCAATGACATATTCTTAGAGAATAATCAGCGATTCAGGCTATTTTAAATTTTGAAGATGGAAGGCAGCAGCACGTCTTTTAAAATTGTGTACTCTACTATTTCCGCCCTAAGCTATATTTTCTCTTACGACTGTCTATATCGTGGAGGTAAAAGCAAGGAATTAAAACTTTATATTAAGAAAACGCCAATATTGTTTGAAACAATCATTCATGTGGCGCTGGAGTCAGGTAAGTAGTCTATTGTATGCATTTCTATAGCAAACACACTATGGTGAGTCCACATTGTATGTATTTCTATGGCGAAAGGCCTAAAATATTTATTTAAACTCTCAATTTTGTAAAAATAAATTATTATCGCAACGCAAAGTAGAATTGAAACAATAAAGAATATTCCTACGTATTCAAAATTATTTTACCTTTCAATTTATTTTTATCTCCCTATATTTTGTACTCTTATAACGCTGAAAAAATACTGATTAATTATACATATAATTAGGAATCCCTCAATTTAAAAATGATCAAAAAACATATACTCAATACTACAACTTCTGTTGTGTCCACTGACAATAGCGGCTAACTTTACTAACACTATCGACACCTAAAACAATTCTCAAAGCATTATGACATTTTTAAGCGTTTCATCCACAGGAGTTTTATCTCCTTTCTAACCCCATGGCCTATATATATAAAGACCAAAATATCCACAATTTGCCGAACGGGTAATAGGGGGGGGGGGCCTGCGCATTTGCTACATAAGAGACCGAAAAATTCTGTCAGAGGCACTGTCACTTAGCAATAATTTTCAGGTTGTACGTGGCGCTTTTTTCATATAAAATATTTTTATTATGATATTACTTCTTTTTTTTCTAATCTGTTCTAACAAACAGTTATAATTCTATTTGAATTTAGCATTCTATTTTTATACCGAATTTCGAAGGCTTTATCTATCTTTGACGATATTTTCACATCGTCATTATCTATAAACTGGAAAATACCCTTTATTATCACTTAAAAAAAGAAAAGAAAAAAAAAAAAGCAACAGCCGCCAATCTATTTTCGATTCTGGTTCGATACACTGTATTATTTGTAAGAGGTTTGGAGGTGAAATACATTTGCTTATACAAGGCATTTTCGATTTCTTTTCTGGCTTATGGCTTATGTCTAGGACTGATAACGGTCTTGCAGAGAGATTCAGGTTCGGAGAACTTCCACTGTTTATAAATCGATCATGGAGAATTCTTCATTTAATTTTGGGTGAGTTTCACTTTTTTTCCATTAATCTTCTTTTGCAACGTGGATTTAAATTATTTGTGTTTAAAACCTAATTTCCGGGATCAGTTTTGTAAGTTTAATAGTATAGAGACGGGCGAATAATAATTTTCTCGAATTCGAATATCAATCAACCAGATCTTGAATATTCGAATACCCCAAATAGTCATTTAAAATTCTTAATAAATAGTATTTATATTTATTAAATAAGTAAATAAGTAGCCGTTTCGATCCGCGTATTAGAAATTGCTAGTGGCCAGTAAATGTGACACCTGCACACTTAATAACAGTTGTTGATTGATAATAACAGTTGTTGATTGATAGTAACAATTGTTGATGGATAATAACAGTTATTGATTTATAATAACAGTTGTTGATTAATAATAACAGTTGTTGATTGATAATTTTCTAAATATTAAAAAACCCTTTCAGATTCAAGCATAATTAATTTGAGTGTGCTCAACTCGACTTTCTCATACCAGAATTTTTTTTTTTTATTTTTATAAGAAAAAAATTTGAAAAATCGGTATTGTGGGTCCAAATGATTACAACTATAACGTATTACCCTTCACTTTAAAGGACTTGAAACAATATTTTGATTTATACCATACTTGACAATGCACCCCGGGGGTGGGGGTAACTTGCGATCCAAAGAGCACTTCGCGAACAATGAAAAAATGCATATCGTGGCTATTTTTCACAGCAATGAATGGAACGATTAAGTTTCGTCATCATTGAGTCATAAATAAACCTTTTTTTGCATGATTATGTCAAATTTTGTCCTATGCTGCTATGTTAGAAATGTCCTATGCTGCTATGTTAGAAAAATGCAAAATTTCGAATAAATTTCAAAGTTTTCGCTATAATTAAAAAAAATCTATTTAGTTCCAAATTTTTTGACAACAAAGCTGGATATAAAGTTTCGTGAAAATCTATTAATATTTGTGGCCACTATCGTGTACACAAGAAATCGACCACAGACAGACGCACATCACTCCAAAAATAGTCAAAACGTGTTCAGGAGGTCTTAAAACATATATTGGCATCACAATTTCGAAATCGAAAATTTTCGTGAAAACAATACTTTCTCAATACTAAGTATGAGAAGAGAAAGTGAAAATGGGGCACATTTTATTATCATGTTAACATATGCTGAATCGTAAAATAGACAATCTTATTTACGTTCATGACAAAATGATTTAATTATGACAATTAAAAATATCATATATTGCGTCATATTTATAAATTATTTTTTTTTTATTCGGTTTTAATCGTTATCATCGAAAGGATATCAAATTGTGTATTTGTTTTTGAGAGGCAAGTGGTCTAAGTTTTTTGAAAAATTCCTTTGTAAAGTCGCCTTTTAATTCGAATTCTTTTATATAATTTTCGATTTTTTGCTAATCTGGAAGCCGAGACGGATCGAATGAGACTAAAACCAAGATTTTGGTTAGAGTGAAAGTAGTCTATAATTAAGCAAAGTGGTTTTGAATTTTCTTCATTAATTTTTGAAATTTTGGATTTTTCTTTTGATCTTGAAGTTGAGACTGATCAGATCGCATGACACCAAAATCAACATTCTAGCTACTGTGGATGTATAACTTACAATGCATCCGTGAAGAAAGTAGGTGTAGATCGATTAGGTGAATAAAATTATTTCTAAGTCGTTTTAAGCCTTCTTCTTCGTGTAAAATAAACAGTGTGCTTCCTTAATAGCCAGTGTGTTTCCTTATTAGAACGAATGCTACATTAGTCTTCGTATGTGTGTGGAAGGAAGGGGGGGGGGATTTTATCGACCTGCGTTGATATGCTTATAGCTGGGCTTTGTTTTCAATGGCTGATACCATCCGTTAGCGAATTTTCATTTCGGGTGTTCTTGCTGTGTTTGGATTTATCTTTGCCTGCCCTGTCGCAGTTCGTTCTTAGCAGTTGTTAATAGCGCATACTGTTCTTTTGACCTGAGAAAGATTTCTTAAAACGCCCTCCAAACAGTTGTAAAACTGCTCGTTCTTAGCGGTTATTAACAGTGCACACTGTTTTTTGCACCCGAGAAAGAAAGCTTAAAACAATTGTAGTCACCTAATTGACCTATGCCTGATTTCTGCAAAAGAGTATTAAAAGTTATATTTTCACAAGTTTCAACAGTTTTATTTATTGTGATTATAGTGGAAGTGTTTGATAATTTTGAGGAAAAAAATGGACGGTTTTAAGCAAAATGAAAAACAAAATCATTGTGATATACATGAGACTAATTTTTGATATTCGTATACCAAATGAATAGTGATTTGAAGCAAAAACAAGTACGCAAAGTACGATAAAGCTGTATGTTGTGGAGGATCCTTAAATTCGCTCGAAAGTTACTTGATTCTTTGGTGCATTTCTCCTGCTTTGTTGTTATAGGTACATATGCCACATTAGATAATTATCACATTAAAGTTTGGGACCGCGATAATGAGTGTTTATGGAGAAAGGAGCGTACTAGGAGGACCTCAGTTCGATCCTCGACGCCTCCAAAACTATCCCCATGTCTGCGTGGAGTATGGCCACAATAAATCTGTAGGTTCGATTCGAAAGTCCTTCAGAGAGGTGATGGTTCAGCTAAAGGAGCGTACGGTCTGTGTGGTTGCCACCCCCACTTCTGGTCTAAATTGTGTGGTATTAGGCTAAAAGTTAGACGATTATTTACTTTAAGATGTTTGAGGTTTTGGGACCTACAGACGCTGTATTGCCTTTCCCTTTACCACATGGTCTTTGGTCTTGTGCGATTAATAACTAACAACAAAAATATTAAAGTTTATAAGTATTTTTCGAGTCTTTGGATATCTTCCTCTAAAAGGGTGGTATAAAAAAAATTGACTTCGTATTTTTATGTAAATACCTCCCCCAAATTTCGAAAATATTTTAGGCAAACTTTTCTTACGATAAAAATCAATTTTTCCAATTGGAAGTATGCATATCTACCACTAACCGTTCAAATGTTTTTAAGCCCGATCAGTCTTAAAAGAAAAAAAAACAAAAAAACACCCTGCATAACTTAGAAAAACTAATACAGTTAACCTAAAATATTTCAAGACTTTTGGCGTGATATATATATATATATATATATATATATATATATATATATATAATTTTCATAAATACCGTAGCATACTAAAAAATATATTTGCTGATATATACTTTTATTTTGTATGCTTGTTAGAAAGTTAGATTTTTCGAGTTATACAGCTTCTCACTTTTATTTCATTGGACTTTCAAACTATTATATATATATATATATATATATATATATATATATATATATATATATATATATACAGATTTTCAATCTGTATATAAATTCTTTGCCTGAAAAGTTCGGCAGTTACTAACGGTTATAACGATAAATATCCTTACGTAATCGTTTGGAAACCTTGAAAAAGCACGATAAGAAAGAGAGAGAGAGAGAGAGAGCAATTATTCCTGTCTGGAGATAAATGCTTTCTCTTTTTTTTTACAAAGTAGTGTGTTCTCTCTCTCTCTTTTTGTTTCTTATCTTTTCTTACAACGTACAGAAACTTGGAGGCCAACAGTCTGTGTTTCCCTTTTGACTTTTCGTTTTATTTTCTCAATAGGCGAGTTTTTGTGGAACTTAAAAAATGCATCATACGAAATTTACTAAACTATTTGTCAAAGTGTTATGATCTCCCTTATTTTAAAGTTTAAACGAAAGGGGTGTGACAGCCCAGTGGTTAGCGCGCGGGAATTTCACTTGGACGACCCGAGTTCGATTTTCTGCTCTGTCCAAACCATCCCCGTGTTCACGCGTAGTAAGAACACTACGTGGGTCCGTATGTCCTTCTGAGCAGGACCTGATTAACGCACGGACCTCCTGGATCGCGGCCCCAAAATTTTAAGGAGCCCATAAATTCTGCATGTGATAAAAAATCTAAGCAAAAATAATTTTTTTAATTTATTTAAAACTGGTAATATTAGTTTTTATTTTAAATTAAAAAAATATGCGAATAGTTTAAAATATGATATGTCCTTTAAAGTCTTAATATATTACTTTGGAGTAAAAAGTTTGGAAGTTTTCTACGCGTAAAAACATTTGGGGCTGTGATCCTAAGCTCCCAAATTTGCTATATGTTAATTATTTGCATGTGTTTGGTATGCATATGAGGGGCCCCAAATCAACACCATACACAGGGCCCCTCATTTTCTTGACCAGGCTCTGTTTCCGAGGGGTTGGTGGTAGGGGAAGGAGGGTACGGTCCCTGTGGATGCTGTCCCCACTGAGTTCAGGTCTGAATTGGGTGGCACTGCTGGGAAGTGCCACTCAATTCAGACCTGAACCCAGTGGGGGCGGCATCCACAGGGACCGTACCCTCCTTCTCCTACCACCAATTTCTCGAAGCAGAGCAGAGCCTGGTCCAGAAAATAATAAATTGAGAAAATACAGGGGTCGGACGGTCTGGGTCGAAGGGAAAATATGATGTGGTAGTACATGCCTTTTTCTGCATCATACGATAACTTTACTTATTTCACAGCGAAGTGTGCATTATACAAGATCATACTACAATATTATTGGCATGGAATGAGCACCACGTAACTTGAAATTCGTCGCTTTTATAGGGCAACTTGTGAGTTCAAACAGAATGGCTTATTCATACTCACCTACAAAATCCTCACCAAAATTAATTTCCCGTGAAATAAATTATGATTATTGGCGAATTCTTGGGCGTCAAAATGTATTTTCTTTGGGGAGTGGAATGGACTAGGTCCCCTAAAATGATGTTAACAGATTTGTTGTAAAATAATTGTAGATGGAAAGTGAAGATATTAGATCTTAATTACCACTTTTTAAATTGTATTTAGCTTTCTTTTATAAATGTATTTGGAAAAAACAAAACAAAACGTGCACTATCTCGAAAGTGGTTTATGTTAGCGTTCTAAAGTTTGCATCATTTGTTTTCCACTGACAAATTACGGCGCAAATATTGTATCATTACTGAAGATCCTGATTTTTCTAATAATGATTAAAAAAAACATCGAAAATTGTGTAGGTTCTTCCGAACACCCAATTGAGTTTAAAATTGATATCATTCCAATATTCACTGACTGCAATAATAACACCTATTTTTTTTCGAAACGTTTTATTCGTTTGTAAGATGTCGCATCCACAGACTCGCTGACATACATGAACACACACTAACATACATACACACACACGGGCATCACCTCAACTCATTTCCTCATACATCACATATTCAGATTCCTCTTAAGGGAGATTTTAGACGTTCAGATAACTACATCGGACATCAATAAAAATGGTTCAGACATCAGTAAAAAATATTGGGATTGATAAGTTCTTATGTTTCAAAAATCCGATATGGAAAAAATCTAAAATATTGTAATATAGATTAGTGTGGTAACGTTGTAGTTTATATACGGCAAATACTATACAAGGCACTTTTTTCCCCACGATGAAACCTATGCGTGCGTTTGATAAAACAAAGCTTAGTGTTTTACTCCGAATTACTGACTTCATATTTGTGTCATACTTGTTGTGGATTTGCCGGGAGAAAAAAATCATATAAATCCTTACTAAACAAGCATTTCATGATGATTGGATAAGCAATAAAATGCTCATTGGTCAACCTTTTACCACACGTGGACCAATTAGCATAAAACTCCTTATAAAGCAAGTATTTAAGAACTTTTCTTGTATAAGTATTTATTTCAAACCAGTAACGATGCAGAGTACCAATGGGGATATACAGTTTGAACATATCTTGTTTTAATGGTTCTTTGTGTGCAAGGCCGCCCATGGGGGAGGGAGGGGGGGATGTTACCTTAGTGGTGGGAGGATGGACGCTAGAGGGAACCAGACTTTTAATTTGGTTTTCTTTCTTAGGAAGAGAAGGACATGAGAAATTAATAAAAATGGAAAAATTAAATAAGGAGGGAGGAGGGTCCATAGTAAATATTTGTAGAGGGTCCGTGATAAATATTTGTAGAGGGGCCCACAATTTGTATATATGGCCCTGTTGTACGACAGGAGTCGCTTCACTGTAATGTAAGCAGTGACTTAGCTAATTTAGTTGATTGCCGCCATGTTCAACATCCAATTCGAAGCGGCAGTCAGGAAATTAAATATGAAGCCTGACGGGATGTGGGGCATTTCCGATGCAAGTTCTAACCGTCAAAACTCGATTCAAACAGATTTATATACAATTCAAAATTATATTGAAAAAATAAACTGTAACCGCATTTTTTCTTCTTTTTTTGCGAAAGATAAAAAAAATAATAATAAAAAACCCGCTGATACCATGTTTCTCATTTCCACTTCTGATAAGCAACCCACGCGATCGCGATCGGATTCCACATTTTTTACCCTGACCTTGCTTCTGATATTTTTTTCCCCTCTCTCTTCCGAAGGCCACAGCGTATCCCCTTTTTTACACCCCTCCCTCCCCCCTTTTTTTTGTGTGACCCACTCCGCGGTTCGGGCAAGAGAGAGGAAAAAGTGTACCATTCTGGTAATTTTTTTTATACGCTCGTACTTTATTATCACGGTACCGCACGCTTACTCCACATCATTGCCGTTGATAGATAGCAGTGAAGGTTTGTGGATCGCCATATTTGGCGACGTCTCTGCTCCTTTCATACCTTGATATAGCGACAGATTCTTATCAGAATTTGTATTTTCTCAAACGTAGTATTGAGAAGGTATTGTTTTCACGAAAATTTTCTATTTAGAGATTTTGATGCCACTATGCGTTTTAAGACCTCCTGAACACGTTTTGACTGTTTTTGGGGTGATGTCCGTCTGTTTGTCTGGGGCTGATGTCTGTCTGTCTGTTGTCCGTGGTCTGGATTTTCACGAAACTTTAAATCCGGCTTCTTTATCAAACAATGTAGAACTAGATGTAATTATTTTAAATTCCAGCGAAAACTTCGAAATTTTATATTCTTTTTAACATGGTAGCATAAGACAGAATTTGACATACGAGTAATCATGCATAAAAGGAATTTATTTATAGCTTAATGATCACTAGGCTTCACAGTTTCAATCATTGCTCTGAAAAATAGCCGGGATACAAATATTTTTTTGTTCGTGACGTCTTTAGCTCCAATAGGGGGCAAGTTATCTCTAGTGGGGGAGTACATTGTCAAGTATGATTTCAATCGAAATACTTTTTCAAGCCCTTTATAATGAAGGGTAACACGCTCTAGTTGTAATCATTTGGGCTCACGATACCTATTTTTCAAAAATTTTCTTGTAAAATCTAAAAAAAAAAAAAAAAAATTCTTATATGAGAAAGTCGAGTTGAGCCACGCTTCGGTTAATTTTTTGCCCATAAGCCAGTATTACACAGTAATTTGGGACAACAAACCTTTCTAAAAACAGCTTTGGGACGCCACTCCACGCAGCACAGAACGAAAGTGACATCATTCCAAGCAGCAAATGGCAAGCTACGCTTCCCCATTTGCTATTATTACTATTATTATTATTCATTTCTTCCCCATTTGCCATTATTACTATTATTATTATTATTATTATTATTAATTTTGCTTTGCGAATATCGTGCGCGGGAATTTGGCGATAGTACCGGAAGGATTTAAAGAAAATTGAGTTGTGTTGAGTAATGTAGGTATTATTTAAATAACGACCACTCATTTACCACCCGGGTAATGCCGGGTAATTCGTCATTGTAATTCTATATTCCAAAAATTGAAAATTTGTTATTAAAACCCACGAAATTGGAAAATTGGAAATTTAATAGCACTCAAGATCTAGACCGAATGTCTGAGATATTGCTTACAAACAAAGACCTGCGAAAACATCTCTAAAATGCGATACATTCATCGCTAATATTTTTAAAATTATCATAATACTACAATAATTTATTATATTTGAAAACTTCATCGAAAACAAATGAACTTTATTTAAATGACGTCATCGAAATATAAATCGTCTCTATATAAAAGCAGTATTTCATTCATAAACATTTTTCCAATCGTTTCATTCATCACAATACTATAATAATTTATTTTATTTAAAAATTTGAAAAATTGTTACCTACCATATTTATTTTAAAATGTGAACCCTATCTTATATACAAAGTAGTAATTAAACTTTTGGAAAGATATTTATTATATAATATATCTCTTTTTTCTTTCTGGAGGATACAGCAATAGTCAGAATTTAATTGAATTTGTTTTTCTCCATATATTAAATAATTTTTATTTAAAAAACTACCTAATATATTTCACTGAAATTTTTTTATACATTTTATGGGATAATTTGAATATTTCCTAAAAATTTCGAAGCAATTTGTGAATTTTGAATTCGCTTAAAAAATGTTTGAAAAATTAGGTCCCATAGGATTCAATGTATTTTATTTTTTCAACTCGGGTTTAATTCAAAACTAATTGAGTGATATTATTTATTTATATTCCCATAAGTCCCACAGACCGTCTGAAAAACATACTAAAATTTCATTTTGATAAAGTCATTTTTACGGCAGTTGTGCTAACGGACAGACAGACAGAATGAACAAAGTCATAAACTCTTTTCAACTATGTTGTAAAGTGTTAAAAAGTCATAAACACTTTTCAACTATATTGTAAAGTGTTAATAAAGCGATAACCATTATATTGGGATTTTTCTATTTATTGTTATCGTGCAAAGTCATGTTCTGCATTTATATATAATTTGTATTATATTAATCAACACATACAGTAGCGAAATTCATATTATGAGTCTGCGTATATGCTTTCAATTTCCACAATATTTATATTTACCCACACAATGCTATGTTCCACACCCTATGTCCCATCATAAATGATTTTATTTTCCTTTTTTTCTTTTAATATTTTCATTTCCAACATTATTTTAATTGACAAAAGTTTTGTAAAAGTTAAAATTTGTAAGGAAAAAAAAATGAATATGATGAATCCTTCCTTTTGAGAGGATCAATTTTATGTTGACACCATTTAATATTAACATTTCGATTGATATTAACATAGTTGTGATTAAAACTGTCTATTTTGAGGCGTACTTCAATTCCCCAGGCCAAAGAAGCATTTTGAGTAATACAGATCCATCCATAATTTTAGCCCCCCCCCCTCCCCTCCGCAATAAAGCAGTTGCTTCGTTAGTATTTAAATAATAATAATGGGCGGGGGGGGGGGCACACTTTATTTATAGTCCTGATTAATTGTTTCTTTTAAGACTTTTTCACGGGTATTAAAAACTTATTTTATACCCCCCCCCCCCCCCCCCCCCCGAAAAAGGGTACCCGTACAATATACCGTAGAGTAAATTAAAAATTTTTGACAAAAATTTCTTGTGAGAAAAATAACATTATTAAAAACATTATGTATTTTTATTTTTGCATATGCTATTTTTTAACACTTTACAACAAAGTTGAAAAGTGTTTATGACTTTGTTCATTCTGTCTGTCTGTCCGTTAGCACGATAACTGCCGTAAAAATGACTTAATCAAAATGAAATTTTAGTATGTTGTTCAGACGGTCTGTAGGACCTATGGGAATATAAATGAATAATATCAACCAATTAGGTTTGGATTGAACCCGGGTGAAAAAATGAAATACATTGAGCCCTATGGGACCTAATTTTTCAAACATTTTTTAAGCGGATTTAATATTCACAAATTGCTTCGAAAATTTTAGGTAATATTCAAATTGTTCCATAAAATATATATAAAAAAAATTCAGCGAAATATATTCAGTAGTTTTTTAAATAAAAATTAAAATAATAATTACACCTCTTATATGAAACGATCACGTGACCATGATATGAAACGATCACATGACCCACTTCAAAATGATATATGGCATCCATCTTGTTTCGAATTCGTGATTTTTTAAAGTTCTTTTTAATTCATATTGAGTGTTGTATCCATCCTAAAACTACTTTATTTCTGCTTAAATTCTGTGCATCTACATACTAAAACAACACAATGACAATATATTTGAGTTTAAATTCTCATTCAAATTTGATTATTTCTACAACTAAGCCTATTTTTCACCTATGTAAAATGTAAACAGCAAAATATGTAGAATGAGTTGTATTAGAATCGCTGTATTTCTTTAACACAAAATAATTCAGTCCATGGAGTCTGCATGGCTGATATGAATGAAATATTAATTGATTTTATAAACAGAAGGACGATTTTTTTCGATGAAGTTTTTAAAATCGAATGAAATTTATAGAACGTTAACGTTTTCGATATATTTTATTTTTGATCTAGAATGGAAAAAAAAATAATCAGTTAGGGTTATTGTTACGGAATGAATTAATGCTTTGTAAGTACTTTAAACTGGAAGTAAATGTAGAAATGTTTTTCAGTCGTTATCGAGTTTTTGTTGTTATCGTTTTTTAGTCGTTTTTTGTCGTTATCGAGATATTAGAAATTTTACTCTTCCTTGGCGAGCGTGATATATCTCGAAAGAGTCTAACGATTTCCATGTTCTATAGTATATCTGTTTTTTTTTTTATAGGTAATACCAATAAACCTGCAGATTTTCAGCGAGATCTAGTTTTAAAAATAATGATGTGGTCAGCAACATGACTTTAGGATGAAACTTTTTTTTTCACTTCTTTCATAATCCAATAAATTGAGTTTAATTGCGCAGAATGACACGGATATTTATTTGAAATTATATTCAATTTAAAGTTGTTAAACAATATATTTTTCATCTGACTACTTATCGCATTGTGATACTTTGCCAGCTTGCAAAAATTAAAAATAAATAAATAAGATGATATTGGATAAAATAAAATTAAAAAATAAATAAATATACGTATCAACAACGGTTACTTCTAGAAAATGGGGTTGGTCTTATTCGTTTTGTCATCATAAATTACGTATGACAAAAATTATGTATGAAAAAGCCATTCAATTAATACATGTCAACATATTTTGTTTTTTATTTCTGATTTTGACAATTTCTCCCCCCCCCCCCTCCCCCCACAAAAAAAAAATGCCGGTGCTATTTTTTCTGAATCAAATCAAAATATAATCAGAGCCAGGGTAACGCATAAGCGACTTGCCTATTAAATTATGTTAAATTTCGTCGAATAGTTTTTGAGCTGAAGTAGCTACAAACATTACAGAGACAGACAGACACACACACACACACACACACACACACACACACACACACACACACAGATGTCGTGCTAAAAATAGTGGATTCGCATTCTAGAGTACCGATTTTTGACCCGATTCCTATAGTTTCTCTATATATTACCCTGTATTGTAGGGAAAGTAATCAGCTCTAATTTGTGTTACTATTTTTCTGCAATATCCCAAACTTGTTTATCTGTTAATTAGTTAATCATTAATCTATGGATTTATTAATTTATTAATGGGAACTCATATGTTGAACTCGTGATATTTTTAATCTTAAAAGCGGCCGATTCTTATAACCACTGAACACTATATAAGCTGTGGTTACCGTACTTCATCTAATTAGAATGAGGTTTTGTTGTTGTAATGAAGTCAAGCATTCAACTTCGTGACACATTATATCTATGAGTTTCTTACACAACAAATCATGTATGCAATAAAAGTAATACAAATCTGAAGTGAGTCATATGAAACGAAGCGCTAATTTTCATGCCGTACCTTATAAAATACCTTCTTCTTATATCTCTTCATAGCCTGCTATCCAGCCAATTCCTCAATGAATCTATCGATTCCTCAATGAATCTACTCGCGATCCGAAACTTTATCCTGTTTCCACCTCAGGATCACAGGAGAATGTTTCTTGGCTTGGTAATTGGTCTATCTAACCGAACCAGTCAGAATTGTTAATTTAAAGTAAACATGCATTATAATGGGAACTGAGGGAAATAAAAACGAAAGATTATTTATATCTCACAACCTATCCTGCAAAATCTATTAAAATACTTATGGCTGAATATCTGATAATTGTCAATTTCGTGTTCCTTGAGCTTTAAAAATTAATTGGAGTGTGGCTTAACTGAAAATTCTCATATCAAAGTCAGTTTTAAGTAGCTTAGGATTTTTTTTTTTTTTCCTTTTCTTTTTTTTTTAAATTTTGCAAGAAAATATTTGAAAAATCTGTGTCGTTGGCCCAAATGATCACATTTATAACATGTTACCCTTCATTTTAAAGAGCTTGCAAAAATATTTCGATTGATACCAAGTATGATAGTTATACCTCCCGAGGGGGGAGGGGTGCTAATAACATCATGGACACAGAAATTGTATCGCAGCTATTTTTCACTTGTAACTTAAGTTTCGTGATTAATGATTCATAATTAACCCTATTTTTGCATGATTATGCCAAATTTTAACCTATTCTACCATATTATGGAAATATACAATTTCGAATAAATTTAGAAGTTTTCGTTCGCATTAAAAAAAAAAATATATCTAGTTCAGGATTTTTCGTTAACATAGCCGGATATGAAATTTCATAAAAATGACATGAAATCTCGTAAAAATCCATTAATATTTGCAGCAACTATTGTATACACTTGGAATCGATTAGATTCCAAGTGTATACAACAGACAGATGGACATCGCTCCAAAAATAGCCAAAACGTGTTCAGGAGGTCCTAAAACATATACTGGCATCCACATCTCCAAATTGAAAAATTTCGTGAAAGCAATACTTTTTCAATACTAGGTATATAAAAAAGTAAAAATAATAATAAATGAAATAGATACTTTTTTTTTTGCAGTATGTTTAAAATGCAATATGTTGTATATTTTTTTTAACAAAAAGTATTTTCAATGATATTAAATGTAATGAACTGGTTTATAACGTAAAATGCAGCGTAAACCAAGATAAACAGATTATCTTGATTTGTGGTGCATTTTACGTTGTAAACTAACTCATAATTGATTGTGCGAAAAGTCAGGTGCTTTACACATTAAATGTACTTTCCATTTCATAAAAATGCGCTTCAAAAATATTCTATTGAATTTATACTGTGAAAAATGATATTCTCTTAGATATAACATTCGCCTTTCTACAGAACAATATCATTAGGAAGATAAAATATTATATTCTATATATTCAGAATAGAGCTAACAATTAAAAACTATAACTGGGCTTCAAAATTATTGTATTGAATCTATACTCTGAGAAACGAGCAAAGCTATATTATAATACTCCCTAAAATATAACATTCACATTTTTACGCAACAATATCAAGATAAAATATTGATTTATTCTATTTCTTCAGAATATAGCTAACCATATAAAGAAATATATCTGTGCTTCAAATATATTCTGCTTAATTTATAATGCGAGAAACAAGCAAGGATATAATATCCCCTTAGATGTAACATTCCCATTTCTATACAACAATATCGTCAGAAAGATAAAATATTAATTTATTCTATTTCTTCAGATTATAGCTAACCATATAAAGAACTATATCTGTGCTTCAAATATATTCTGTTCAATTTATATTGTCAGAAACAAGCAAGGATATAATATCCCCTTAGATATAACATTCCCATTTCTATACAACAATATCGTCAGAAAGATAAAATATTGATTTATTCTATATATTTAGAATAGAGCTAACAATAACAATTAAAGACTGTATCTGCTCTTCAAAAATATCCTACTAAATTTATGTTGTGAAAAACGCGCGAAGTTATATTATTCCCTTAGATATAACATTCACATTTCTGCACGTAATATTATTAGGAAGATAAAATATTGCCTTGACCTTGTAATTCTTGGCACGATTTTCAGGGGGCCTTTGTCGCCAAACTCCCCCATATTATCTACTAGCTACGGATTAGGAATATGTGACCCGCACAAGCGTCCTGCAATTTTTTGCGCTTTATTTTTTCCCCTGAGTGGGGTCCTGTGGAAAGTGTGCAGTACTAACACACTGACCTTGGCCTAAAAACGCCCCCCTCCCCTTTCATTGAGTCATTTCGTTTGGGGAGATGGGGGCCTTTTTAAGGGTAGTATTCCACCCACTAGCGACGCGCGGAAGATCTCCCTAGCTCCTCCCCCATAAATGGCCCCATTTCAGTTAACTCTTTAGCGATGAGAAAAGTGTGCCAAAAATATGCATAGGAAAAAATTGAAAATGTATTTAGGAAGATAATTTTTCTTTTAAATTATAGATGTGAGTTCGTGAAAAATTTTAATACTCCTCTATGCTTCAGAAAATATACGACAAGTGAACATTTTTAATATGTTCCTGTAACACACCTAGAAGAGATTTAAATGTGCAACACTTATTTTATGTTTCAATTGATATAAATCGTTGCTATTAAATATATGATAATTTTGTATTTAAATATAGATAGGGGCAGTAGCTAGACTTAAAAATTCGAATTTTGCATAGTAGCGACAATGGCCAGTAAGCATATATATATGTGTGTGTGTGTGTGTGCTTGCGTGTGTGTATGAAGAAATACCCGTTTACACTAATTCTGACGTAATGTATGTTTGCCCCATTTAATGTGTGCTTACACCAGTGTTCAAATAGGCGCAATTACGAATACAATAAGATTTGGACATTTGGACAGGATGATTAAAAATTATTAAAAATAAGATTAAAAATATTTTTCTAAGACTTAGATGGTCACCATAAAATAATTAATAAATGTGCAGAAAGCATTAAATTAAATTCATATACAATGCACAAAATGTTGATAATTGGAAAATGTCGCTATTCAGAAGTAAAATGTAAAAATGTAAAAGAAACTTTGTAAACAAATAACCAGTAGTTAATTTGAAAAATAAACGTAGCATGTAAATATACAGATCTCATCCTTTAGTTTGACATGTGCTTTGTATTTTTGTTTTGAGTATTAGCGGACCCTTAAATGTCCAGAATAAAAAATCTCACAGAAATAATTGTCACATTATTCTAAATTTGACGGTCAAATATTAAAAATCTATGTAAAAAAAAATTATATAAAATTTTGAATTATAAGCGAGAGTGCGAAAACATTTAAATAAATATTACAATTATTTCTGTTATGTATTTTATAATTTAATATGTGCTTTGTATTTTTGTTTTGAGTATTTGCGGACCCTCAAATGTCCAGAATAAAAATCTCACAGAAATAATTGTCTTGTTTGTCTAAATTGTTTCTTATTTGTCAAATGTTAAAAATCTATAATAGATTCCATATAAAATTTTGGATTATATGGGAGGGTGCGAAAATATTTATTCCCTAGGACCTCAAATAGTCTCTAGCCACGTTTAATAACGATGTATATCTTTTAGCCATTAAACGTCGATAACCTCTGCCTGTAGAACTGGTTTCTCCGCAGAGTGACACGAATGCCAAAAAGCAGACATCACTACAGTACATTGATAATGGGCAAGCTTAAGCGGTGTATCGATACGTATCTTTCAGTGATTCATCGATACAGTGTTTATATCAATCCTTATTCCGTAGGTTCTATATCGTTATCGACGTCATCTATATATTACGACCTAAATCATTAAATTTTCTGAATCTTAGGTATCACAATTTAAAGCTGGAATACACGCGATTGAGAATTAGATAGTAATGTATGTTTTTTTTTTTATATTTTGACAAATTATATAGAAATTGTATATAAAATGTAATTATATCACAATTCGAGGGCATAATTATCATAGCATTGTTATAGACATCACTTTTCTTATGGAACAATCTGGGATCAGGACAGTAAAATTGAGAAGATAACATAGTCTTGACATCAATTTTGAGTTCGATTCAGCTATAGATTCATACTTATTCTGTGCTACTATACAGATTGTTTCAGGAAGAGTGTATGAAAGGAATCAACGGTTGGCCGTAGAAGTGAAGTGAAATATGAAAAATCAGCAAACAGAGAATAATTTAGCTATGATAGTTGCACCCCCCACCCCCCAGAAAATTATAATTTTATAAAAATGCAAAATTAAACTTTTTATGCGCCCCCAATAAAATATGGTAATTAGTAAAATTTTCGCCTTGCTTAATTAGTGCGAAAGACATGTACTCTGTATCTTTTAGCTTCCTCTGAAATGACTTTCAGGCTATCGACAAATCTATATAAAACATAATAACTTCCAATAGAAATTTGCTACTGTTTTATACGTTAACATCGTAACACTAACTTTCCCTCCAAATTATATAAAACTCCATAAAGTTTAATTCCCTGTTCCAAATTATTTATTGGGTCAATATTAATATTTAGCCATTTTAAATTACTACCACTCTAATAAAATATTCTAAGGGAAAAGTTTCCCGTCACTGCAAAGCAGTCCATCTTGTTAATCTAACCATCAGTCTACTAGTTTATTTTCTACCATCAGTCTACCAGTTTACTTTATACCATCAGTCTACCAATTTCTTTTCTTCCATCAGTCTACCAGTTTATTTTATACCACCAGTCTACCAGTTTATTTTATACCACCAGTCTACCAGTTTATTTTATACCACCAGTCTACCAGTTTATTTTATACCATCAGTCTACCAGTTTATTTTATACCATCAGACTACCAGTTTATTTCCTACCATCAGTTTACCAGTTTATTTTATACCACCAGTCTACCAGTTTATTTTCTTAGTGTTGAACGACGAAGTCGCTCGCCTTGAACTTCAGAAGTTCAGTTTTCCTCGTGTTGCTCGAGATAACGAAATATCTCGGCCCTTTTCTGTGAACAGTTTATAGTTAGAGACAGGAACCACCACCCTTCTAATTGGTGCAGACGTCTCTTGATCAATAGTTGAGGTTTGCGTGGATTCCGAAGCATGAAAGTCGTTCATTGACTAAACGTAACCAATTTCCTCTTGAGCGGGAATTGAGGAACTTTTTTTGGCCAGTTAATTTTTTTTAGTGGAGTTGAAAGTATGTCGAATTTTGACGGCAGGGCCGTTGTCTCTTTGGGGGAGGTGCCTCCCTTCTTTAACAGATGCAAATTTTACATCACTAAAAATCTAAATGTATGAAAATTTTATCCCTGTGGATTGCAAAATTTTATCAATATGAACTTCTGAAATTATACTTATGCAGGACCGTAGTCAGAAACGAAATCTGAGAGGGGTTGGAATAAAATTCGGGGGGGGGGGGGGGGGTCAACAGCAGTGAAGGAGGGGGCTCACTAAAAAAAATTTGGGGGAAGGAGAGTAAGGGGGAGGGAAATGCACTAAAATATTAAATTTACGTCTTCAAATAAATCGCTCTACTAAAAAGATTATTTTAATTATAACTAAATACAGTATATCACATAATATTAGCTCTATAACTACTTATCAGGTATGGCATAAAATAATATATAACTCTGTATAATTGAGCTCTAGAGTTATACATTCTAGAACAATACATTATCAGTTGTTGATGCATAGGTCTAGAACGTCTAACTATGAAACTCTAATTTTTGAAACTTTATTAAATATTTTAAAAGTAATTATGTAAATAAATTTATGATAACCAGAAATTAAGCCACTAAAAATTCTTATTTCTGTACTATACAAAACGAAGTAATTTACAAAAATAATTCTAAAAAGCATTTTTGGGGTAGATATTGGATGATATGTTATATGAAATTTCATACCACTGCTAAGAATTAAATATTTCTATCAGAGGGAGCTGGATATCGCTTAGGGAGGGGCTTACACCCCTCTGGCCTCTGCCTGTCCACGGCCCTGTACTTATGCCTAGTGGAAGCCTCAAATTAGACAAGAAAATGTTTATAGTGCAGATACGTTTAAGCAAGGAAGCGATTGCCTTGCTGCATTCTAGGTTAAGTTGATGAACAAACGAACTATAATATGCACTGCTGCATACTCAAAAATAGTTTTTCAATATCAAAGGAGTGATTGTTTCCTATATCACGACCTTGTGGCTGAACATATATTTATTAACTTCCCTACAACGATAATGAAAGTTTTAGTGTATACTTATAGTGTCCTTTTATCAAGATTGGCTGTGTTTGCAAATTTTGTTCTGAGGCTACCAGATTAAGATTCATTTTGATTAAAAGGTATTGAAATTCTGAACTCTAAAATGAACTTTATTAGAGATTTCGGGCTGACCGTCATTTTAGTAAAAGGTACGTGTGGATTACTGGAAGGTTTTGGAAGGAAACATCCAATTAACATCAAATACTTGCTAGACAATTGAATATGAGCCATCAATGATTGTGTGTGTTTTTCTGCATAGATTGTGAATGAATTTTATATGATTTGGTTTCAATTTACATTTCTATAAAATTACAGCATATTCTTTCACTCTCTTTCTATAACATAATTAATGTATTATACTTAAATTAGCAGAATGATTAGAATAATTTTTTGTGGAATATGAAAATGCAAACTGATTAAATATGAAGGAGATTCTCGTTTGATATCCTCGTGTAGATATAAAAAAATCTGATGTGGGCAACATATGACTTTCCTTATATAATGCAATGAATATACTACTTTTACAGTAAAAAAATTGGTTTTTCTTATAGTAGATACTTATATTCTTTCCAAGATATTGAATTTTCGTTAATTAATCGTCATTTTCATTGATTTAGTGTCATCTTATCCATTTGGCTATATTTCCGTGGATTTGGCAACATATAAAAAAGTCGCCAAGTTAGCGACATGCCACAAAATGCGTCGCCAAAATCTCGCCAAGCGCTATGCACGAAGAAATAAGTTATTCTTACAGCAGGTAAATGACTATTAGCGTTTAAATACAAAAGTATTACTCAAAGTATCTTTTTTCATGAATGGAACGAGCTAGATTCACAAAAATGATGTCACCAAATTTATCACATGGTATTACACATGAAAAGTGAACATGTTTCGCAATAGGAATTTTTTTTTAAATTTTATATGACTTTTTGATAATTTTTTTAAAATGTGCAATATCTCGAGAACGGTTCATGTTAGCGCTCTAAAATTTATGTCAATCGTTTTCTAATGAAAAATTACATAAGAAATGTCTATTTGCGTAACTTTATTAGCGGTTTTTATTTTTTGACGATTTTTTCAAAATTTCACTCGAAAATTTAGGGGGAGTTCTGAACATTCGATTGCGTATAAAAAAATAGGCTTCCAGTGTTTACGGATTGTGATTTTTGTACCAAATTTCATTCGAATCGGTCCATTCGTTCGTCAGTTATCGTCTCCACAGACTCACTGACACATACACACACACACACACACACATACTTTCACACACATACACATAATTTCACACACACACACACCCACAGACACAGACATCCCTTTAAAAATGTTTGATTCGTGATCAGGGATGCTTGAAACGTGTTCTCCCGTCGAAAACTCGAATTCGAATTTTCGACCCCGTCACAATACTTTCCTTATACATTATGTATATAAGGAAAGCAATAATGTAAAAATAAATAAAAAAACTTGTGTTTTGTTAAAGTAAATTAATAATAAAGTAAATATATGTAATAAATAAAAAACCTGTGTCTTGTTAAAGTAAATTTATATATATATATATATATATATATAATACAGAAATTTTAAGCTTTTCCACATAATTATTATTCCAAATTCCTATTTCATGTCTAGCACGTATTGCAGTTATATTAAATTCCATCCCACGCCACTAATATTCAAAATCTGCCAGAACTTCCTCTTTTCCTCGGCCGTACCATATATGGTCACTAATCTTAACCTCTGCGTAAACTTTCTCATATGAAACTGCTTCCCCATCACATTTTTCAAGCATAAAGAACGCGAAGACAGCATCTTTTCCATACCGCCATATCCCCCCCCCCCCCCTACATACACACACACACCCTCCGATGTATAACTGTACATTGTGTGAACCAACGCAGACTGACTGCATTGAGATTTCTTGAGAGCTGGTCGACGATCAGGAGCTCGGCCGTCCTATGTAACTATATCTGTTTCGAGTGTTATATAATAAAGTGGATTTTTGGTAAGGTGAAATGTCTCTTCTCTGGACTATTGTAGCCTATATTACATATATATATCTTTATCATGACAGCTACCATTTAATTTATTTGTTACTGGTCTCTTTCAATCGTATGAAAAATATGTAATAACAATAATTGGAATATCTCAACAAATTTTTCATCAAGAGGCACTGGATAAATATCTTTTACCCTATTTATGCTCGGCGAAAATTTTACTAATTGACATTTTTTAATGGGAGGGAGTTGTGTAAAAATATAAATAAATAAATAAACGTTGTTATTATAGTTTCCGGGAGTTGCGACTTTTCCCTTATTTGCTGATTGTTTTCCATATTTCACTCTATTTGTACAACCAATCGTTGATTTTATATTCCTCTCCGTGAAACTCCCTATGCATTTCTAAAACATTTGAATTTATATACATATAAAATCGACATTAAACAACATTTACTAACTAATAACATGCATTATCTTTTACTACAAATGGTTCTTATATGGGTTGTCAATGAATAGAATCCAATAAATGGAATGAATTTGTGCCATTTTATTTTTACCCCGTAAAACTTTCTGAATGCTTTCGAAAATCATTTTTGTCAAAAACCTCTCAACTTATAATGCTTCCATATTTCTACAAGCAGGAAAAAAAAATTATATCTCATCTAGTCTATTTTCTCTTTGAAAGGAAAAGAAGTTTTGATAGAGGAAAAGAAACTAAAACGTATAAAAGAAAAACAGTCCTGAAAACGTCGTATATCGGAAACCTAATCTAAACGAACGCCATGATGTGAAGTGTCTTGGCATGTTGAAAGAAAGAATAAAGCAATAATCGAATTTGGACAATTTCAATACAGAGCAAGAAAGGTGAGGGGAAAAAAAAAGAGAAAATCTGAAAACGAACGGTTTTTACGGGGGACGTGAGAGTGGCGCCCTCGGTGACTGCTGCTTTTAAGAATGGATGTCCAGGTGAAAAGAAAATTAACGCTTTGGAGCTATTTTAAAGAAAATGGTTGCAAAGGTATTGTTACGGCATATCCTTCGGAATCGTAGGTGTACGATTAGGATACAAGAATGAGTCCAAATTCCTGGATATCAACACGTTTATTCACAAGCACTGCGTAAACAGGAACAATATATAGTGAAACAGCAATTAAATGAGCCACTAATTTCACAAAACAGCAATCTACTATCCTTAAAACATTGGCGTATCTCACAAATCAATGTAATTCGTATCACGTCAACTGCTCTCCAACTGAGCGATGACTCCTTTTATATACGGGGTGTTTCAAAACTAATAGAACACACTTTAATGGGTTGTTGAGGCCCAGACCGTCCGACCTACCAGAATAGAGTAAGGTATCTGTTTGGACGGCCTGGAAGTGCCACCCAATTTAGACCGGAACCCAGTGGGGGAGGCATCCACAGGGACCGTACCCTCCTTCCCCTACCACCAACCTCTCGGAAGGACTTACGGACCCACATGTTTAACGTGATCGTACTCCGCGTGAACACGGCGGCAGTTTTGGCAGTGGCGGGAATCGAACCCGGGCCTACCGAGTGCAACTCCCGCGCGCTAACCACAGGGCTACCGCGCCCACACTTTAATGGGTGATAGAACACATAGAAACAAACATTTTTCATACGATGCATGGTCTCAAGTGAAGTGGTTACGCGCTAGAGGGCCCTTTCCATTTCTCCACACACACGCAGCTTTACGCAACGCAGTAATTGGACTGACACGAAACATCAAAATAAAGCTTTATTTAAGACAAAATAAATGCATGGCAGGACTGAAGGATCCCGTTTCAGACAGTTGGCGGTGCAAGCGAGAAAATATTCTGTGATCGGGAACACGCCTGTTGGAAAAGCGCCCTCGGTAAAGCCTTTGCGCTTCCCTGCCATTACTTTTGGCAACACCGTAGACAAAATGCACGTCCGCCTTCTCCACATTGGTATACCTATCCATTTCAAGTCTCTAAACCTTACATGCGAAACCCCCCCCCCCCCCCACTGTTATACGCGTTCCTGAAAGAGCCCTCTAGCGCCTCAAAGTACCCTCTAGGACGTAACCGCTTCACTTGCGACCATGCATTCTATGATGAAAAGTTTTGTATCGATGTGTTTGTTCTATCACACCTTAATGTTTGTTCCATTAATTTTGAGAAAACCCTGTATATTCTAAGTAAAAACTTTCAGAAGGGGTTCGTATCTCGTGGAATATTCGTTATTTCGAGAAGACTCTCGAACATTCGAAAAGTCGCCACATTTGATGATAAATCGCTGAAATCTGGCAACCATGAACCGACAACCCTGAAATAGCACCCGTGTCATAGGGATGGCTGCCAGTAAGGTGTTTTTCACTTCTGGCTCTCACATGAGCTTCTAGTGAAAATACTTTTCATGTTCGTAAAAGTATAAAAGTAGCTGAAACCGAAATATTTTCTAAACAGTAATAATTGATTTAGTTTGTTGTCATTACTTTTGAGGCTTTCTACCCATTTCCGTCTATATGGTCGAAAATTGGAAAAAATAAATAGACAAAGCAAGTTTTTCAATGCTCTTCCCAACACAATAGTGATGCATGGAAAAGGAGAAAATAAATTTTAATTACACACAAAATTGAGTTAAATTGAGGGTATTTGCAGATTTAATTCAAAACAATATTATATAAACCGTATCATTGTCGCGAACGTTTTGGTATACTCGACAGAGAAGACAAAATTTTGAAATCAAACACATTTATTAAACATGAAATAACAAGGCAGTTGATCGAAAACAGTGGAGTACAAGCATTTCTCGCAATAACTCAGAGTTACACTCGGTAGGGTGACCATTAAGAACACCCCTGGAGGAAGAGGAACCAAGAGAATACACATATTTTCTGATACATAAAATAAACACAATATTCCTCATATTATACTTGACATTTATATATCACATTTGTATACTTTGAACATATACGACATTTTCATATAACATCATCAATGATTCGATGCTCACGAGGATTTGACAATTAACACTCTATTCGTTAGGTGGAAGACTAAATATATATAAAACTTTAACCTCGTCTCTTTTAAATATAACATTTACAATTCTGTACCATGGGAAAGGATATCAGGATGGACTCTCGGCATAAACTCATCGAGATTCTTGCGCAGAACAAAATCCATAATGGTCGGGAAACTTGACTACACAACATCATGCTGGCGGAATTCGACATCTTGGTTGGTTACGGAGATTGGTTGATTCGTACCTTAGGACACAAGGAGGAGTCAGGCAAATACAAATCGCTGTAAAATGAGCTTTCCCTCTAGCCCTATTAGCGATTCAAGCCGACCAGTGAAAGAACCATTTTCTCTTTTCACAAGACTCATTATTCCATTACTACCAGGCTGATTCATTTAAAAACACGAGTGACTCATCTCTGAACCGAGCCAAACGACTCTACGCACAACTTGTCGAACTATGTTACATATTTTAATCACATCCTTCCACTTTCAAAATTAATACACCTTTTCTTAAAATTCGCGATCATACGCGAATCAAACACACACGTCTACATTTTTCCACGACTCCTTCCACACTGCTTCCAAAATCCTTTTTCAAACGCGCGCGTGCGCAAAACCTGCAAGTTCCCAACTAGCGACTGAGAAGCGAAAATACAAAACTATTACTATTTTTCTGGAACATAAACACTTTTGCGATTTTAGAGTTCACTTCCCTTAAAAGTCAATGTAATTGAAAACATGTAGAAAAGACATTTACATTTCGAAATTGACACTTTCAATCACACAGAAATAAAACAATACTTTAATATACAATTTTAACACAGAGGTGTGAAAGCCTTATCACAATCATTTACCAAAATTGATATTATGCGAAGCTGTCGAAACATTTTCTTACACCATCATTTCCCTCTTCGACAATTTTACGTAATATCAATTTTAAATAATGATAAGGTTTATATATTATTGCTTTGAATTGAATCTGCCTTAACCCTCAATTGGGTTCAATTTCGTGTGTGATTAAAATTTAGTTTCTATTTTTCCTTTCACCACTGTTGTGTAGGGGAGGACATCGAAATACTTGTTTTCTCTTATAATATAGTTTTCTTTTTTAGTTTTCATTTCTTATGTCGTATTATACATGGGTCGACGTATTAGTACCATGATAATATTTCATCTGAAGATGTCATTCGCAAAGAAAGTGCATGAAAAGGGCAAAAAATAGTTATGACGTACAAAAAGACGTAACGACGTAACGTAGTGGCGTGAAAATTTGATAGATGAAAATGTTTCGCGAAGTGAAACTGTGAAAAGTTTCGATTTTCTACGAGTTCAGAGAACCAAGAACGAGGCAGTCAAAGATGACGCACATAAATGACATAACGACGTAATGCAATAACGTGAAAATGCAGTAGAGGAAATTTAAGGCTTTTAAATGTATAGGCTAGCGCAGTAGTGGCCATCTTGACTCCCAGTTGAAGCTATGGGAAATAAGCTATGGAATAATAATAAATAAGCTATGGAAATAAATATAAATAAGCTATGGAAAGCTATTAAAAGCTTTTTAATATTCAGGTGTCAATACGAAGTTCTTGTAATTTTTTGGTGGAAGCAGACGTATGAAAATTAGATAACTAAAATTTCTCCATTTGATGAGGTCTAAAACACAGTATACATATATTAATCGACGGACGAAATACCCTTATGAGAACTGACTCTTAACATTTTTTGCGGGCAGAGATATTCCTATCCAGGGTGATTTAAATTAAATGTGGGGTATTTAGACCTTTCTGGGAAAAACTACTGGGTGAATTGCAACCAAATATCGTTTATATACTTTCCTAAGTATGCGGTTTCGATTTCTAAAGGAAAAGAAAAAAAAAATAGTTCAAATTTCGGCCACCAGGGGTGAAATTTGCCGCTGCTGTTCCCCAAATTTGCTTATTGTCTAACTTAAATATCGGCAAAAAATAGTTCCGAAGATTACAAATGGCGAGTGTACCTCTACGTAAAGCTTTTAACTGTCTAAATATAGCAGAAACATCGATGTTTCCTTTATAGAAGAGTGTAACAAGTGACGGTAAGGCGTAAGATGAGCTTCATGACGCGTCGCTAGTCGTGGATTTGTGACTTATTTTATTGGCGGCGATAGTAAGATATACTTCGCAATATGCAAATTAGATACATTTCCTAAGTATGAAAAAATTTGATTTGGACAGCACATCACTTTCCCTATACTCTTAAATTCATTTACTCTTTTCTTCCTTCACAATGCTTTACATTGAGTTTAATTACACAAAATTACACAAGTACCTTGCCGGCCGTTCAAACAGCTGCTCATGTCACAGGACGAGTCGGACGGTCTGGATCTTCCACACAAGTGCTTTGAAATAACACCGAATCTGCAGTTTTCATTTAATTTTCGTTTTCCTTTTTGGTGAATGAACGTATTTTCAAATACCGGCGTTACAAGAAAGCGAAAAACTAAAATGTCTGGAGAACCAACCGTTTGTCAATGGAGCAGGTCTTATTGTGTCGTCAAAAATCACGTATGAAACAAGTATGTAATCAACACTTTTAAGAGTATATAGTTTTCTATTTCAGATTTTGGTGATTTTTATGGGTCATTTTGGGGAAAAATAAAACATTTTCTGTTTTTCTTAATTGTATCAAAGTCTCATTAGTCCTAGGATTACCTATACCAAATTTGTAAAATTTCGTCAAATAGTTTTTGAGATAAAGTGGATACATACATTGTATAGACGTCACTTTAAAAATGGTGGATTCGTATTCTAGAGTGCTCAAAACTTGTAGTTTTGCCGAAAACCCGAATACAACACCAATGGAATATTTTCCCTATACATTATCGTGCATTGTAGGGAAATTCAAAACTTAGGATATATCCAAAGCTAATAGAATAAACAGATTATTAGAATATTGTATATACTATTATAAGATAGTCTACGGACCTTGGGATATATCAATGCGGGTGATTCCCTTTATGTAAAACATTTGCTATCACAAATTGGCAACACCACATCCAGCCGCAGCAAAAAATTCTGTGTATCTGCCATGTGACTCTGGGTTTTGGTATGCTATTGTTCCTTTACCATGTTCTCTTCAAATTGGTTGCGGTCATCCCTGACATTGCACAAGCTGGATTTAGTAACCCTTTTTTTGCCCATATACTGGCAAGTATACACAGCCGTCCTTGTGCCAACCCTTTATCTGTATGAGTGTTCGCACACCTGTGTGCATGAGTTGGCATAAAAGCGCGCGAAGGGAGGGAAACAAAGGGTTAGAGGAACCGTAATTGAGCGACAGCTGCTCGGCTAGACATCTGGTTACGTGATCTTTTGCCGCAAGGCTTCGTTTATAGATTTGCTAAGTGCAAACATATCGGATGCATGGGGATATGCAGTTGCATCGTAAAACTTTGCCATAATGCGTTATGTTATTCAATTCGAGATAGATAGTTTTATTTATTATTTACTTTCACATATTATAGTTGAAGATAGAGATGGGCGAATGACAGTTTTCTCGGATTCGAATATTAACCAGATCTCGAATATTCTAATACCCCGAATAGTTATTTCAAATTGATTATAAATTATATTTATATTTACTACATGTTATCAATTATTAGTAAGTAAATTAATAAAGTAAAATAAGAAAAAGTAAAAAGTGTCTCTCATAGAACCATAATAATTTTGAAATGAAACCTTTTATTTTGATTTTTTTCCCTATAGTTGTTAGGGGTTTTTTTTTTTTTTGGTATTCTTAACAGGGATAATAGAATAATTGCAAAATTTTTCTAACAGCAGATTTTTATTTAAGAAAACAAGCATTCAAACACGTTCAAGATCTAGTCGGCTTATGTTCCCCCCCCCCCCCCCCCCCCCCCTGACGAATCGCTCTTAAAAAACTGTTGACGTGAGACGTGATTAAATACCTGATAAATTTGCCCGTCGTTGTATTTTCTTAACAAAAAAATGGGAGTAAGTTAAGGTATCTTCTTACTGGCTGAAACATATCGCACGTGGCAGACTGTAAATATTGCATTCATTTTGATTCAGAATTTCCCGTTGAATTGCAAGGTTAAGTTGTTTCACTCGCTATTCCCCCCATGGTAGCATTTCTGGACGAGTTGTGACGTCACTGCTAGACCTCCTGATCTGTTGTGGATCAGCGGCGCTTCGTAGAAAAACATTGGTAAACGCAGTTTTGTTTAAAACTGTATCGCTTTAAAGCATCAACGAGATAAATGGAATACTGAATAAGTAATGTGCTGACTCTGAAATGTGACAAATAAACTCAAATTGAAATTCAAAACGAACTAAATTGCAGTAAACGGATAATGGAGTCAAGGATGTGAATTTCCCGGGTGATTTTGTATAGTAAATACATTGAGCTTTTTATTTTACACAAAATTTACACATTTCATGGCCAAAATGATAATCTTGATTAATATTTTACTCGCAAATATATTGCATGAATTTGGATTTTAATATAGTACATTTTAACAATTACTTTTACAAGACGTTAAAGATTTTGAACGAAATATCCCGTTCAAATTTATTAAATAAAGACTGTTCACTCTACTGTCTTTATTGTCTATTAAAGAAATGAAGGTTTGAAGTAGGATAAAACTGGTGAGAAATATGTTAAAATAGAAGTAAATAAGATTCTTTTTATAAAACTCTCAATATTATTTTTATCAATTTGCAATTTCATTCATATTTCTTTAAAAATATGTTGATTTACAATTTCTTGCATATAAATTTTATGGTACATGCATTCTGTACAGTAAAAGTAAGCGTACCATTCCTTTTCGATTAGTTCCTATACAGAAAACATTTGAACTTTATAGTTTTCTGAAAAATGTCATTGATATGATGTAAAAATATTTAGATAGTAACATTGTATGTTAAATGCACGTAATTAATATTTTTATTTTATATACTTAAAGAAAACTCCATTTCTGTATATTTAATGATATACGTTTTGTTTAAATTTGTGTATTTGGAGTCTTTGTGAATCTATTTACTTTCTTTTATGGTACATATATTACCGTAGAATTATGTCGATCGGTTCTTTAAAATGCGACGGAAAATCGTGGAAAATGAAGGGGGGGGGGGGGGGGGGGGTAGATCAGTCGGAATTTTATGCTAAAAAAACAAAGTTTATTTTTATCAATACATCTATTTTATTTAACAAACAATTTTTTTTTCTCCGAAATTTATCCGATTTTTATAGGGAAGGAGTTTTAAATTAAAAGACTAATAAATAGGGGTAAATGTGTCATTTTGATGTGACTATAAATTCATTTTTTTACAAAATTATCCATTAAATTACACTTTATAATTTATTTTAGCTTATGAATACGCTTTTTCTGAACGAAAACTATTTCAGCCCTTCAATTTGACGAATCAAGATATGAATGTCTTGACAGAAACTTTATTAACAAATGTATGAACGAAAAATTATTAACAACCTACAATTGACGTGACTAATGATTATTATTGCAATGGTTTGGTGAAATATGCGCTTTCAAATTTAAATCAATTACTGTTTTTCAATCGGATTATTTTGAAAGTTTCCTCGCTTTCTCTGAATTCCGGACGATATATTTTATCTAAAACATGTAAAATGTTGAGCTAGACAAAAGTCATGCATTGAATTGCATGGAAATACTATATATTCTATTTTATTCTGCATTGCTCATGTCTGTAATATTCAGAATACATTCAATATTTAAATGAAGACTGATTTGCATCATTTAGACTAATATTCTGCATTGCTCATGTCTGTAATATTCAGAATACATTCAATATTTAAATGAAGACTGATTTGCGTCATTTAGACTAAAAATATATATGTATATCCTTCTTAAACCGATTTCGATAACGCACTTAACAGTTAGTAACTCTTTTCTGATCATTCACTGCCTTTTTAAATATAGCCATTGATCATTCAATAATCTTTTAACATAGCGTTCAGTAATCTTTGTATAAAATTCTCGTGATGTTAAAATTTTCATGGCTTTCTCTCTCATCCAAAATTTGCAATTTTTTTCATAAGTACGGAATTTATTAAATATCCGTAAACGTCACACTCGATTATTATTATTATTATTATTATTATTATTATTATTTTGGAATGTTGGAACGGAACGAGTTTTTGTTTTAAAAAACAGAATTTTTAGCGGAACTAAGTTCGAAAATTTTAGATTTTGACGTGACATTCATGTTCTTTATAACGTTCCTTTTGAAATTTTTTCGTGAGGGCATTGAAGAGGAAACCGGCCTTTTACGGAATTCGTTCAGGAATAGATTTTCCGGTGTGCTAAATCTTAATAATAATATTATTATTTTTTTCAAAGTATATCTTATACTGTATGAAAACCGGTGCTTAAAAAGGAATCATAAATGACATCTGCGTCCAACAGAATCTTTTAAAAGCGAATATTATTCAATCCTTAATTCTTTTACCCTAAATAAAAACAAGAAAGATCAATCATGCATAAAGCATTGATTATGAAACACTTTCCAACTTTAATGCAATTTTATTTAAACATCTCTAAAATGCGAAATACATTCCTCGGTAATATTTAAAAAATTATCACAATACTACATTAATTTATTATGTTTGAAAACTTAAAACTTTATCGAATAAAGTGAACTTCATTCAAATTACGGCATTGAAATATAAATTGCCTAGTTTAAACATCTCTAAAATGCGATACATTCCTCGGTAATATTTTTTAAATTATCATAATACTACAATAATTTATTATATTTGAAAACTTCATCGAAAACAAATGAAATTTATTCAAATGACGTCATCGAAATATAAATCGCCTCTATATAAAAGCAACATTTCATTCATAAACTTTTCTTCATTCCTTTCATTCATCACAATACTATAATAATTTATTTTATTTAAAAACTTAAAACCATGGAGGTACAAGTAATTTCACTCTATGCTTAAAACTTCATCGAAAAAACGTATGCTTCTCTCTATGTAAAATCAATAAAACTTTCATTCATATCAGCTATACTGCAAACTCCATGAGCTAAATAATTTTGCATTAAAGAAATACAGCGATTTTTATACAACTCATTCTACATCTCTTGGTGTTTGCATTCTCCATAAGTGAAAATTAGGCTTCGTTGTAGAAATAATCAAAGTTTGATGATCATTTAAACTCAAATATATTGTAATTGCGTTGTTTCAGTATGTAGATGCATAGAATTTAAGCAAAAATAAGGCAGTTTTAGGACGGATGCAGCACTGAATATGAATTAAAAAGAACTCTATAAATCACGATTTTGTCACAACATGGATGCCATATTTTATTTTGAAGTGGGTCACGTGATCTCTTCATATAATGGTCACGTGATTACTTCATATAAAGGGTGTAATTATTATTTTAATTTTTATTTAAAAAACTACTGAATATATTTTGCTGAAGTTTTTTTTATTTATTTTATGGGATAATTTGAATATTTTTTAAAACTTTCGAAACAATTTGTGAATTTTAAATTCGTTTAAAAAATGTTTGAAAAATTAGGTTCCATAGGGTTTAATGTATTTCACTTTTTCAACACGGGTTCAATCCTAAACGAATTGGATGATATTATTCATTTATATTCCCATAGGTCCCACAGATCGTCTGAATAGCATACTAAAATTTCATTTTGATAAAGTTATTTTTACGACAGTTATCGTGCTAACGGACAGACAGACAGAATGAGCAAAGTCATAAACACTTTTCAACTATGTTGTAAAGTGTTAAAAAAATCGTATATGCCGTAAATAAATCTTCTAAATAATGATAAAATCTGTCGGAGACAAGTTTTTTTTTTTAATTTTGTAATATTGCGGTAGATTTCGATAGATTTGGTTATATTTTCTAGACCTGTGTTAAATTTTAGATTAATCTGTTTTCTCAATTATTCTGTTTTAAACATGTTTCATAACTCATTCAATCCAAGGGGCCCAAGTTCTAGATGAATGTCTAGCACTTCTATATTGTCAATGTCCTTTACACAGGACATTTTTATCGTAAAAATAAATTATTTGTTAAAAATGGGTCAAACTACCCTTTTGATGCAACTATAATCTATAGAAATTATATTAATTTGCCTCGGTATATTTTTGTCTATGTAGAAATTTTGGTCTTTTTAGGAATGAAATTAAGGAAAATTATGTATTTTAAAATTTTATCATCATTTGTTTCTGGTAGTGGCAGTTTTCGGCGGGTCATGGGCCAATTTCAATGTCAACAGCTCCGAAAACTGGACTTCCCGAATTACATTTATTTAAATCTAAGATGATGATACAAAACTACATGTGTTACATGAAATGAAAAACGATCCCGTCTTATTCAAGAATTTGCATTGATATATACCCCCTTTCTCTTTTGTTTTCTGTCAAATATCGGAAAGTGGTAAAGGGGGAGGGGTCGACGATCGAATTAATGGGGGATTTTGACCGTAGAAGACATTGTTCACGCAATGGGTAGTCAATGGAAAGACTGTTTAAGAATATGAGATTCTGGCGTCTATGCCCCTTGGCCTTTGGGTAGTTTATGCCCCTTGGCCCTACGTCACTGCATAGATTTAGGGAGGAGATTTAGGGGGGGGGGGGGTTTGAGTGTTATAGCCGTCCATCCTCTTGTCATTGGTAGAAAATTACATAAATTCCCCAGCGAGTCCACACTGAAAAACAAAATTCAGCACTGCACTCCCCCACACTATTTGGCTTATCTTCTATTTTAGATATCATGGCTGAGCTTGTGTGCTACTGCATCGGAAATCGCTTTATTTTGGGCTGAAACGGAATAACATTATGGCTTTAAAAAATTAAAAGAGTATCAGAATATAAGGCTAGAGCAACCGCATTAGCAGAAGGTAAACATGCATCTATTCACACATGCGTCAGACTTTTGCTGGTGTGGTTGCTATCTTTATTCTGGCAAACAATGCTCTATTTAGTCTTTGAAACCGGCGGATAATTTTTATAAACTTTCATAAATTAATTCCGACTGCAGTTTGAGCGAAATTACATAACACTTTACAACTAAGTTGAAAAGTGTTTATGACTTTGTTCATTCTGTCTGTCTGTCCGTTAGCACGATAACTGCCGTAAAATGACTTAATCAAAATGAAATTTTAGTATGTTGTTCAGACGGTCTGTGGGACCTATGGGAATATAAATGAATAATATCACTCAATTAGTTTTTCATTGAACCCGGATTGAAAAAATGAAATACATTGAATCCTATGGGACCTAATGTTTCAAACATTTTTTAAGCAAATTTAAAATTCACAAATTGCTTAGAAAATTTTAGGTAATATTCAAATTGTTCCATAAAATATATAAAAAAAATTCAGCGAAATATATTCAGTAGTTTTTTAAATAAAAATTAAAATAATAATTACACCACTTATATGAGGCAATCACGTGACCATGATATGAAAAGATCACGTGACCCACTTCAAAATGATATGTGGTATCCATCTTGTCTCAAAATCGCGATTTTTTTAAGTTCTTTTTAATTCATATTGAGTGTTGTATCCGTCCTAAGACCACTTTAATTTTGCTTAAATTCTGTGCATCTACATACTGAAACAACGCAATTACAATATATTTGAGTTTAAATGATCATCCAAATTTGATTATTTCTACAATGAAGCCTATTTTTCACTTATGTAAAATGTAAACAGCAAAGTATGTAGAATGAGTTGTATTAGAATTGCTGTATTTTTTTAACACAAAATTATTTAGCCCAGGGAGTCTGCATAGCTCATATGAATGAAATATTCATTGATTTTACAAAGAGAAGGACGATTTTTTTCGATGAGGTTTTAAGCATAGAGTTTAACTACTTGTAGCTCCATGGTCTTAATTTTTAAATAAAATAAATTATTATAGTATTGTGATGAATGAAATGAATGGGAAAATGTTATGAATGAAATGCTGTTTTTATAGAGAGATCCAGGCTTGTTATTTTTTCTATGACGTCATTTGAATGAATTTCAGTTGTTTTCGATGAAGTTTTCAAATATAATAAATTATCGTAGTGTTATGATAGTTTTAAAAATATTACCGAGGAATGTATCGCATTTTAGAGGTGTTTAAACGAGGCAATTTATATTTCAATGCCGTCATTTGAATGAAGTTCATTTTTTTGATGAAGGTTTAAGTTTTCAAATATATAAATAAATGTAGTAATGTGATAAGTTTTAAACTATTACCGAGGAATATATTGCATATTAGACTTGTTAAAATAAAATTGCATTAAAGTTGGAAAGTGTTTCATAATCAATGCTTTATGCATGATTGATCTTTCTTTTTTTTTTTTTTCTGGAACGTGTAAAAGAGCGTGGACGTCCAGTGAGGAAAGTTGATTCGAACCAATTCCTTTTTCAGAAAAAGATTTTTGAGCGGGAACTCGTTCATTTTTTTAGTACGGATTTTAATTTTGAACGCCCTCAAACTCAAGTAACAAGAAATGTCTATTAGAGGTCAGCACAGACTGAAATTTTAGACTTTTACCCGTACCTGACAGTACCAAGAACCAAATCCGGCCTGTGCTCGAAAATAATTTCAAATGTTAAACCAAAACCCGATCCGGTTCGAAGACCCTTCAGTCTCAATCAGATCTGGTTCAAAATGGTGTCTATCCGAATGTGTTTTTTTAAATTTTATACTTACAACAAGAAAGATCAATCATGCATAAAACATTGATTATGAAACACTTTCCAACTATAATGCAATTTTATTTAAGCAAGCAGCATACCCTTTCTTCTTGCGGAGTATATAATATAAAGAAACTTAAAATTCAAAATCATGTGCAAATTTCTATAGTATACTAAATGACATTTTTTAATTAAAATATTCTGTTAAAATATTTAATATAATGCTCCTAAAATAAGTTAAAGAATCTCTGTTCTCGCCATACAAAATTATCTTTACGGGCAGATCTGAAAAATAAAACATCCGGCCCCCATTTGTAAGAAAGTTTACAAAAAATATAGAATTGAATTCATATATGCAAAATAAAAGCGTTAAAATCGTATGGGATCCGCCTACTTATATACGCGATTATTAGACGATATAACCTGTATTAGTAGTTACATGTATAAATTGGAAATATCTATAAACCCGTAATCTTTAAACCTGATGGCAGTAATTTATTCCAATATATGTCAAAATGAAAGTGCTAAAATTGTATGGGAAAATATACACATACTACTTATAATGTCGTAGATTAGAAGATGACCGAGTATTAGTAGAAAATTATCCGTATATGAGTCTCAAATATCTTTGCCAAAATAAAACAGATGACGCAATAAATTGAAAATATCAATAATCCCCTTAATCTTCATACCAGAAGGCCGTACTTGATTCCAATATATACCAATATATGTCAAAATATATGCCAATATACCTGTATTACTTATATTCTCGTAGATTAGAATATATACCAGTGCATTCCTAGAAGATTACTCGTGCAACGTACGATATGTGAGTTTCAACAATTTTTGCCGCAATAAAACAATGGCCTAATAACTTTAAATTCATGTTTTCAAACAATTCATGATTTCAGAAAATGACTATTTAGCGCAAAAATCTGCTACCAAACTCAAAGATAAAGTTTTAACTCACTTTCACGTTTGAAACAAACGATTTTCAACCTTTTCGTTTGGAGGAACCAGGGAGTTAGAGAGTAGAACTCCTAGGGAAATGTTTCATTTTTCATTAATATTTCGACAACCCCTGGTCTTAGGAACTCGAAGCTTGGACTAAATTTAAGAGGGTCTATTTGAAGCTTACCCACAAAATTTCATTAAATTCGATTTAGCCGTTCTCCCGTGATGATGAGACAAACGAAAGTTTCGTTTTTACTAATATCTCGAGAACTCGAAACATGGACTAAACTTTAAGTGGGGCTATTTCAAGGCTACCCACAAAATTTCATCAAGTTCGGTTCAACCGTTCTTCCGTTATGATGGGACAAACAGATAGTCATAGAGACATATTTTCAATTTTATTTATATAGATTTCTAAAATGCGATACATTCAGTGGTAATATTTTTAAAATTATCACATTACTACAATGATTTATTATATTTGAAAACTTAAAACTTCGTTGAAAAAAATGAACTTTATTCATATGACGTCATTGAAATATAAATCGCCTGGCTTTATATTTCACTTTCTATGTAAAAGTAGTAAATATTTCATTCATACATTTTTATTTCATTCATCATAGTACTACAATAATTTATTTTACACTGGCTTCTAAAAGTTAAGTACTGACGGTAAAATCAACAAAAATGGAAATACTAAGTTTTGATTAACTCAAAATTGTACATGAAGATAGCAAGGTAGCAAATGTGTTAGTCAACGATGTTAACTCGATGGGGACGGGCATTATCGTCCATAAGGAGGAAATCAGGAGCAACTGTGGCAGCTTAGAGTCTCGCAATGGGGGTCTAGGATTTCATCCCGATACCGCGCAGCCGTCACAGAAACGACTTTAAAAATGTGCAGCTCTGTTCGATACCCCATAGAAATTTCAGCCCACACCATGACGCTGCCTCCTCTGAATGCGTGATGTTCGATGATGTTCTGGCCTGATTACGTGTGCCTCGTTCTCTTCAGACCCTTACACGTTTATCATCTGATTCTAGGGCAAATCTGGACTCGTCCGTGAACAGGACGTTGCACGAATCTGAGACAGTCTAATTGACATGTTGACGACACCACTTGAATCTTGCCCCTCTGGCTTGGACGGTTAGTGGAACAAATAAACGTGGTACTCAGGCATACAGTCCCTTCACGTGGAGCCTTCGGCGCACAGTACTGCAGATATTGTCTTACCAAGTGCCGCTGCAACCATGGATGTAGCAGTTGTGGAGGTCGCTCGTCGATTCCGCTTGGCTACTATAACAATATACCGATCATCAGAGGGATGGTAACCCTTGGACGACCGGACACAGGTCTTTGGACAATTGTTTGACTTGTTTGGAATTGTTTCCATAATCGAGAAATTACCGAATAATCAACGCCAAAGAAAATAGCGACATTTGATTGACTGTCCTGTTTGAATGCGTCCGACAGCACGACAGCGCTCACGATCTGTCATTCGTCTTCTTTCAGCCATAGAAATACGAATAACATCAAAAATAATCCTATAAATGTTATAAACACTTCGTATCAGCATTTAAATGCATCTCCTCAAATCCTTCAGAATGCTGTGGTCTTCAATGACTGCCTAATTAGCATATACCGGGAGAGTCATTCGTGATTGACTGTAATGACTGTAACGTACGATATTTGCATACTGCCATCTGCATCCGCAGCGATTTTCAGCCACTTAACGCTTTCAAAAAATGAAAATTTGCATTGCGTGCTTAACTTTTGGAAGTCAGTGTTACTTAAAAACTTACAATTATGGAGGTAAAAGTAATTTAACTCTATGCGTAAAACTTCATCGAAAAAGTCTGCTATAAAATCGTCTGTAAAATCAAAGAATGTTTCATTCATAACAGCTATATTGCGGAATCCAGCTAAATAATTTTGCGTTAAAGAAATTCAGCAAGTCTTATACAACTCATCCTACATCTTAATGTGTTTACATTCCTAAGTGAAAACTAGGCTTCGTTGTAGAAATAATCAAAGTTGGATGATCATTTAAACTCAAATATATTGTAATTGCGTTGTTTCAAAATATAGATGCACAGAAATTAAACAAAAATAAAGCGGCTTTAGTACGAATACAACACTAAACATGAATTAAAAATAACTTTAAAAATCACGTTTTTGACACAAGATGGATGGCATCGATCATTTAAAATTGTAATTGCGTTGTTTCAGAATATAGATGCACAGAAATTAAGCAAAAATAAAGCGATTTTAGGAATGATACAACATTAAATATAAATTAAGAACTTTAAAAATCTCGATTTTGACACAAAATGGATGCCATATTTTATTTTGAAGTGGGTCACGTGATCTCTTTATATGATATGGGTGTAATTATTATTTTAATTTTTATTTAAAGAACTACCGAATATATTTTGCTGAAATTTTTTTCATATTTTTTATGGGATAATTTGAATATTTCTTAAAACTTTCGAAGCAATTTGTGAATTTTAAATTCGCTTAACATTTTTTTGAAAAATTAGGTCCCATAGGGTTTAGTGTATTTCATTTTTTCAACCTGGGTTCAATCCAAAACTAATTGAGTGATATTATTCATTTATATTCCCATATGCCCCACAGACCGTCTGATCAACATACTAAAATTTCATTTTGATAAAATCATTTTTACGGTAGTTATCGTGCGAACGGACAGACAGACGAAATGAATGAACAAAGTCATAAACACTTTTCAAGTATGTTGTAAAGTGTTAAAAAGTTTTTTTTTTTTTTTGCATAGCAAATTAACAAAATAATTCCGTGAACTTCATTCCTCAATTTCATTTATAATTTTTTCAAATATCGAATACGTTCGGCTCGGCTTGACTCAAATTTTTGAAAACGAATTTCGAGTCCGACCGGAAACATCTAAGAAAAATCTGGTCTGACCCGGACCGGAATCGAACTCAGCCCAAACCTATCAATTTCGTGCAGTTAGTTCAGTGTCTGTAAGAAATCAAAACCTGATGTATTTTCTTAACCTGCTTAAGCACTTTACTCCTCTTATCGATGCTCACTTTACCATTTCTTTTTACACATAACCCTTCCATTACACCAGAGATCTCACTCCCCCCCCCCCCCCCCCCCTCCTCTTGCTCCTCAACCCCTTCGTGTTCGTTGGGCCATGATATACAAAAGTAGACATGAAATGTACGAAATGAGACACCACTGCCGCTACCAGATGTTTAAAAGAGCAGCTGTTGCTCAATTATGTGCCCTTAACCCTTTGTTTCCTGCTCTCCTTTATCCCCTTGCCCGCCATACCAACCGCGCCCGAATGCTCGCACACACCTTTTTACTTTCCCTGCAATACATGGTAATGTATAGGGAAAGTATTGGAATCATACCGAAAATCACAACTCGAGTTTTCGACGGATCTACACGTTTCGAGACCTCTAGAATACGAAAAAACCATTTTTAGCGTGACGTCTGTGCGTGTGTCTGTCTGTCTGTCTGTGTGTCTGTCTGTCTGTCTGTCTGTGTGTCTGTCTGTCTGTGCAGATTTTGTATCCACTGTAACTAAAAAACTAATGGACCGAATTTCACAAAATTTGGTAGGTAAATCACTTGTGGCCGGGGCTGGTGCTGATTACTTTTGGGTACGATTCGGAATAAAAGAACCCGCCTTTTTTTGCGAAATGGCCCGCAAAAGCTTGTATCCACTCTAGCTGAAAAACTAATGGACCGAATTTCACAAAACTCGGTAGATGAGTCACGTATAGGTCACTCTGGTGCTGATTAGATTTTGGTACGATTCGGAAAAAAATAACCTGCCTTTTTTTGCAAAACGGCCCGCAAAAATCTTCAAAATCTAAACTAAAGAACTAGGTATTCTCAGATATATCCATTAAATGCCCGTTTAATACGTAATGTTTAACGACGAAAAGAATAAGACCAACCCCATTACACTAGGACTAGCCGTTCTCGAGATATTTTAGTTTTTCGTACTTTCCCTACGCCACCTTTGAAAATAAGCCCGGTTACCGAATGAGAACGAAAATTGAATTAAAAGTGAAATAAATTTAGTTAAAATAAAGATAACGTTAATATAAGTCTGCAGGGAAAGTCATGTGCTGCCCACATCAGATTTTTACTTTCGCTGCAATACATGGTAATGTATAGGGAAAGTATTGGAATCATGCCGAAAATCACAACTCGAGTTTTCGACGGATCTACACGTTTCGAGACCTCTAGAATACGAAAAAACCATTTTTAGCGTGACGTCTGTGCGTGTGTCTGTCTGTCTGTCTGTCTGTCTGTCTGTCTGTGTGTCTGTCTGTCTGTGCACATTTTGTATCCACTGTAACTAAAAAACTAATGGACCGAATTTCACAAAATTTGGTAGGTAAGTCACTTGTGGGCGGGGCTAGTGCTGATTAGTTTTGGGTACGATTCGGAATAAAAGAACCCGCCTTTTTTTTGCGAAATGGCCCGCAACAGTTTGTATCCACTGTAGCTGTAAAAATAATGAACCGAATTTCACAAAATTCGGTAGATGAGTCACGTATAGGTCACTCTGATGCTGATTAGATTTTGGTACTATTCGGAAAAAAATAACCTGCCTTTTTTTGCAAAACGGCCCGCAAAAATCTTCAAAATCTAAACTAAAGAACTTGGTATACTTAGATATATCCATTAAATGCCCGTTTAATACGTAATGTTTAACGACGAAAAGAATAAGACCAACCCCATTACACTAGGACTAGCCGTTCTCGAGATATTTTAGTTTTTCGTACTTTCCCTACGCCACCTTTGAAAATAAGCCCGGTTACCGAATGAGAACGAAAATTGAATTAAAAGTGAATTACATTTAATTGAAATAAATAGAACGTGGATATAAGTTTGCAGGGAAAGTCATGTGCTGCCCACATCAGATTTTTACTTTCCCTGCAATACATGGTAATGTATAGGGAAAGTATTGGAATCATGCCGAAAATCGCAACTCGAGTTTTCGACGGATCTACACGTTTCGAGACCTCTAGAATACGAAAAAACCATTTTTAGCGTGACGTCTGTGTGTGTGTCTGTGTGTCTGTCTGTGTGTCTGTCTGTGCAGATTTTGTATCCACTCTAACTAAAAAACTAATGGACCGAATTTCACAAAATTTTGTAGGTAAGTCACTTGTGGGCGGGGCTGGTGCTGATTAGTTTTGGGTACGATTCGGAATAAAAGAACCCGCTTTTTTTTGCGAAATGGCCCGCAAAAGCTTGTATCCACTCTAGCTGAAAAACTAATGGACCGAATTTCACAAAATTTGGTAGATAAGTCGCTTGTAAACCACCCTGGTGCTGATTAGATTTTGGTATAATTCGAAAAAAAATAACCTGCCTTTTTTTGCAAAATGGTCCGTAAAAATCATCAAAATCTAAACATAAGAACTACGTATGCTCAAATATAGCCATTAAATGCTTGTTTAATACGTAATTTTTAGCGAAGAAAAGAATAGGACCAACCCCATTACACTAGGACTAGCCGTTCTCGAGATATTTTAGTTTTTCGTATTTTTCCTACACCATTTTTGAAAATAAGTCCAATTTTCAAATGAGAACGAAAATTGAATTAAAAATTAATTAAATTTAATTTAAATAAATAGAACGTGAATATAAGTCTGCAGGGAAAGTCATGTGCTGCCCATATCAGATTTTTACTTTCCCTGCAATACATGGTAATGTATAGGGAAAGTATTGGAATCGTGTCGAAAATCGCAACTCGAGTCTTCGACGGATATACACGTTTCGAGACCTCTAGAATACGAAAAAACCATTTTTAGCGTGACGTCTGTGTGTGTGTCTGTGTGTCTGTCTGTCTGTGTGTCTGTCTGTCTGTCTGTGCAGATTTTGTATCCACTATAACTAAAAAACTAATGGACCGAATTTCACAAAATTTTGTAGGTAAGTCACTTGTGGGTGCTGATTAGTTTTGTCTGGTGCTGATTAGTTTTGGGTACGATTCGGGATAAAAGAACCCGCCTATTTTTGCGAAATGGTCCTCAAAAGCTTGTATCCACTCTACCTAAAAAACTAATGGATCGAATTTCACAAAATTCGGTAGATGAGTCACGTATAAGTCACCCTGGTGCTGATTAGATTTTGGTACGATTCAGAAAAAAATAACCTGCCTTTTCTTGCAGAATGGCCCGCAAAAATTGTCAAAATCTAAACTAAAAAACTACGTATGCTCAAATATATCCATTAAATGCTTGTTTAATACGTAATTTTTAACGAAGAAAAGAATAAGACCAACCCCATTACACTAGGACTAGTCGTTCTCGAGATATATTAGTTTTTTTTTCTTATTTTCTCCACGCCACCTTTGGAAATAAGTCCAGTTATCAAATGAGATTTAATTGAAATAAAAAGAACGTGGATATAAGTCTGCAGGGGAAGTCATGTGCTGCCCACATCAGATTTTTACTTTCCCTGCAGTACATGGTAATGTAGAGGGAAAGTATTGGAATCATGTCGAAAATCGCAACTCGAGTTTTCGACACGTTTTGACGCCTCTAGAATACAAAAAAAAAAAAAAAACTATTTTTAGCGTGATGTCTGTGCGTGTCTGTGCAATGTATGTATCCACTCTAACTAAAAACCTAATAGACTGAATTTCATAAAATTTGGTAGGTAAGTCCCTTGTGGGTGATTAGATTTTGGTACAATTCTGATAAAAGTAACCTTCCTGATTTCGCGAATTGGCTCGAAAAAATCGTCAAACTACGCCCAAATATAACAATCAAATGCTTGTTTTATATGTAATTTTTGACGGTGAAACGAATAAGACCAACCCCATTATACTAAGGCTAGCCGTTCTCGGGATATTTTAGTTGTTTCGCATTTTCGCTACTCACAATTGAAGATAATTCCAGTTACCAAATGAAAACGAAAACTGAATTAAAAGTGCAAATTCAGTGTATAATGTAAAATAATTATTGATGTTGTTTTGTGCAATTAAACTCAATTTAATGAATTATCGAAGAAATAAAGAAAACGTGAATATTAGTTTGCAGGGAAAGTTCTGTGCTGCCCACATAAGATTTTTTCAATTGCTCGGAAGCCCACATTACTACTTAGATGTGCAGAGCTTTTAAGCCCCCCCCCATTTCGTCATAATATTATGATTTTCTCATACTATTGTTTAGAGAGAGTATCATTTTAACAAAAAATTTCGAATTCCAGATTTTGATGAGCGAATTTCGATGTGTATGTATGCGTGTGTTTGTAAAACGTGGATACGACAATTCCAAGAATGAATGTTCCTATAAAATTTTATGCGTGAATAAATTATGTAGAAATCAAATCTACATAGAATTTTTAGTAATTTTTGCGATTATAGCACTTGGAATTATTATTCTAAATTTAAGATTTTCATCGCATTATCAGATAACTAACTAATCGGAGAATTCTATCTCATGAGTTTTCCTTAAATGGTTGTGTTTTGAAGCAATGTCAGGCTTTAAGGATGTAGGTGTGTGTTTTAATTATAAGTTCACCACGTCAAGAAGGCTGGATTTTCGTATGAGAAATTTGAAAGAATTCGGTTACAATATGGAAACTACCTGGGTTTAATTATATCTTGTTAGGCATCAAAACTGGAATATCTTTGGTTTAGAATTTGTATCTATTACTTTCCTTGCAATACATGGTAATGTATAGGGAAAGTATTGGAATCATACCGAAAATCGTAACTTAAGTTTTCGACGGATCTACACGTTTTAGGACCTCTAGAATACGAAAATGCTATTTTTAGCTTTACGTGTGTGTGTGTGTGTGTTTTGTGTGTGTGTGTGTGTCTGCCCGTGTAATGTATGTATCCACTTCAAAAACTAACGGATCGAATTTCATAATATTTTGTAGGTAAGTCACTTGGTTGTGACGCTGGTGCTGATTAGTTTTTGGTACGATTCGGAAAAAAAGAATTCGCCTTTTTTGCGAAATGGCCCGCAAAAATCTCATGTATCCACTCTAGCTGAAATACTAATTGACTAAATTTCACAAAATTTGGTTGATAAGTTACTTGTGGGGTACTCTGGTGCTGATTAGATTTTTGTATAATTCGGAAAAGAAGAATAAATAAACACGTTTTCATAAATAAACACGTTTAATTTATCCTTTAATTCGATTGTTCTCAGTAAAAATGAACTCACTGAATTTCTAGGTTGCTGTGTTACAGTATAAAATTCGGCTTTTAATTCTACTCTATTTCTTACTTCCGGGAACACTTTTTCATTTGCCATTTAAATTCGGATCAAGTTTTGCAAATATCATATCCTAGCACGTTCCACCAATAACTATAGTTATTGATGCGACGCTTTACCTTTTAACGAAGCTAGTTACGGAGCAAAGTCCCCAATTAAGGATATATAGCAATAAAAAGTTTATCGTGATCTCACACAGTAAATATGGTTTAACTTTAATATGACATTATATGTACTTATGACATTATACATATAAAATATTTTACCATGTGACTAAATATGACTTCAAAATATTCAAATATGTGTTTCGTATGAAGTTCCAAATATGTAGATTGATTATAATATATTTTTACAAGGTTGAATGTATTAATTTGAAAACGAATTGATAATTTGAGCTACACTATGGATGTTATTGGTATTACATTATTTTGTAAGGAATAGTGGAGCACCTTGGGAAACTCTTCAGTTATGGATTTTTATAATTTTTTTTCATAATTCTATCTAAACCAAATATCTACCTCATATATACATTAAACACTTTCGCATAAGATAAAAGTATAATCCGCTTCAAATGTCTTATTTATGATTAATAAATATTGTTTTTCAGGATCCTTCCAGAGTACCAAAAGTGCCCCATGTTACATAAAAAATGCATTAATTGTTAAATTCTCTGAGATAAATTTTTGGCTATATTGTCCAATTTAATAACTAATGCAGAAGACTCTGAATTGAAGCAGAAACAATTTTATGCGATGCACATGCATTGGACTGACAGCTAAAAATCTGAAAAAGTATCTAACATTTTAACAGATGAAAAATTTAGAGGCTTCTTGTATAACAAAGGCTTAAATCAAATGTCTGCAACAAATTAAAATCATTACATGCAGCCGTCACTGCAAAAAACAATTCCATAGGGTATCATATGGTGCACCACTATCATGCGTTTTAAGATATCCCAACTGTCCAGATTCTTTCTACGTAGTTGTTTTATTTAAATAAATTATATTCTAATTCCACTGTTATTGTCTATATAAAATTTACATAGAAATTATTTGTTTGAGTATAAAACTAAAATGTTTGACAAATTGTTACCTAAATTGCAGTAATAGCTTTCAAAACACAGTAGAAAATACACAGGAGAGCTATAGATATGGTACATAAATTAACGAGATTTTAATCTCAAACCAAAATGTAAAGTTTAAGAGAGGAAATCCAAGATAGACTGTGTTCACTGTTCTCAAATAGTTAAGCTGAGCTAGATGCATCCATAGCCACCTTTATCTAAAGGTGGTCTTTAGATAAAAGTGGCTATGATGCATCTATCAGCGTCACTAAGCTGTTGCCAACCTAAAAAAATAATTTTATAAATTTTACAAAATATTTTGAAAAAATAAATAAAGTGGGAATTAAGAAAATGATATATTTTCTTTTCAATCTGATAATGATTGGGATACAGTGGAACTAAACACTATGGAAGATGCATGTATAAGAGAGTCGAGTGCAGACTCACACTCCAGATATTTTCAATTTTCGTTCATTATAATAACAGAGTGTTATATTTAAAACAAAAAATTGCCAGTGACTTCCAGTCCAATAGAGCCGAAATGGTTTTGATTGAATAACGTGTTATGTAAAATAAATCTTCAAACTCGTTGTTTTTAGTAGTCTCACTTGCTTCTTTTGGAACATATTAATAAGGGTCTATATGGCAACTAAAGAAATATACGTAATTAAAACAACTGTATAAACTTTTTTTTTCCTCAAAAAGAAAAGTTCAAAATATTATACTATTGAAATTGTTTTTGTATATACCTGAATGGTACCCCATTTCTTCTTAGAACAAATATTAATTATTTACATCTTTATCTTTTCGGTTTAAAGATAGAAAAATAACGCGTCTAAAGTGTCTGCATTTTTCGTAACGCTTCCATTTTATCAGGATACCTCAATCACAAATTATTCCTGTCCAAATAAAGGTACTGTTTGTAACCTTTACACCCTTTATAGGCACGCCACGATAGATAGTGACTGAAAAATGAAATTTTGGTTCTGTTTAAACGTTTTTCATTTTCTGCACGTTAATAAGATATGGGAGTTCGTAATGGTTTTGGAACTGTTGGACTAACTATAAGCTCTCTTTGTCATATAGATAATGAAGTTCGAGGATTTTCCCATTAAAAATTAAAGTAAGGTATAAAAGTATGAAGATTTGACGTGGTCATGACTTTGAATTTAATGGGATTTCTTAAATTCTTTGGGATAAAATCCCCTTACTTTCAGTACTGCCATTTATAAGCTGCATAATTGGCACCCCGGAGGAAATTATTTACTTCATTTAACTTAATTTCCGTCTGTTAATTGACTTTGATTTGCCAAAGTTCATTAAATTCTGTTTACCGTCGAATCAAATGTTATGCAGTAGATTAACTTTCTAATGGAAATTTTTATTATTTTAGTCATGTTTATATTATACTAACAGATATAAACAGCCTTTCACGTAATTTAAGATATGTACAAATTCTTGTAGAATTCTAAATTATATAATCCCGGTTTAATGTTGTATTTACAGATATTGTTCTGGTCTTTATGCACTATAATAAATTCTATTACACATACACACATTCTTTGTAAATTCTATTACACACACACACACACACATATATATATATATATATTAAAAATTGAAATTTTTTAATCAAAAACTAAGCAAACTACGATAAGTACAAAAAAAAAAACCCATCTCTAGCATACCTGTTACAAATAAGTAACTATAGACCAAGACTAAGGAAAAGAAATTAGGTAACTTATCACAATAATGGAATGGGAATGAGGGAATTATTAGTATATATAAATCACAATTAAATAGGTATATATAAATTAATATATCAAATGAAAAAGTAAGCACGACAAAAATGAGAAAATGCAATAATAATTAGCTCAAGATTAAAGATCAATGCATGGAGAATAACCAGTTGAAACTACATAAAAAAAATGGCGGTTAGTTCGAAATTGCCTTCTCTTCAGGACAGCCATACAATTTGAATTAAAAACGATGCAATAGCCAGTTTCTGACAATGGCGATAGTATTTGACTATGAACACCATTGGAACTGTCTATTGGCTAGTGGAAGGAGAAATAATAAATACCAAATGAATTAAAAAAAAAAAAAAAAAAAAAAAAAGCCACTATGTGTGAGTCGAAATATTTACAGAAGAACATATGACAGAGCACCCTACATCTCTTCGCTAAAGCGAGTGGACACCGGAATGAATATACTATTGAACGTATACGAAAAATACATTTGAATGAAGACTTTCAAAAATAGTAATCAGTATAGGACTCAGGACAAGTGGACAGTAGTCTTTCAAAAATAGTAAATAGTATCAGACTCAGATATATATATACATATACACACACATATATATATATATATATATATATATATATATATATATATATATATAGGGTAAAAGGGGTATTTTATACCAGTTTAGTACCTGTTTTATTTGTAATGTTTACTTATCACGTTTTTTAAAATATTCAACAGCTTGTCGTATAGTCTTTTTAATGTCACATTTACATTTCAGTCCATCTTCCTTTCCCTTTTGCTATACAGAACATTTTCTATTAATGATCAATCTCAGGTATATATAATACAAGTAAAATAAAAATTCTTCAATTATATATATATATATATATATATATATATATATAAAATAGTTAGGTTAAAAGTTACTTTATCGTAAATTATTTGGATAGACACCGTCTTCCTTGTCGCTTTGCCAATGCCCTTAGTGAAATAGAGAATCACCATACCAAATATGAGAACAATCCGTCAAAAACTTTGGATTTATAAACAAACAGACCTTCAATTTTATATAAACATACTTTTCTGATGTTCCTTTATTATTATCCCAGTCAATGAACGTTTTGCATTGAGGAATCTCGCCTAAAATACAAACCAACCTTAAAGAAATGTGACTAAATATACAGTTTGTAAATTTTTTGACTCATTTTTACTTTCGTTTGCTATCGTATACACAAAAAGCATTGTTTTTTGAATTTTATGTTTTGATAGACAGGCACGTTGTCTCAAGACCTCTCGAACTCATGTAGAACAGTTTTGGTCTTTGTATGTGTTCGTGTGTGTGTTTGTGAGGAGGGATACGATAATTTAAAAACAAATATACCTATTGCTATCAATTTGTATGTATAAATATATTATGTGAAAAAGTAGAACTCATTTTTAACCATCCTCATGTTTAGAACTCGAGTTATTCGGATTTTTATAGTATTATTTCCTATGGAAAACTATGATTATTAATTTCTTGGACAATGGTGATGGTGCATGGGAAAAATTGATAATTTGAAGTACGCTATCTTTTTAGAAATATTTAACTCGACTAAATGCCTCTAAAACGATGGATCGCAGACCCAAAGTTCCAATTGCTTTGATTAATTAAATGTTTTAATTAATAGTTCCAAATGTTTTATTTAATTAATAATTAAAAACATTTCTTAAAGTCTATCTTAAGTCTATTTTAAAATAGACTTTCAGAGACTATAACAGTTTTGGTCACATGACACGTTTTTGTGAAAAACTTTTTATACGGGCCCTCTACAAAGGAAGTTTCAATTAGCGAATTCTTTCTTGTTCATTTAAAGATATTTTGAAGGGAAAAAATAAAACTCGGATGCAAATCTGACTGTGAAAAAATTGAATATATGCATTTTCAAAGGACTATTTTTATAGGACTTGAACACTTTAGCCTCATTGGAGGGGAAAAAAAGATAAAAGAAAACTCGGCGAAAAAATAGATTTTAGGAGGAAAAATGAATTTCCTTATGTAAAAATTTCCATTCTGAAACTTATATGCTTATCTATCTTTTGGAAAAGTTTTATACACTCTCTCCAATTATCCTTCAGAAACTTTAATGAATGAGATCTTGGGTAATTTTGATCGTATGATAATCGAACTGGTGTTTTTTTCGTTAGACTCATTGGGCTATGGAAAGTATTTTTAGAATTGCAATGTTTTTCTGGGGGCCCGTACAAAAAGTTACATTATGTACTTTTTTTTACTAAAAGATGTTACATGATCAAAATTTGCATACGTTAATAGTCTGAAGCGTTTCTTAATCTACAACCAATCTTTCAAGAGCTATTTAGTTGTGTAGTCTTTTTTAAACACCCTGTATATTTTCGTGGTATTAACCTTTTGCTTACAGGCGGGACAGCATCCATCCCAAAAGAAGAACCTTTCAAAAAGACAGGTATTTGACATGCCCTATCCCAAACAGTTCGATCCCCCTTTGCAGACATTGGCGTCCATTCATATCGCCGACAGAAACATTGCACCTGCTGCCAAACAGTTCGACCCCCCTTTGCAGACATTGGTGACCATCCATATCGCCAACAGAAACATTGCACGTGCTGCAGCAGGTGCAATGTTTCTGTCGGAGATATGGATGGACGCCAACGTCTGCAAAGGGGGATCGAACTGTTTGGGATAGGGTATGTCAAATACCTATCTTTTTGAAAGGTTCTTCGTTTGGGATGGATGCTGTCCCACCCGTAAGCAAAAGGTTAAAATATTTTATATTAACACAGGTGACCCAAATGCATCCATCAGTATTATTAAGCTATTGCCAGCTTAAAAAATGAAACTTCTAAAAAAAATTTTACTAAATATTTTAAAAAATAAATAAATAAACTCAGCACTAAATCTGAAAAAAGGTGCACCTTTTTTCTCATTTTAACAATGATTGTGATACAAGCAGAACTAAACGCTATGGAATAGCGTTTAATTAATTAATGTGAAATGAACACTCAGATGTTTTCTTTTTACAAAAACACATTCAGGCCGAAACTGGAATCAAAAACGGAGTCCTTGGATTGTGGTCAGTTATGTCTAGGCACACTCACGCCTAGGCTCTGCCAACAGCTGCGCTTCTGTAGTCATTTGAGAAATTTCCTTACAATTCCTTAAAATAACGTAGCATTTTTTCCCTTTGAAACATTGCCGTGAGCCAGAATGGCCTCTTCAGGCCGCTATACCTATAGAGTCCTGTTCTGGTCGGGTATCTGACCCGCACCCGCAATAAAGAAAATTGTCGACTAGCAACAAAGAAATCTGTCGGCCAGCAACAAAGGAAACTGTCGACCCTCAAACTGACCGGAACCTGCAGCCGTTGATCTGAATACCCAACCCGCAATGAAATTGTATTTCAAAATTATATTTAGTAGATTTTATTTTGCTAGCGCATATGCACAAATATTTGCTGTTTACAGTTTGTAACCTCCGTTTACGTATTTATCCACTTACTCTCATGATAATAATAATAATAATAATAATAATAATGATAATAATAATGATAGTAGTAGTAGTAGTAATAATAATAATAATAATTATTATTATTATTATTATTATAATAATAATAATAATTATTATTATTATTATTATTATTATTATATACGTATTTACCCAATTACTCTCATACTACTACTACTACTACTACTACTACTACTACTAATAATAATAATAATATGGGATAAGGTATAGCCCTTCAAAATAACCTTTGCGTGTAGATTCATAACCCGACTCGCAGTTTGAAAAGGAAACTCGACCCGCAGCTTGAAGAGTAAAAGAGACCCGACCCTATGCGGGTTTCTACCGCTTCCTCAAAACATTTTAGATCGGACATACAATGTAGAGTATTAGACTTAATATCACATCAAAATGACAATCGGCTAGATCCGGGAATCGAACCCGTACCTGAAGGATTAATCCTCGATTTGCTATCAGCTATACACCACACTGGGTATGTAAGGAAAAGACGAACTTGCTGTTGTATTGAAATATCCCTCGTCAATTCAGAAGATACGACGAAATGATACTACTATTAATAATAATAATAATGACAGCAATAATAATATTAGTAATAATAATAATAATAATAATAATAACAACAACATCAATAATAGTAATAATTTAGTTTAGCATAAATAGAAAATTATACAGGACGTCAAGAAAAGTATTGGACCAAGTTAATAACTCAAGAAGTATTAAGGCTATCATATTTTTTATGCAAGTGTATAGAAAAAACCCAAATGACGCTACCCGATAAGACAACTTTATGGGGTCGACTCCATTTTTATGGGACTTTGACAGATCTTGCTTACTGTTAAAGATAGAGGGAAATGTTAATTACAAAATTATAGACTGCACAAAATCAGTATTAAGCATTTTTATCCTCGCGGAAAAACCAGTGATACAATCTAATCCGCGAAAAAAACAGTGTATACAATCTACTCCCCGCCTCCCCTTCAAACTGAGCATTTAAATAATGGTCAGAATGAAATTGACTTTATTATGCACAAAATACAAAACGTTCACCTTCAGCAACAATGCATGCGTACACACATGCAATAAAATGTCTCCCCGTGTTTTCCAATATTTCTACTTTGCTCACGCTGTTACATGCAGATTAATGAAGTTTTTTTTACAGTTTTTGTTATAGAACACAAGTGCTTAGTACTAATTTTACAACTTTATAATTGACTTTTCCACCTATTTCTAATAGGACCCTTCCTAAAGTTGCCTCATCGTGTAGCACTATGGGGATTATTTTAATACCTTAATAACCTTAATACCCCAATAACTTAGTTATTGGCTTGATCCATAACTTTCATTGACACCCTGTATGCATAAAATAAAAGTAAATCCGGAAAATTGGCTATAGTGTAAAAATGTGGTTTGAAATCAACAGATGGGACTTCCGGGAAAGTAATAATCATCCACTATTATATGTTCAACTTCAACTTCTGTAATTCTTGTTGCATCACGGTGATTAGAGAAAACTTCAGGAAAACGGATGATCATCCAGCATTAGATGCTCCACTTCAACTTCTCCAATCTCATTAGCTCAACTACTCTTGTTGCATCCTGATCAACAAATGGAACTTCATTATGAATAATCATGCGTTAGATGCTTCACTTCAACTTCTGCAATTTTGTTAGCTCAACTACTATTGTTGCATCGTGATCAGCAGATGAGTCTTCAGGGAAAGGGACGATCATCCAGCTATTGGATGCCTAAGCAGGAACCCGTAGATCCGAACTTGTGTTGTTATTCGCTGTCACAAGCTCGCCTTTACGGGTCCTTGCTTTGCCCAGCATCATCTCCTGCTCCGAAGACGACCGCTTGGGAGGTTCAGAAGCAATTCGTCACATTTCGATGTTGAGCACCTTCACAATGGAATTTCAAACGAAAAGAAAATATTTAAGGAGGGGAGTTTAATCTGAGTTCGAAATCAGGTCCAAGTAAAGTTATTTTAAGATATAACGAGTCAATTATACCGTTATCGTTGTTAAGTTACTGAAGTATTGTACATGGTGTTAGACGTTGTTGTTACAAGTTTCCGGAACGTCTTCGTGCTGAATTAGAGAAAAGTACGGTGACAGTAAGTGTGACTTGTACCACTTTTCTTGGTAGATGTCCTTTCAGCAGATTAAGTAATTTTGTTTCACCTAAGAAAAATATGGTGGTTGTGATTTAATCCAAGTCGAATTTTTACCGTAAATACATCGATGGAGGGTCCCTATAGATATCAGAAATGGCTTTTGTGTGTGTGCATGTGCCTGTGAAACCCTTTGGACCATCTTAATCTCAAAAACCGCTGAAGCGATTTGGACCTAATTTGAATGGAAAGTTTCATACAAATATTACGTAGATGTGTACGCTGAAAAAAAACCCGAAAAATATATATAGTTTAGTTATAATACAGGATTTTGTCAAAATTGTTGGTCGTTACAGTCTCAAAAATCGCTGAAGCGATTAGGACCCGCAATTTGGGTAGTATGCTGCGTATAACGTATAGATGTGAACGTAGGAACGACTTTTTAAAAAAAAGTATATAGTTTGGCTTAAAGGTCGAATGCCCACTTGTTTTCGTGGAAAGCCTAGAGATTGTACCACGCCTCTAATTTCTTTTAATTAAGTTTCTTTATAAATTTATTTATTAAATTTTGACTGATTAGAGTTGCTTTGAAAATGCAACAAGTGTATTGTCATTATCGATACCATGTAATTAACCGTGTAATTTTTAACTCGGATATAATTATGTATGAAATATTAATCTAAATTTTTATTATGTGGCTTTAACTAAATTTGCAAAGCACCCGTATTTCCCTTAAGGGGTCATAGGTTTCTTAAAATGTTAAAAAGTAGAAAAAAATCATCATATTCAACATTTTATATCTTATAAGTATGCATTTTACAAACCCGCCTCTCTTTTTAGTGATAAATCTATGTTTTCTTTTGATGTATATTTTTTTAAAAACATAACATAAAGAATTATATTTTACAGAGAGTTGAAAACTATCAACCATTTATCGAATAAGAAATAGGTAGAATAGAATAAGGAATAGGTTTGCTCGCAATTTTACTAAAAAAAATTTGCATCCAAAGCAAAATTTTTGATCTAACTTCAATTATATATTGTGAATTTAAATTAATTTGTATTTAAAGTGCATCGTTCTTTTATGCAATGTCGTGTCTAGCTTTTACGAAATTTTCGAAATTTTAGCAACATTCTCTTAAAGTGTTTTGCATCAAGAAAAGCTAAAAAGGTAATAATTAGGATTATTTCTTAGAGACTAACATACATTATATATTCTGAAAGTTGAATGAAAAAATATTGAAAAGTTTCAGAATTATCTTGATCGCAATATTAAAAATCTGATGTGGGCAGCACATGACTTTCCCTGCAGACTTATATTCACGTTCTATTTATTTAAATTAAATTTATTTCACTTTTAATTCAATTTTCCTTCTCATTCGATAACCGGACTTATTTTCAAAGGTGGCGTAGGGAAAGTACGAAAAACTAAAATATCTCGAGAACGGCTAGTCCTAGTGTAATGGGGTTGGTCTTATTCTTTTCGTCGTTAAAAATTACGTATTAAATCAGCATTTAATGGATATATTTGAGTATACCCAGTTCTTTATTTTAGATTTTGGCAAATTTTTGCGGGCCATTTTGCAAAAAAAGGCAGGTTATTTTTTTTCTGAATCGTACCAAAATCTAATCAGCACCAGGGTGACCTATACGTGACTCATCTACCGAATTTTATGAAATTCGGTCCATTAGTTTTTCAGCTACAGTGGATACAAGCTTTTGCGGGCCATTTCACCAAAAAGGCGGGTTCTTTTATTCCGAATCGTACCCAAAACTAATCAGTACCAGCCCCGCCCACAAGTGACTTACCTACAAAATTTTGTGAAATTCGGTCCATTAGTTTTTTAGTTAGAGTGGATACAAAATCTGCACAGACAGACACACAGACAGACAGACACACACACAGACGTCACGCTAAAAATGGTTTTTTCGTATTCTAGAGGTCTCGAAACGTGTAGATCCGTCGAAAACTCGAGTTGCGATTTTCGGTATGATTCCAATACTTTCTCTATACATTACCATGTATTGCAGGGAAAGTAAAAAATCACATTCTGTGAAAAACTACTTTTAAAGTTATTTCTTGATAAATTTTTCCATTTATGAACTGTAACAATTTGGACTATAATTCTAGTAATTTTTGAAATTACATATTTCATGCGGATTCAAAAAAGTTTATATTTCCACACACACACACACACACATACACACTCATGCACGCACACACACACATAGAGGGTGTCCCAAAACATTGACCTCGGCTTTTATTCCTTAAATATTGATCTTAGACATATATAATAAATTACAAAGTTGCGTAAAAAAAGGTACAGCATTTTATGAAATTGATTAAAATTTTCAGGGGATTAAATTCGAAGAAATACAAAATTTAAATTTTTATATGATCCCTGTACAAAAACATTTCCAATAAGTAAAATGTGCCGCATACATTAATAAGGTGATGTACAAAATTTCAGCATTTTATCATGAAAAGTCCCAGAGATATGTTTAAACAAAGTTGGTGACGGATTAATCACAAATTAAAATATAAATGTTTACAGCAAGAGTGCAAATGACACAACGCAGAAATGCATCATAGGCAAATAATATCTGCCTCTTATCTTTAATGGATCTTTGGCATGGATGGAAAACAGTATGAACAAGCTTTGTAATCTTTGTGTATAGATTATTTCTACACAGTGTAGATACTTTTGTACCCATAAATAACAAAATTATTATTTATTTATGTAATCATTGTTTTCTTTAGTAATTTATGTATGACTCCTGAAACGCGATCGGCCGATATGATTTTTCCCCTCTGAGAACCCATTTTGATGCATCGAAAAGTCGTTTAAGTTAGCATTTTTGTCTTATCATATCTCTGGGACTTTTTATGATAAAATGCTGAAATTTTGTACATCATCTTATTAGTGCATGAGGCACATTTTATTCATTGGAAATGTTTTTGTATGGAGACAGTATACAAATTTAAATTTTGTATTTCTTAAAATTTAATTCCCTTGAAAATTTTTAATTGATTTCATAAAATTCTGTACCTTTTTTTACGTAACTTTGTAAATTATAAATGTCTAAGATCAATATTTAAGGAATAAGAGCCGAGGTCAATGTTTTTGGGACACCCTGTATATATATATATATGTATATATCAGTCTATCTTCCTTTCACTTTTGCTATACAGAACATTTACTATTAATGATCAATCTCAGGTATATATAATACAAGTAAAATAAAAATTCTTCAATTATATATATATATTTATATATATATATATATATATATATATATATATATATATATATATATTTGAAATGTAATAATAAGAATTATGTAAAAATAAAAAAAATAAAAATACAATTCAAGTAATATTAACATCACCATAGAAGCAAATTCACGGCCATAATGCCGATAAGAGAAAAGAACAGAACCTTCCCAAATTCGATGATTAATCAGAATTAAATTCCTCTTCAGGTCTGAGTATTTAACTCTAATTAACCCAAACAAATGCCTGTTTCAGATTAAGCAATAGTACATTACTATAAATGCTTAAACTCAGACTACAGGCATCAAAAAATGAAAAAATGAAAAAAAGGACACATTAAGAAAATTGTATTACCATGCGGCATGAATCATTCCTCTTCTACCACGTGTATACACGATCAACCTCAACAACTTAATCTAGAAGCACCGGAATGAACAAATCGAAATTCTACCAGGGAGACAGTACTAACATTCACGGAAATACTCCCAAACCCGTCCAGTGAGTCTAAGCTGAAGACTAGACAAGCAATTCAGAATACAACTTCCCAAACATGCAGAACTGAATATGAATATGAATCATAGATGAAAATTCCTACTAAACAAGAATTCATAGGAGAACTGGATAATTGAGAATGCCACTATACACCATTATAAGGGCGCACAAAACGTAGTTTCAATACTGACAAAAGTTACATTTTTTTGCGAAAATAAAATTCAAAACATTAATGTTAATGCATCTTATTTTCCGATTTTTTGATTTTTCTAATGTTTTTGACTTAGTTTATTATTTTTCATTTTTATTTATTTATATAATTAATAAATAATTATATATAACATACAAACATATATATATATATACATACACATACATACATATATATATATATATATATATATATATATATATATATATATACACACATACACACACATACATATATATATATATATATATATATATATATATATATTTCCCCCCCCCCCCTGTATGTTAGTCACTATAATTGGGAATGTTTTCTAGGATGTTATCGAGTGAAATTTGATACACTGAGTTGATAATTTTAATAACAAACTTCGGGGGATATGCATTATTAGTCGCTGTACTCAATAATTCCATAAAATGCGCTAATCTATAATATTCATCACAAATTTTATAGATTCTAAGAGCCTGGTTTATTATAATATTTCTAAATACAGATATATGCAGACAAGAGTCAAAATGTTGAATTTTTGATGTATTAAATTTAAAATCCTGTCTTTTATCATACAAGTTTATAACCATCTTACAATTTTGTAAATTTAAATTTAAATCTAAAAAGTTTGCAACATTTGTGTCATTATTACTTGCATTTAATTGTAAATTTTTTGGATAAAAGTTTAATACTATAGGGATGTTATTATTTGGGGATACACATAAAATGTCATCTATATATCTAAACATGTGCATATTATGCAAGCTTGGATTAATGTTTTTTTCATAGAAGAATAAATACAGATTAGCTAACAAAGATGAGGCACACCCCCCTTGTGGGATACCAACCTGTTGTTTAAAAATAGTACCACCATGTTGAATATAATTCTCATAAAGAGTGAAGTTAAGTAATTTTTTAAAAAGAAAATTTGAATATTTTAGGTTGATATTATATTTTTCAAAAATTCCTAAAATAATTCTATACAGATCATCTATATTAATATTATTAAACAAATCTTTGAAATCAAAGGTATAAATACTACGAATGTTAGTAAGAGTTTTCAATTTCTTAACTACTTCAAAACTGTTTTTTACAATATGACAATTATTTGAGATTTCATCAGACGAGGATACTTCATGTAATATCTTTAATAATAATTTTCCAGCATTAGTAATGTAAGAATTATGCCCACTAGTAATGGTTCGAAAAGCAACAGGGGATTTATGAAACTTGGGTACTAAAACAATATATGGAATGTTATTACAACTATTTTTTAGATGGATTTGCTTATATTTGGCTGATATTCTATTGTATAAGATTTTAAGGTTAGTTTTATGTAAATTATAGATATGATTATTAAGTAAGTGTGACTGAAGGGTATTTTTATAATAATATTTACATATAATTGAGTAGTTTCCACTTGCCTTATCGACATATGTAATGACAAAATCATTTTGTATTTCTTTAATATCATTTTTAATTGAATTAAGTTTATATGAATTATTAATTTTCTGATTATATATATAATGATTTAAGTATTGCTCTATTAAGACTCTCCAAGGTTTAAAGGCTTCTACAGGGATTTGATATTTATAACTGATTTTATAAATAAATTTATTTAAGTCAAGAAATAAACCTTTACATATTAATTTATGTTTAAATTTAGTAGGTATACGGTACTTAGTACCCAGTAACATCAGTGATCTTAGTGCATCATAATTAATAATATTTAGATTTCCCGTTATAACATGCCCATGGTGTTTATCTACGAAGTCTTTGTATTTTTCTAAATGACAGTGGCAATATGACTCTTTATCCAATTCATAGTTTTGATTAATATCTACTGATTTGGCAATTTGATTATAGTTGAAAATATAACGTCCTAGCGGTTTATCATATTTATATGCAATTTTAGGATTTACATGTTTGACTGGAAAGTAATTGGAAACCGATTTTAAAAAATTATTTATCTTCAGATTATTTAATACAGAATTAGTAAAATTCAAGGTACAATATTCATTTATTTTAGTAATAGAAGTTTGAAAATCCAATGAACGAAAAGTAAGAAGATGTAACACGATAAACCTAACTTTTTATAACACCCACAGAATAAAATATAATACGGCAATATATATATATATATATATATATATATATATATATATATAAAAATTGAAAGATTTTAATCGAAAATTATGCATAAACTACTGTATGTACAATAAAACCCATCTCTAGCATATCTGTTACAAATGAGTAACTATAGACCAAGGATAAAGATAGAAGGGATAAAGATGAGAAGAATATTAGGATACAAAATTCACAATTAAAAGTATATAAATATAAATAAAAATAAAAAAGAAAACACGGCAAAAATGAGAAAAGGCAATAATAATAAGCTCAAGATAAAAGATTAAGACATAGAGAACAATCAATTGAAACTACACAAAAAATGGCGGTTAGTTCGAAATTGCATTCTCATCAGGACAGCCATACAATTCGAATTAAAACCGATAGAATAGGCAGTTTCTGACAATGGCGATAGTATATAACTATATACACCACTTGAACTGTCTACTGACTAGTGGAAGGAGAAAAATAAATCAATTGAATTACAAATCAGAAAAATAATACCTCCTCGAACAGAAATATGAACTCACAAGCATTGTTACCACGTGTAAGTGGAAGAAGCGACTGAGCATTTCACCTCACTTCGTCAATGCGAGTGGGCACCGGAATGAATACATTTGAACGATACATAATATGTATGGAGACTTTCAAAAATAGTAATCAGTATAGTACTCAGGACAAGTGGAAAATAGTCATTCGAAAATAGTAAACGGTATTAGACTTAGGCCAAGTGGTAAGTTAGGTGATAAGAATGGGTGAATTTTCAAAATTGAGTTATCCAATCAAAGATAAATAATGCATGTGTAAAATTATTACGTGGTATATTTGAAATTATTAATAATATTATTTACAAATACTTCCGGATATTGGTAATTTTGACAAATGCGTTTAAGATTATTGATGTGGAGAAAGTGAAACCGAGGATCAGAAAGTCGATGTATTCGAAATAGCTGGTATAAAATGATGTTTCTAAACAATTGAATAGAATTACAAGAATGATATGATAGCAGCTTTATGATAGTAAAGTTGTAAGAATCTTTTTTATCATATAGATTGGTGATTACATGATTATCGAGGGTATCTAAATTTAGGTCTAAAAAATTTACAGTTTGACTAACGCTAGGCATTAGGAATTAATTCTAGGTTAGATGGGTAAAAATCAATATTAATAGGATAGGAATCATCAATGATAATACAAATTAAGTCGTCAACATATCTATATATAATATATGAATTAGAGTTAAAATGACATTCATAATAATAAAGATGAATGATTAGCGAGTATACATACTACTACTACAGCCACCTTGTGGTACACCAGATGTTTGTAAATAAATGTTATCACCTTAGATAATATAATTGTTGTATAACACAAAGTGCAAGAGCATAGGAAAGTTTTTGACATGAAATGCAACATTATTGGAAGATAGATATTCATGATAAAGAGAGATAATAAATTTATATAAATCTTTAATGACAATATTATTAAATAGGTCTTTAAAATCAAAGGTATGGAAACCAAGAATTTGTGGAAGCTTGCTAAGGTGATTTACTAAATCAAAACTATTGTTCAAAATGAAATATCCTGAATTCCTAAATTTAAGATATTCATTAATTCTATTTAAACAGTTAAGCAAGTACTTACTAGCTGTAGTGGTAAAGGTATTATGTCCACAAGTGACTGTTCTAAAACTGAGAGGTGATTTATGAAATTTAGGAACCAAAGTAACATAAGGAAATTTAAAAAACTTACAATTAATATTTAATTGTGTATATAATTTTAACATTTTAGTTTTGATTTTGATAGACTGATTATTAATGGGTTTAAAAATTTGATTATTTTTTAAGTAATTCTGTAACAGAGAAACATAATATTTTTTACAAATGATGGCATAATTATTAGAAGCTTTATCTACATAAGTTATGACAAAATGTTGTTGTAGTTCTTTAATAGCAGATAGGAGTTGTTTATAAGGATACTTAGGCTTCTTTAATTTAATGTTTATAATAACAATTTTAAGTAGATGTAAGGTAGTATACTTCCATAGATGGAATGCTTCAATAGGAATGGAATGTGAACAAGCAAGTTGATATATGAATTTATCAAAATCAAATGATATAGACTGAAGAAGTTGTTTAGGGTGATGGCAGAATGGAATGCGAAATTTAGACCTTTTATTCATACTATCCCTAAGTATATCATCATGAACTATACTGAGATCCCCAGTAATAATGTGTCCATGAGACGAGTTGACATAAGGGGCAAGATTTTTATTGCTGCATACACATGATGTAAGGTCATCGGAGTTTAATGTCCTGGAAACTTCATTGTAATTATATATATATATATATATATATATATATTATATATATATATATATATATATATATATATATATATATATATATATATATATCAATAAAAAAAGTTTGAAAATCCAATGAAAGAATAGAGAGAAGTTTCAACTCAAAAAACCCCAACATTAAAAAAATGCCTTACAAATAAAAGTATCTAACAGAGCATCATCAATCAAGTGGAAATTATAAATGTAAGCCTCTAGTCATCAATCTGAAGACAAACAAAAAGCATCAATGGAAAGGAATCGATAAAATAAAATAAAATAAGATCTAAGCATGAAAGCTTTACTCGTGGACAAGCCCCTTCCGAGAGGTTCGTGGTAGAGGAAGGAGGGTACGGTCCCTGTGGATGCCTCCCCCACTGAGTTCCGGTCTAAATTGGGTGGCATTTCCCGGCCGTCCAAACGGTTACCTTACACCTTTCTGGTAGGTCGGACGGTCTGGGTCTCAACAACAACAACAACGTGGACAAGGCCTGGGCCCAATAATGAATTGTTCATTTCTATAAAACTCTTTATCAAGTCCAAGTATTTCATAAAAATAAACACAAAATGCATGTTTCTGATATCAGTGATAGATTATATCTATAAACTCTGACAGCTTGAACAACATGCATAAAGATTGAAAAATAATAGGAAACAACCTAAAAAAACACTGCATACTTCTGATCCATTGGAGCCTTGAATAAAGAGACCAATGTTGCCAATCTCAAAAAATAAAAAGTTGATAATTGATGTTGCCAATCGTGAGAAAGAAATAACAGTAATGCGAAAAGACGATAAATGGTGATATTCAACAGTAAGAACATGTAAATACATGGTAATCCTTATTCAAGTGAATGTGGATGACTGGCTAAAATAATATACTAGAAGAGAATTTAAGTATAATCTACCATTCCAAACTTTTTAACTATGCTATGTACTAAATAAGCTGGATATTTATATAATTTGCTAGTAATTTTAAGTTTATTAATATGCATAGCATGAAATTTTTTATCAGATAATCTATAAATTCTAAAGTGCTGATTAAGTATAATATTTCTAAACAATTGAATCGAGTTACAGGAATTAAAAGGTTAATATTTTATTAATGTGAAAGTTAAAATAGTCTTTTTTATCATATAAATTAATAACTATCTTATTAGTAGGTTCAATAATGAGGTTTAAGTCCAAAAAATTAATGTTATTACTTATATATATGTATAACACATGTTTATAGATAAAATCTATCTTGTGTTTCAGAAACAAGTATTTTTGTGTTCATTTCGTTTAAAATATTAGGACTTGATAAAGAATTTTTTCGAAATGAACTATTCTTAAGCCTAGAGCTCTTCTACGTGCAAGCTTTAATGCTTGATTATTTTGGTATTCCTTTTTTTTTTTATTCCTCTCATTGACGTTTGTTGATTATCGTTAGCTTTCTGAACTGTAATATGTATTATAATTTCCACTTTATTGTTGAATTTAATTTTATTTCATTGTATTCTGTAGGCATAAAATTTTTTTAAGATAATGTATTATGAGTTACTTCTTCCATTCTACCATTGGATTTGCGATTTTATATTTCGAATTGTATGGCTGTCCTGATGAGAATGCAATTTCGAACTGACCGCCATTTTTTGTGGTGTTTCGATTGATTGTTCTCTATTCTTGATCTCTTGTCTTGAGCTGATTATTATTGCCTATTCTCATTTTTGCAGAGTTTTATTTTTATTTACTTTTATATACTTTTAATTTTGATTTTTGAATCCTAATATTCTTCTCATCCCCCTTTCCAATGTAGTGATATGTAACCTTCTATCTTTATCCTTAGACTTGGCTTATAGTTACTCATTTGTAACAGATATGCTAGAGATGGGTTTTTTTGTACATACAGTAGTTTATGCATAATTTTCGATTAAAATCCTTCAATTTTTATATATATATATATATATATATATATATACAGGGTGCATATAAACTAATAGCCAAAACTGTAAGGGGTTATAGAACTCATCAAAACAAACAACTTTCACAAGACAATGTGGGGTCGGAAAGCAACCGGCGAGCTGCAAGCGGGCGCTTTCTCTGGGAGTGGATGAAACGCCGCGTCAAAATGGAGTGAAGTGAAGACGAATAATGAAAATTTATTGACAAAATGTTTATAATAAATGCTCAAATGAACGAGCACCAACTGCGAGACATGCGTCACAGCGGCGACAGTGTGAATTGCGTACACTTTGGAAGATTCCTAGTATTTCACGAACGTCTGCAGCTGCAACGCTAATTCGGGCGACGAGGTCCTCTGCTGACTTGACGGGCGTCTCGTAAACGGCGCTTTTTGGCTGTCCCCATAGGAAAAAATCCAGACAGAACAGATCGGGAGATCTGGGAGGCCACTCGATGGAATCACCACGTCCAATCCTTCTGTTCGGAAAGATAATGTCCAAGTAGTTCTGCACAATCCTGGCGTAATGTGCTGGCGCTCCGTCGTGCTAGAACCACATAATCACTCGATGATTTGCTGGTACAACATGTAGTAAATATGGCAGCACCTTCTGGAGGAAGGTGAGGTACTTCTGTCCGTCTAGGCGGTCTGGTAACAGATACAGGCCATTTAATTGGTCGTGGATAATCCTTGCCCACACATTCACGGAGAACCTTTGCTGGTGGCATCTGGAACGTGTAATATGCGGATTTACTGTGTTCTCCATTTTGACGCGACATTTCATCCACTCCAAAGAAAGCGCCCTCTCGCGGCTCGCCGGTTGCTTTCCGACCCCACATTGTATTGTGAAAGTTGTTTGTTTTGGTGATTTCTATAATCCCTTACAGTTCTGACCATCAGTTCATATACACCCTGTATATATATACTATATTATATATATATATATATATATATATATATATATATATATACTATATTATATATATATATATATATATATATATATATATATATATATATATATATATATATATATATATATATATATATATATATATATATATATATATATATATATATATATATATATATATATATATTCTTTTTTTAGGCAGTTCTATGACCCCTCTGTTTTTTATTTTTATTTATTTATTTTTACTTCTTGTTTTTTTTATAAGTACGAAAAAAAGAAATCTATGATGCGATGAAGAACTTTATTAGGAAACCTCATAACGACCATAATTTATAGTTCAATTGTTACTGACATTTAACAAGCATTTTATCATAATTTTCAATCCAAAGAAATTTCATATTTTAACGTGAAATTTAACAGAAAATGAATTCAAAATCTTTCCACTATATAGCGCTTCTATAAATTTCACTCGCTAATCAGTGTTTTTAATGGAAAATTTTAATCAAAAATGGATAAAATATACATTTTTCTTTTCATCAAATGTTTTAATCACCTTTCATACATCAAAATGAAAAATATGAAAATTTATATAATTATGATTAATTGAAAAATAATTCAATTTCTGATAAAGTGCGGAAATTAAATGTTAATAATTTGTGAATGAAAAACATTCCTAGTGTTTGGAAGAAGTATAACAAATACGACTCTTGCATTTTAGTCTGTGAGTTCTGTTGTTACTGCTTCTTAAAAAGCGAACCCAATAAAGTTATATTATGAGGTTTTATTAAAATTTCAATAATTACATTTGCATGAAAATTTACAAAACTTCCTTGAAGAAAGCAAGCATATGTCAGTAATGTGTTACATCAGTCTCCCTACTGACAAATGCTTATGCTTTCTTCAATGAAATTTTGCAAATTTTTACTTTACAATTACAAGCAGCAGTTTGATATATTGTAATTAAATTTTCATATTTGACGCCTATAGGTGATCATTATAGTTAGTATTGACATGTAACAAATATTTTATTTTAATTCATAACCTAAATTAATTTTAAACTTGGAATGTAGAAATTCAGCAGAAATTAAAACTTTAAAAACTTCTCGAGGTTACGATATAGAGATCCACTCATCCATTTTTAAGAGATCCGCTTTTAAGATCCACTCATCAATCAAAATGTTGATTAAAAACTAGGGAATTCTTTGCTTTTTAGCAATTTCCATAGTTTGAAAAGTGTTTATGGCTTTGGTCATTCTGTCTGTCTGTCCGTTCGCACGATAACTGCCGTAAAAATGACTTTATCAAAAGGAATGTTTAACATCTTGTTGAGACGGTCTGTGGGACATATGGGAATAAAAATTAATATTATCACCCAATTAGTTTCGGATCTAAACCGGGTTGAAAAAATGAAATAAATTAAACCCTGTGGGACCTAATTTTACAAACATTTTTTAAGTAAAGTTAAAATTCACAAATAATTTCGAAATTTTTAGAAAGTATTCAAATTATCACATAAAATGTGGAAAAAAAATTTCAGCAAAATATGTTAGGTAGTTTTTTAAATAAAAATTTAAATAATACTTACACCCATGATATATGAAGAGATCATGTGATTCATTGTAAAATAAAATATGGCATCCATTTCTTTTTTCGTGTGTAAAGATCGTGATATTTAAGAATATTTTAAATTTATATTTAGTGTTGCCTCCGTCCTAAAACCGCTTTATTTTTGCTTATTATCTGTGTATCTAAATCCCGTGCACGCAATTACAATATTTTGTATTTTAAATGATCACTAAACTTTGATCATTTCTACAACGAAGCCAAATTTTAACTTATGCAGAATGCAAACAAATCAAGCTATTGTAAGGTGAGTTGTATAAGAATTGCTGAATTTTTTTCACACAAAATTATTTAGCTAGAGTCTGTGGAATGTAAGTGATAGGAATGAAATATTCATTGATTTTACATAGAGAAGCAGGCGATTTATATTTCGATAAAGTTTTCAAGTAAAATAAATTATACTGTACTGTAGTACTGTGGTACTGTAGTACTAATTTAAAAATATCACTGCTGAATGTATCACATTTTGGAGATGTTTAAATAAAATTACATTTCAGTTGGAAAGTGTTTCATAATCAAAGCTTATGTATGATTGATTTTTCTGGTTTATTTCATAGCTTCACATGCTTTGATAAGATTTAATTAGCCAGCAACATGAGACGTGGGGAATAATGTACTACTAAATTCATTTATGCATTCAGGCTCATTAAAAATTAATTTAAATATCAATATTTTAAAGATAAATAGATAAATGATAAAATATTTAAAGATAAATTGGGACCATTAAAAATTTACCACAATAAATTAAAACTTCGTAAATACAGCATAAATACTAAATTCTAATGTCGGCAGCACATAACTTTCCCTACATGATGCAATGAATTTACTTCTTTTACAGTGAAAAATTGTTGCATAAATGATGTTTTCAACGTTGAATAGTACATTTGACGATTTTTCGGATGACTGCATAACTCTAACTTGACCATTATCAATATTGATAGCATCCGCAGTATAGTCCATATATTAAAATATTTTAAAAATGAATTCAACAATATGAATTCATCTGAAATTAAAAATTAATGTAAATATAATACATATTTAACGTTAGCTAACAGGAAACTACTGTATATCCTTAAACCTGTATTTAAAGCTTTATTACTACAAAACTCTATTATGATAAAAAACAGCAATGAAGTCATAAAACGTCTAAAATTCTGCAATAAAGATATACAGTTTGCAAGTTATGACTTCCGTGACCTTTTTAACAACATCGACCTTTCAAAACTACATGACATACTTCTATTGGTGCACGAGGAATACAATCTCAAAAATGTAATCACTTATCGTATGTATTTGGATCTTATCAAATTGGTTTTATACGAAAACGTGCTGTATAATGGAAAAGAGTTTTATCAACAAATCAAAGGCCTCCCTATGGGAGGGGGTTGCTCTTCAATCTTAGCAGACATACATTTATCATATTTTGAAAGAGGTAATCATATATTATATGAATTACCATATTATAGATTCGTGGACGATGTGCTATTGGGACAATACTTGCATACTCCTGAATTCGATTTTAGCTTTTATCCCCAGGAACTGGAACTGATCAAGAACCTTAATACTAACAAAGACGAAGTTAATTTCCTAGACATCACCATAAGATACAACAATATAAAAGGAATTCATACGGTATTGTACAGCAAACGTGACAATTTTGATATGAAGATTAACCAAATCATAGAATGGAATTCAAATTTGACTAAGAATATTTTCCGTAATATCATCACAGGACACCTCAGAAGAAATCTCCACAATAATACTTTCAAAAATGATTGTATAATAAGTAACATAAGAATCATGCGAGAAGCATATTACCCGATAAATTTTCTTAAACATCATTATAATTCCTTCTTTAAAGAAGAAGAATACTCATTTAGACAAGACATAGGTAATATGACATCATAACAGTGTATAACGATGTACGCATGCGTTAAAATGTTTACTTTAGGAAGAGTTTTGTGCATTCCGGATTGTATGGTTGTCAGATTGACATTATAAATTTCTGCCTCTCGATATTCTCTTTCTGTCTTCGTTCTAGTGCCTTCGATTTTGCACATATATCGGGGACCTGTCATTATATAGCATTGGTTTCCGTGAGCGTTGTCTAGACATAAAAGTGCTTTAAACGGGAATGAGAGGTCGCCATCCCTCTCAGCCATTTATATGCAATTTGTCTGGCATCCCCCCTTTACATATTTTTACTTTTTCTTAGTTATTTCCTGCTTCGGATTATAGAGCTGCAATGCGCCTTATCCTAGGTAGTATCTTGGTAATTTGATGTAGAATTGTATACATAATTTGAGATTTCGTTTTGAATATATATATATTTATAAAATTATACATTTAAAAAATCTGATGTGAGTAGCACATGACTTTCCCTACTTAAAGAATATTAATTTCTCCAAAATTACAAGGATTATAAAAGAAATTTAAATTCATTCTCCAAGGTATTGTATTCTCACCTATTTGACGTTATTTTCGTTAATTAAACGTCGCTTTTACCCATTTGGCAACATTTTTAAATGTGATCAAGTTAGCAATATTTCACCAAGTTCGTTGCCAACGTCGCCCTCGGGGGGGGGGGGGATATAGAGAGACTGGCTGCATTAAGTACTATCCCGCGGTCTATACTATAAGTGTGCGAAGCTTCAGGCTTCTAGGTGACTATTGGTTTGTGGCGCGTCAGTAAAAAAAAAACGTTTATTAGATTACATTTGCTGTATCTATATAATAAATAAACATTTATTATATAGATACGGCAATCTTTAATTTCTTTATTATCTCCTGATGCCTCTCAGAATCTGTACAATTAAATCGTGCGACTTCCCAAGAAGTAGGGAAGAAGACCCTTGACTTAACGAGAACCTAAATAAAGCAGCACACAATTCAAGAACTGAAGTTTCTCGTTAAGAGCAGCTCCGTTCCTCCAACTTCTCAATTAAACTTGCGTAATACGGAGGCAGCGTTGGCAGTAGTTCCACATTTTCGAAACGCTGGCATCTTCTCAAAAGATCTAAGAAGTATAAAAGCTGCAAATTTTAAAATCACATATGTACTGAGAAATTGAATTAGTACAATTTTTTTTCAGTTAGGTGGCACTAATGCACCTTCAAATATATATATATCAGAAATATCGTCTGCTGTTTTTAATATGTTAGTTAAACAACCATTAGAGATTTTTGTGTGTGTGTGTGTGTCAATCGGTTGAACATGGTGTCTTTAAAAGAGCTTAAGAATTTTTATTTTATAGCTTTATTTCTCTAGAAATTCTTATGAGAGTGCCATGCTCTAGATGCAAAAAAGAAATACCCATGCTCTTAAACCCCTAAAAATTAAACAATTACGATGCTAGTAAAGCGTTTTCGAGAAACTGGTACCCGGAATGGTTCCTATAAAACGTCTTAATATAAGACGCTTAAATTATTCCAAATGTGATGGTATTATTGCAATAGGTACGAAAATCATGAGGTTTCTTTATGAACTCCCAACTTCTCTCTGAAATTTGATGATGAATCTATATCAGTCAGCATCTAAGCTATAGATGTTTCAAGTAATATTTTTGAACCGGAAGTAAAAGAAAAAACGAAAGTATAAATCCTTAATGAACCCCCACCTCCCGTAATGCTACATCCATATTAATCATCCTCTAAACTCTATCTATAGTCAATCCTGAGAGATATGTTTGAAGGAAATGTTTTAACCGAAAATGACCCGAAAGAAAAAGAAAACGGAAATAGAAGTCTTTAGTGAACCACCTACCTCTTCCGGAATTCGATGCTGAATTCATATCAGTCACCATCTAAGTTCTATACCTATAGTCAGTCTTGAGAACTTAGATGCTTCAAGTAAAACTAATTTTGTAACCGGAAATGGAAAGAGAACCCTTAGTGAATCCCTTCCCCTTCTCCTCCAGAATTTGATGCTGAATCCAAATTAGCTATTCACTGAACTCTATATCTATAACAGATCTTAAGGAAATAGATGTTACAAATGAAAAATCTCTCATGAAAACAATAGTATGGCAAAAAATTTTCCAACAACTATAAACATGGCAATGGATCATCCACTAGTATCCTCGCCTAATGGATTATCAGCTATTTGTATCCAAAATACACTGAGGTATTCTAGTACCATAAATATTACCAGACATGGATGGGCCTCTCATTTTCCGCTCTCTATTTACGAAATTCAGCAATCAGGAGCGTAATTTTGAACGTTTCTTTCACGTAGTGTTAACTATTTGTACATGGTCAATTACTGGTATACCTTTACCTCAATTGGCTTTATCACTTTCCCTGCAATATATGGTAATATATAGGAAAAGTATTGAAATCATGTCGAAAATCACAACTCGAGTTTTCGATCAATCTACACATTTTGACACCTCTAGAATACGAAAAATCATTTTTAGCGTGACGTCTGTGTGTGTGTATGTGTCTGTTTGTCCAAATCTCAATGTATGTATCCAGTCTAACTGAAAAACTATTTGGCCAAATTTCATAAAATTTGGTAGTTAAGCCCTTTATGGGTGACCCTGGTGTTGATTAGATTTTAGAATGATTCGGAAAGAAATAACCTGCCTTTTTTTTTTTTTGCGAAATGGCCCACAAAAATTGTCAAAATCTAAAATAAAAGACTACGTGTGCTCAAATGTATCAATTAAATTCTTGTTTTATACGTAATTTTTGACGATGAAAGGAATACGACCAATCTCATTACACTAGGAATAGCCGTTCTCGAGATATTTTAGTTTTTTCACATTTTCTCTACTCCAACTTTGAAAATAAGTCCAGTTACCAAATGAGAACGAGAATTGAATTAAAATTGTAAATTCAGTGTCATTTAAAATAATTATGGGTGTTATTTTGTGCAAATGAAACTTAGTTTAATGAATTATTGAAAAAATAAAGGAGAACGTGAATATGAGTCTGCAGTGAAAGTCATGTGCTGCCCACATCAGTTTTTTTTTTTTTTTTCAAAACATAAACTTGTTTTGTGGAATAAAGTCAGTCCCGAGAAATAAAGTTTTGGTCCGAAATAAACTCTTTAGCGAGAAATAATGTCTAAAATAGTGTTGGTAAAGAAATAATTTCATAATATGGTAATCTTTAATTCCTTAATTAGCTTCTGAGAGGCCTCAACCAAAACCGGGAGAAAATCACTTTATTCTCTGGCTTTCCTTACGCCGCTCTTCAATGAGGGTGATTAAAATCCCTCTGCTTGCCGTAGCGAAAGTCCTTCACTTGGTTGGTAACGAGAGACGTGGAAAATTAGAGAGCGTTGTACCGAAAATGAGTTTTGCGTTTAAGAGCATAGTTTTCCTGATCTTTAAATTATGCGGTTTGCATTGCTAGCAGAAGTTGGTCGTATAAGTTTGGTATTTCGTTTCTAAAGCTGGCATCTTCTCAAAATATCCGAGAAATATAAAAGCCAGATTAAGATACTGCTTGATGAACTATTGCGCTGGTTTTGGGTTATGCAGCTAATTCAAACATTTAAGTAACTCCAATTAACTTCGGGATCTAAAAGAATATTTTAATGTGGTTTCACTCGATTTTTTTTCATACATTTCTTTTTCATTCCATAGTGTTTAAATTCGTTGTCAAAATGAAGGGAAATATGTCTTCCGTCAAATTTAGTACCCAAGTTAGTACCAAGTATAAATTAGTAAGTTAATGATAAGAAGTACCTAATTGACCTCTCCCTACTTTTTTCTAGGAAGTATTAAATAGTTATATTCAGGGTACGATTGGTGTTTCTTGTATCACATAACATTGCTCTCTGAACAATAATCATCTTCATATACACTTTTTGAAAAAGCTAAGTAACTCAAGACATTTTTTCCGCAATCGATTAGATTCCCGAACTTTCCAAGTTGGAAACATTTGGGTAAATTTGTCACCAAAGCCAAGTGATATAATGTCTTAATTAACTATTAACTTTAGACGAAGTCAATAATTGGGGTCCAATCTTTGGGCATTAATATCTACTTTTGATAAGCAATTTAAGCTAATAGGCTTTTATCAGTAGATATAACATAACACATCATCAGGGCGTATTCAAGGGAGAGGAGATGCCTCCTCCTCCTCCAACCTGAAAAATTTCAGGACCATTTCAATAAAAAAAATTGTAAATGTTTCTTTTCTAGCTGTTTTAGACGAAAATATAACCCTGAAACCCCTACTACATATCTATTAAAAATACGACACTAATATCTCATAATATAAAAAGAGAGAGAGAGAGTACTGTTTCTTCAACTTGAAATGCCACAGTGATGGAGGGTGTATAGAATTTCACAGAAAATTTAAACTTCGCCGTTTTTTTAATGAAATAAATTGATTTGATTTGATGCATGCTTAACTTTCTGAATAATCTTTTTATTCATTTTGTGAACTTAAAACAGTTAAAGTGAAATGTTAATCGAAATATAAATATATTGAACCTCAAATTCTTACTTGATGATAGTTTTAAGGTAAAATTTAATTTTCGTTCCCTTAAATCAACTCCTCATTATCTCTCCCCCCTCCCCCCCCCCAAATCATCCAATGATCGAAGCCATGATAATCGACGGGTTGAGCACCATTGTTTTAGATAGTCTAATTAATAATTTACTTCGAAATTTGGCGATATCCAATGCATTCATGAATGTCTTCCTTTCTTTCGATACAGACGTCCGACCTTCCCGAAGGTGCAAGGTATTTGTTTGGACGGCCTGGACAGTGCCACACCCAATTTAGACCGGAACCCAGTGGGGACTGGAATCCACAGGGACCGTACCCTCTTTCCTCTACCATCAAACTCTCGGAAGGACTTATAGATCCACATAATAACGTGCCCGTATTCCGCGTGAACACCGAGACAATTTGGGCAGAGGCGGGAATTGAACTCGGGTCGTTCGAGTGCAATCCCCGTTCTCTAACCACGAGGCTATCTCGTCTCATTCATGAATGTCTGAAATAGCTAAACAGAGAAGAAATCCCTTGTTATTTCCATGTTATGTCCCAACGAGTGGGATTAAAACTACTCAGCAAAACCAGAGCCAAAAGTCGTCAACTTAATTTGTGTCTAAATAAGAAAATACAGTTCCAGAAGTACTTAAGAGCCTTTTCTAACTTCTCAACGAAATCTGAGTTGTGGTTGTCTAATGCAATGAAAAGGTCCGAAAATCCGCACTGTCCAGGGATAAGTAAGGAACGAATTTCCAGAGAAAGTAGCATATGAATTATGATAGTTTATTCGGTATAAAACCGACAGCTCTAGTACTTGAGATAATTTGTGAAACGGAAAAATTTAACGGAAAAATACAGCAGACGAACAATTTAATGGAAACATGCATACAACGATTATTTTAAGGGAGAAATACATAAAAACTAGCATTTTAATAGAAAAATACTTGAAACGAACATTTTAATAGGAAAATACATAAAAAGAATATTTTAAAGGAAGAATACACATAAAATGAACATTTAAACCTTTTGCTTACGGGTGGGACAGCGTCCATCCCAAACAAAGAATCTCTCAAAAAGACAGGTATTTGACATACCCTATCCTAAACAGTTGCAAAGGGGGATCGAACTGTTTGGGATAGGGTATATCAAATTCCTGTCTTTTTGAGAGGTTCTTCATTTGGGATGGACGCTGTTCCACCCGTAAGCAATAGGTTAATGGGAAAAAAAACTTGAAATGAACAATTTCATTGGGGGGAAAAAATCTGATGTGAGCAGCACGTGACTTTCCCTACAGACTCCAATTCATTTTCTCTTTATTTCTTTCATAATTCTTTAAATTGAGTTTAATTGCATAAAACAAAGCGGATAATTATTTGAAATAACACTGAATTTGCAATTAAATTTTTGTTTTCACTTGCGATTGGAGGTACTTTTAAAGGCAACTCATATTCTTTTTGTTGTCAAAAATTACATATTAATGCGTTTAAGCATATGCAGTCTTTTATTTTAGACTTTGGCGATTTTTGCGGGCCATTTTGCAAAGAGATGCATGTTATTTTTTCTGAATTCAACCAAAATCTAATTAGCACTAGGGTAAATCACAAGGAACTCATCTACCAAATTTTGTGAAATATGGTCAACTAGTCTTTCAGCTAGAGTGGATACATATATTGCACAGATAGATAGACACACAGATGTTACGCCAGGGCCAGAGGGGGGGAACTAAGTCCCCCCTAAGAGGTATACTCAGTCCCTCTAATAAATATATATAATTTGTAGTACGAAATTTCGTCCAACGTGTCATCCAAATTTTGCATCAAAATTGCTTTGAGATTTTTTTTCATAAATTACTTCGTTTTAAAGATTCCTTAATTTAGCTAAATTTGTAGTCATACACATCATTGATTTAATTGCATATTTAATTTAAAAATATTTAAAGTTTTTGAATAATTAATATAATAATATTTAAGATACTTTTGTATTATTGCGGCGTTCACTGTTATACATTATTAGAGTAGAAATCCAACTGATAAGTAGTTAACTGATAAGTTATTAACACTTGATATTAACTGATAAAGTTAATATCAAGGATTAATAACTTGTATTTACTATCGGAAATTTTCTTCAATTAACAGCTTTGCTACTAGTTAATGACTATATTTAAATCAATTTTAAGTATTATATATTAATATTTATGTATAGTAGCTATATGGATTTTTCTAATTAACTTTTAGCTTATAAATATAAATATGTAATTAATTATTTGTTAATAATTTATGGTTTGAAATAGGTAATAATAACTATTACGGCTTAGGAATGCTAACGAGTAACAATTTTTTTAGTGAGACCCCTCCTTCAAAACTGTTGAGCCCCCTGGAGTTTCAATCCAGTCTCTCTTGAATTTCGTTCTGGCTCTGACCCTGCGTCATGCTAAAAATAACGTTTTAGGATGCGCAAAACTTGTAAATCCGTCGAAAACTCGAGTTGCGATTTTCTACACGATTCCAATACTTTCCACATACATTACCATTTATGGAAAGTAAAATTACACAATAACGAACATTTTAATAGGAAAATACATGAAACGTATATTTAAATGAAAAAAGTACATAAAAACCAACATTTTAATGGAAAAAAATGCATAAAAACTAGCATTTTAATGGAAAAATACACAAAAACTAACATTTTAATGAAAAAAAATACATAAAATGAGCATGTTCATATAAAATACATACAACGAACAATTTTTGATAACAAAATACATAAAACCCATGTAAAAGATTGTTTTAAAAACATTTAATAGGATAATACACTAAATTATTGGCAAAATAAAACGAAAGCAAACGATTTTCACTACAAAATACACAGTGTAATTCTGGAAAATATATCTGAGGTATGAGTCTTCACTCGATTTTCTCGTACATTCATATTCCATAGTGTTTAGCTCTACTTGCATCACAGTCATTATCAGTATGGACAAAAAAAACGATGTTTCTTTTTCGAATTTCGCCGATGGTGTCCCAAAATAATTCTGAAAAAAAAAAAAAAAAAAAAAAAATTAACAACAGCATTCGTTTTGCATATTGGTAATTTAAAAGTTCGATCAGACACATGAAAAATGAGTGGCTGCTCTAAAGAGCTTTGGCACGCTGTTATAAAAAAACATTTGTTCTTTCTAACTAGAGTTCAACTCTTTCCAACAATTCAAGTTGACGAAAGAGCGAGAATAAGTGGTAGGCTCGAAAGGAGCGAAGTGGATTGATGTAGTAATCGTTTTGAGCCAAAAAGTTCTTATATATTTTTTAGGTAAAACACTTCTACCTCAATTGCGAGCTGAAACGGCTCTCCTTCATTTTGAGAGTGTTGCGATTCGCATGTTACGGCTGAAGAAACATAAAATTACTCTTGATAGCTATTTAATTAAATTTTTAGTATTGCTAAACATCTAGGCGTTTCTGGAGGGTTTTTTTTAATTAATAAAATTGCACCCCGTTAGCTTGCGTAAGAAATTAGGTCTTTAATTCTTCTCAATTGCACTAAAACAGGTATTTAAATTATACAGATTATTTTAGCATAGTTGATTTTCGTGGTTCGCCAATTGGTTGTAGACACAGACGCCCGAAATGAAAGTTTGTTAAAATTAAATGCGAAATTTTTTCATATATATATATATATATTATTTTTTTGGTGGGGGGGGGGGAGGTGTATCGTCTGAAAAAATATGGAATCGAAGCCAAGGCCATGCGCCTAATTTTATTAATTCATTGATACAAATGAGCTCTGCAGGCTATTAAAGAAAAACGATTTTTTTTTCCACAATTCACCAATGTGCAACACAAATGTATAACACAGAAATTGGAAACCCCAAAATTTAATATTTTGATTCGTTCGACATCTCGCACATGGGTGTACTATTAATAAATCTATCTGGGCTTATTAAGCATGTTCAAATAATGCTCACAGAACTCGCCAAAAAGGGACGTTCTCAAAATTAACTTTGCGCTCTTCAGCGTGGAATAAATTATATAACTTGAATGGCAGCAAAGAAACTTGCTATGAAACCGCCATTTGGAGGGAAAATATGCAAAAATTTACCCCTAAATTCGATATTGCGAAAACTGTGGGGCATATCAAGTTTTCTTGCGGTTCTTGCTGTTCAATGTCGTACTGAAAAGTGCTAATATGCGTGAAACGTGTGGTATCTGCAACGGGAAGGGGATTTCTAACTTCGGAAACGTCTCATATAGGTGGTTCATGCCAACTACGTCAGAAATAAATATCTTAACTCTAAACCAGAGTGAAACAAAATGGTCACCATAATTTAACGTACCGAACAATATATTAGAAAGCCTGGATGGCGTGAGCATGTATATATAATAATAAATAAGGGTGTCTGTTCCTCTGTGTCGTTCGTAGCGTAAAATATAAGCGCCGTACGGCTATGAAATTTAGTACATAGGTACATCAGGATCCGGGACAATGCATCTTGGACATATTTTTTTCTAAAATTCGAATTATTTTTTTGGTCATTGTATGTTTTAGCATGATGTAGGGCGATATTCACACAAATCGGACACTTAGCGACTTAATATTATCTCACAGAGTTACTATTTTAACACCATCAGAAATTATCTTTCAAAAAATTTTGAATACAATCCATACGTTTAATAGACAAGTTAGGATATTTGGGTTGCAACTTCTTTCTATTCTAATATTGGATTTTCAAACTATTATATATATATATATATATATATATATATATATATATATTTTCGACGGAGTCGATACAGGACCAGTGACGCAGGAAGCAGGACAGAACAGAGAAAGACACAAGACAAGAGAACAAAGTTTATTACAACCAAGCATCACTGACGAAGGTCAGAGGAGATGCAGCTTCACATTTAGCCGAGGACCCAGAAGGCGGAAGACTGACTTTATCCTCGATAAACATCCATGTCTTACTCGGGATTCGAACCCGAGCCCACCAGACAGCAGCCGAAGATGTTATCCACTTCACCGCCTGGGCGGCATACATGTATATACATATATATATATATATATATATATATATATATATATATATATATATATATATATATATATATATATATATATATATATATATATATATATATATATATATGCTTCTAGTAGATATCTGTATCTAGTAGAGTTTGAATTATGACCACTAGATACAGTTCGAAATTTAAGGGGATTTTTATGAAATTTTGGAATTAAGCACAATATATGAAAATTTAAGAAATTTATATTTAATATTTAAGTCACTATACATATTGATAATTTTTAATTTAATACTATTAATGGAATGTAAATCAAGTTTAAAAAGACTATTATTTTTTAAATAATCTAACAGAAATTGTATATAAAATTTTTTACAGATAATAGCATAATTATTAGAGGTTTTATCAACATAGGTGATAACAAAAGATTTTTGTAAATCAATAATGGAGAGTTTAAAATTATCAAAATGATATAAGGATCTAGACAATTTAATACTATTAATAGCATTTTTAATAGATTCTAATAAAATAAATTTCCGCATATTAAATGCCTCTAAAGGCATAGCATATTTAGAAGCTAATTTATAAATATATTTATCAAGATCAAGATTAATGGATTTTAAAACGTTAATAGAATTATGACAATAGGGTAGCCTGAATTTAGCGCCAAAAGACATAATGGTTCTTAACGAAATGTCTTTAACAATACCTAAGTCTCCTGTAACTATATGCCCCAGGTCCGGATTGAGAAATTCAGCATAATCTTTTACTGTACAATTACATTTATTTTCTAAAATTGACTTAGAATACTGATCTAAACAGGGAGATCGTGAAATTTCATTATAATTAAATATTGATCTACCAAAAGGCTGGTTGTATTTAAAAGTCTTTGATACACTCACACCTCCAATAGGCATTAAATGCTTGAACTTGTTAAAAAAATGACCAAAATTTATAGAATTGTAAATGGGATGCTTAAAAGAAATAACACAATATGAATTAGTTAAAAAATTATTAAGATGAATTTGATTAAGTTTTAAATTTAAATACTGTGATCTTGTAATAAGTAAATCATAGAAAATATGATTAAAGTGTTTATTAGCAAGATTTAATTTTAAGAAAATTGCATAAACTCTATTTAAATGTTTTTTCTTTATCGCAAAAACCCAGGATTTAATTAATTTCCACTGAAAAGTGCTATTAAATTTATTATGTAAGCATATTATCTCAGCTTTATGATTAAAAATTGATGAACTTACATTGCCACGTTTAAATCTTTTAAATTTAACAGATTCACTATTATATAAAGGCGGTTTCAAGAACAGGTGATTAAAAATAGAGTATTTATTATCCACAAAATTATTCTTCATAATATTACCATTAAGATATAGTTGATTTAGTCCATATGGAAAAAGAGTACAATTTGATTTTATATAATAGTTTTCAAAATAAATCCTATCTGCAGAATTTGTTTTTATATCCAATATATGTACTGTTATATTTTCAAAACCGTGTTTAGCAAAGTGTTTATATTCAATTTTATTAGAAGTAGGAAGAAAATTATTATTGAGGATATATTTTGACGTGATTTCAATGAACATTCATACGTAGATGAATGGGATTACTAGTTTTTTGTTTTGTCATACCAATTTACGCAATTTTTACATTTGCATAATTGCAAAGTTTTCATAATTTTTAAAGTTTGCTACTGTATTTATATATATATATATATATATATATATATATAAATGGCCCTCAAAGATCGCCAAGAGCTACGTATGTTCAAATATATCAATTAAATGCTTGTTTTATACGTAATTTTTGATAAGGAAAAGGAATAAGAACAACTCTATTACTCTAGGAGTAACCGTTCTCGACATATTTGAGATTTTTCGCATTTAGTTAAGCCGACTTTTAGAAAAATATCCAATTACCAAATAAAAACAGAAATCGAATTAAAAATGCAAATTTAGTGTTATTTTGTGCAATTAAACTCAATTTAATGAATTATTAAAGAAATAAAGGAAAAAGGAATTTGAGTCTGCAGGGAAAGTCATGTACTGCCCTCATCAGATTTTTTTAATTGTATTAAAATCTAACCAGCATCACAGTATACTATGAGCGTCTTATCTACCAAATTTTGTGTAATTTGATCAATTAGTTTGTCAGTTAGAGTAGATACATACATACAGTTTTTGCGGGCCATTTCGCAATAATGGCAGGTTCATTTATCCTGAATCGTACCAAAATCTAATCAGCACCAGAGTCGCCCACACGTGATTTGTCTTCCAAATTTTGTGAAGTTTAGTCGATTAGTTGAGTTACAGTGGATATATACAATTTTTGAGGGCCATTTCGTAAAAAAATGCAGGTCCTTCTTTTTCGAATCGTATCAAAATCTAATCAGCACCAGGATGACCCACAAGTGGCTTATCTACCAAATTTTGTAAAATGTGATCAATTAATTTTTCAGTTAGAGTGGATACAGGCAATTTTTGCTGGCCATTTCGCAACAAAAAAAAGCGGGTTGTTTTATCCCGAATCGTACCAAAAACTAATCAGCACCATAGGGTCACACACAGGTGACTTACCTACCAAATTTTATGAAATTCGGTCGGTCCATTAGCTTTTGGGTTAGAGTGGATAAATATATTGCACAGACAGACACACACACACAGACGTCACGCTAAAAAAAGTTTTTTCGTATTCTAGAGGTCTCGAAACGTGTAGATCCGTCGAAAATTCGAGTTGTGATTTTCGGCATAATTCCAATACTTTCCCCATACACTACCATGTATTGCAGGGAAAGCAAAATATAAAATAGACATAAATAAAACAAAATGGAAACACTTTCTAATCATCTACTACTACGAAAAATCCGTAGTAGTATATGTTTAGAAAGTGGGGTTTTTACTTTCCCTGCAATACAAGGTAATGTATAGGGAAATCATTGGAATCATGTCGAAAATCGCAACTTGAGTTTTCGACGGAACTACACGTTTTGGAACCTCTGGAATATGAAAACTATTTTTAGAGTGACGTCTGTGTGTGTGTGTGTGTGTGTGTGTGTCTGTCTGTCTGTCTGTGTGTCTGTCTGTGTGTCTGTTTGTGCAACGTATGTATCCACTCTAACTCGAAAACTAATGGACCAAATTTCATAAAATGTGGTAGGAGGTGTGGAGGTGTGTAACTCACTTGTGTGACCCTGGTGCAGATTAGATTTTGGTAAGATTCGGGATAAAAGAACCCGCCTTTTTTTGCGAAATGACCCGCAAAAATTGCCTGTATTCCACGCTAAATGAAAAACTAATAGTTCAGATTTTACAAAATTTGGTAGATAAGTCAGTTGTGGGTTACACTGGTGCTGATTAGATTTTGGCACAATTCGGAAAAAAAGAACCTGCTTTCTTTTGCAAAATGGCTCTCAAAAATTGTCAAAATCTAAAGTAAAAAACTACATATGTTCATATATATCAATTAAATCTCTGTTTTATACTTAATTTTTAACGATCAAAAGAATAAAATCAACCCCATTACGCTACCACTAGCCGTTCTTGCGATATTCTAGTTTTTCGCATTTTCGCTATACCACTTTAGAAAATAAGCCTAACTACCAAATGAGAACAGAAATTGAATTAAAAGTGCAAATTCAGTGTCATTTTAAATAATTATGTTTATTATTTTGTGCTATTAAACTCAATGTAATGAATTATCGAAGAAATAAAGAGAACGCAAATATGTGTCTGCAGGAAAAGTTATATGCTGACCACATCATATTTTTTAATTTGGTATTATATTACTACTATGAATATTGTGTTAAAAAATGGCAAAATTCTAAAGAAAACTCGCTGAGATAGCATTTAGTTTTCTGAATTTCACTGGTGGCGAAAAGGAATGTTTTTTTCATTCTGAATTAATTATTGCGCTGTTTTGTTTTCTAGATGTGAAGAGTTTTGAAAGCAAGATCAAATATATTAGTTTAATAATTTCGAATCTTAGTTTTTAATTATAAAGCTTAGTGTTAAAGATTATACGTTTTAGCTTGAGCTAACGAAAGCCATATTCAAATTTCCTGTATCCCGTATGCTTAAGATGTAACAAGCCCGATCAGCAAGTGTTTATTTTTGTTCTAAGCTATCATAATTTTTGTTCTAAGCTATCGTTCTCTATCGAAAAAGCGTTGCTTGCTTTTCAAGATTTCTCTGTATGTTCCGGTTACTTGAATCAGAAGTTTACATCTTAAATCCCGGGAAAGGCAGTGTTTCGTTTTAGTTATATGAAAAGTAATAAAATCATCACCAAACACATCCCAAATTTCATCCGTCAATTCTATAGAATAGACGGGTGAAAGATTGGAAAGGCTTATTTATAAACCTTTCCAATCTAAATAATTTATTGCTTATCTGGTAGAAATTATTTAGATTATATTATGAAGAAATTATTTAGATGAAATAATTTAGAATATATTAACAATTTCAGATTACAAACAAGATTACAAACAAGAACAGTTTAAAGATATATTCATTACACAAGCTGAGCTATAATATCTTAATTAACTTCAGAGGAGGATTGAGCGTGTGGAAGTTGTTCTCTTTGTGGAACTAAATAAATGAGTGATAGAGCTTTTCCACAGCCAGAGTCTGGCCACTTTAGCTTTAACGAAATTCTGAATATTCCAGCAATAGAAGTTTCTCTTTATAGGCCGTTTCGAGTAAGCTGATCCATATCCTAAGTCCATATCAATTCATACAGGCAAAGAAAAATATCTTACCTTCATACTCTCAGATGTTTTTGAATTTCACATATGTTAAAATTCAGAAAAAAGTAAGAAACCCGTATTTTTTTTTTTTTTTTTTTTAAATATTCCTGGCCCGAGATACAGGCTGCCAATGATATTGCCTCGGGCGTCATTTTTCACTTGCGATTTTCGGCAAAATTTTAAAACGCTCTATCTCTGGGAACGAACGGTTCAAGATATTTTGTTGCGGTTTCTTTTTATTTGAAAGGTACTATCTGAAAGATTCTGATTAAAATGATATCCTCTGTTTGGAAATATGTGTTCAAGTTCTCCTGCTGTAGCCTTCTGATTTTTTTTTTTTTTTTTTTTTTTTTTTTTTTTTTTTTTGAAAAATCAAAAATAATTTATTTTTCAAACATGCCAATCCCAAAATTTTGATTTTTTGACTGTTGATCGGTACCATATAGTGTACTACATTCCCTGAAAAGGAGAACTTTCACTTTTGAGTTTAACAGGTTACTATAAACAATGTTCATGTTTTAGCTTTCGTGGCTAATTTCTTTATGCATTTTTTTTTTCAAAAACACCTTTCTGAAAAGGCCGTCCAAATAGATGCTCAAGTCCTCAGAACGAGTCGGACGGTCTGGGTCTTCAACACCACTTTGGTTCTGGAATTTTTCATAATTTTGTTTTTATAAGAAATCCATTTTCGGACCAATGTGCTCAATGTGATGGAATAAAAATGTTAATTAAACAAAGTTGGAACTGGTGAAATGCTTTTATTCTTCTGGATTTTCTTTACATAGAATCTTCCAAATCATATAAAAGGGAGGCATATAAAAGGGAGGACACATGAATTCACAGTTTAATTGTCAACAGGCAAACAAAGAGAGTAGTTCATCAAATTAGTGGTTCAACAGCACTTAAGTAAGCTTTTGTGAGGATTCTGCTGATTGAGTTGTATGGTGTTTTGTGGAAAGAACTGAGTTTGAAATGTCTTCTGACTGGGACCACGGGAGAGTGAAGTATGTTGACTATTTGCATATCCATAAAAGAGTGAGTGATATATAAGACTAGCAAAACAACAGACTTTCTTCAGGTCGGGAATAAGAGTGCTTATTTTAAGACTCTGTTTCAAAGTCAAGATATTTCCAGTCATGACTTTCTGTGTTCTAAATGCTTTGACAGAATATAAAAAATGACACTAACTGAACAAGAAGAAGTTTCCCATGGTATGGATGATGCAGATTTCGTACCTGTAGAAGAAGAATTAAATTCTCTGAATCAGTCAGAGGTTGGAGTTAGTCTTGTTAGGAAACCATGGTCAGTGAAGTCAAGTCCTAAGCTGCATGCATCAAGAAAGCGCAGAGAAATTGCTGAAGCTATGGGTGAGTACACCAAAAGAAAACTGACCGAACTCTTCGACGTCGAAACCTAGTTCATTGAAATTGCTAATTTGAGTTATAAACAGAGTGCACAGAAGTGGTATGCTGTGGAACCTGTAATATGTTTTGGAACTTGCACATATATTTTGGAAACTTTAATATGTTTTGAAAGCTGCGTCTGTTACTTATCTTGAATTAAAATGCCATGTCAAATAAGACTAGATTTTGATTTCATGAGACCAATATGTGACGTGTATGTGGTAACTGAAACTGGTTTAATGTATGGCAAAATTTTCAATTGTTTATAAAACCTGATAAACTCAAAAGAGGAAATTCTCCATTTCAGGGAATGTACTACTCTATGGTACTGATCAACGAACAAAAAATCAAAATTTTTGGGAATGGCAATTTTGAAAAACAAATATTTTTGATTTTTCAAAAAAAAAATTCAGAAGGCTACAGCAAGAGAACTTGAACACATATTTCCAAACGGAGGATATCATTTTAATCAGAAAAATATTATATTTCAAATAAAAATCCGCAACAAAATATCTTGAACCGTTCCAGAGATAGGGCGTTTTAAAATTTTGCCGAAAATCGCAAGTGAGTGACTTTGGCGGCCTGTATCTCGGGCCAGGAATTTTTTTGAATAAAACAAAAAAAAAGGGTTTCTTGCTTTTTCCTGACTTTTAACATATGTTAAATTCAAAAACATCTGAGACTATAAAGGTAACCCCCCACCTGCCTGAATTGATATGGACTATACCTCATTAAACTCGTAAAGAATATGGTTGTGAGATTTTATGTTTAAAGAAATTTAGTTCTAGAAATATAAAATCTGTTTCGAGAGCGATTTAACATGTTTGTTATAGTTGAGTAGATCTATACGCTATATAGGCATTTGAAAATAGATTTTTTGGGAGGAACGTTTTGATTGAAGGAACATGATCGCAGATAATTAGGATATATTACAAGGAATCAATATTCATAAATCAAATCTCAAGTTTTGAGGTACAGAGAAATGGCATTCTTCTTTTCTCAGCAAAATCTATTTTGTTTTAGTGAAACATTCTGGCATGATGCGAATCACCATTCGGTTTCTACATACATTCATACATATCATAGTGTTTATAGTTCTATCACAATCATTATCAGAATGACAAAAAATCAGCAGGGGGCGCGGTAGCCCTGTGGTTAGCTTGCTGGAGTTGCACTCGGTAGGCCCGGGTTCGATTCCAGCCACTGCCCAAACTGCCGCCGTGTTCACGCGGAGTACGATCACGTTAAACATGTGGGTCCGTAAGTCCTTCCGAGAGATTGGTGGTAGGGGAAGGAGGGTACGGTCCCTGTGGATGCCTCCCCCACTGGGTTCCGGTCTAAATTGGGTGGCACTTCCCGGCCATCCAAACAGATACCTTACACCTTTCTGGTAGGTCGGACGGTCTGGGTCGAAGAAGAAGAAAAAAATCAGCACATGACTTTCTCTACATAATGCAATGTCTTTATTTTTTCACAGCGAAAAAATGTTGTACACAAGGTCCACAGCACAATTATTTAACACCACGTCAACTGAAATTGGGCCTTTTGGCAACTGAAGTCCAATGAGAATCACTCACGTACAAAATTTTCATCCGAATGCTGACCAGCTGTTAATAAATATTCCATGAAATAAATAATTATAGGCGAATTCGTGAGCGTCAAAATATAAAACTAGTACAACAGTATTTTCCTCTCGTGAATGGAACGAACTAAATCCACGAGAATGACTTTAACTCATTTGTAGTATAACATTGCATATGGAAAGTCAATTTATTGTATGACACGTGCTAGTTTTTAACACTTTAAAACATACTTGAAAAGTGTTTATGACTTTGTTCATTCTGTCTATCTGCCTGTCTGCCCGTCCGTTCGCTCGATAACTGCCGTTAAAATGACTTTATCAAAATGAAATTTTAGTATGTTGTTCAGACGGTCTGTGGGACCTATGGGAATATAAATGAATAATATCACCCAATTAGTTTTGGATTGAACCCGGGATGAAAAAATGAAATACATTCAACACCTAATTTTTCAAATATTTTTTAAATGAATTTAAAATTCACAAATTGCTTCGAAAGTTTTAGGTAAATATTCAAATTATCCCATAAAAATATAAAAAAAATTTCAGCAAAATATATTCGGCAGTTTTTTAAATAAAAATTAAAATAATAATTACACCTATATCATATGAAGAGATCACGTGACCCACTTCAAAATAAAATATGGTATCCCTCTTGTGTCAAAATCGTGATTTCTTTTTAATTTATATTTAGTGTTGTATCCGTCCTAAAACCGCTTTATTTTTGCTTTATTTCTGTACATCTGTATTCTGAAACAACGCAATTAGAATACATTTCAGTTTAAATGATTATCAAACTTTGATTATTTCTACAACGAAGCATAATTTTCACTTAGAGAATGTAAACACATGAATCTGGTAAGATGAGTTGTATAAGAATTGCCGAATTTCTTTAATGCAAAATTATTTAGTCCGAACCCGTTTCTCCATAAGAAAGAAGGCTGGAACAAATCCAGAACTCTTAACGTAAAGGTATTTGCTGAGGTATGCAAAACAAATTCAGTAATGGCTAGCAAATTAATGTAATGTAAAACCTGACTATTTTCCTTCATTGAGACTGCAATTTAATAAGAATTTAAAAAGAACAATGTATATGATATATAAAACTAAATACAAATTCCATCTTCATTGATTGATGCTAAATTATGTTTCTAGTTCTTGTTTCAACTGTCAAATTACCCACTTTATTGAATTTTGTTAAATCTAAAGAAATATATGTAATCGTTGTTGAGGTAGTCCAGGGAAGGGACCTTTCGAGTTACAAAAATCAACTTTATTAAATAGCATTCATAAAAACATAATTTGTTACATTGGGCCAAGATCTCCGCGGCCATCTCGTAAGAGATCTCAGAGCAGTCTGCTTAGATAAGTTACAGTTATTGCGGAGAAGATGATGACATGGGAAACATTCTGTCTTCGCGTTATTATGCTTCAAAAATGTGATGGAGAAGCGGTTTCATATGAAAAAGGTTACTTCGATGTTTAAGGTTAGTGACCATATATGGTATGGGAGAGGAAAAGAGAAAGTATACTGGCAGACTTTGTTAATACTAGCAGCGTGGGATAGAATTTAATATAGTTGCAATACGTGCGTGTCATGAAATAGGAATTTGAATAAGAATGATGAAAGAAAAGGGCGCATTATTGGGAAAAGCTTAAATTTTTGTATCATATATATATCAGTTGCTTTTTGTAAAAGTTTACGTAGTTACGACGATGAGTGTCTATATATACGTCGATGAGTGCTTATATAAGACGATTAGTGTCCATGTACGACTGTACGACTATGCGTGTTTATATACGACAATTATCGTTCATATATCCATAGTGTTTATCTTATTTGTGGCAAAACTTATGACTATTATTTTTGAGAAAATTTTTTTCTTGGAACATCTGTTTCTCAGAATCTACTGTAGATGGAGCTCAGGTGATGGATTTGGATTTACCTTTAAATGCCGTAGAAAAATGGAGTTTCTCTAATGGTTTTCTCTTCCAGTTCTTTCCGGTTTAAAAATGTTCCTTTTAATTGAAACATATATTTCCCAAAATTGGTTATAGATAGATTTTTGATCGTAACTGATATGGATTTAGCATCAAATTCTGGAGGAGATAGAGTGATTCACTAAAAATTTTCACTTCCGATTCAAAAAATTTCTTGACACATCTATTTCTCAGGATTGGCTATAGATGGAGCTTAAATAATGATTAATATGGATTCAGCACAAAATTCCCGGAGGGGGGGGGGGGTGACGATAGGGACTCACTAAGGTAGAACTCACTAACGTCTACTTCTCGAAATCTGCTATAGAGTTTCAAATTTTGAAGGAGAAAGGAGGGAGGTTCACTAGTGATTTCCACTTCGGGTTAAAAAAATTTCCTTGAAACATCTATTTCTCCCTATAGATTTTAAATAATGACTGATATGGATTCAGCGTATTTTTGGGGGTCATTTGTACCAATACCAATGTACTTTTCATTTGCGTCAGTCAGTTATCATTTGCGTCAGTCAATTATCTATATGCCTATATGCATATAATATATGTCATTTATTAATATTTTCAAGAATATTATAAATCACGTACATTTTAAGAAGTTCCGGGATGTAATTGTACAAAATGAAATATAAGATTGTTTTATTCACATTCTTGTGTTTAAAAAAAAATAAAGTGCAATTTTAATTATATAGCAATATATATAAGCAATTATATATAATAGCAAATCTATAACAATTACAATATTTATTAAGTTAAAAAACATTGGAAGAAGGGGATACAATTGAAAGTTATGGACAATGAATGGTAGGAGTGGCAATTGAAAGTTACAGCCAGTAAGTGACAATTGAAAAGTACAATTGAAAATTATAAACAGTCTTGGGGTAATTAGCTTACCCCTAATATTGTACTCCTACATTGTACCCCCTAATTTATGGTCAGTTAGAAGTACAATTTAATGCTATATATAATCAACAAATTTATAATAATTACAATATTTATTAAATTGAAAATCGGCGGAGAGAGGTACAAGGCAGTAAAGAGGTGCAATTAAAAATTATAACCAGTCAAGAGGTACAATTGAAAGCTATGTCAGAGGGTGTTATTGAATGTTATGGAGAGTTAGGGGGGTGCAATTGAAGATTACGGATATTTAGGGGGTACGACTGAAAGTAATGGACGAGTCAGGGGTATACATGTAAAAGTTATGGTTAGCCAGGGTGTATAAGAAAGAAATGGATGCTTCAGGAGATATGAAAAATCAGAGGGTGCTCAAGTGAATAAAGGTTGGGAACTGGTTTTCTAATTTGAGAGAAAATATCAATATCAGCCGTTATTTTATTTTCCTTCTGATGCTCAAATCGCAAGCTAAGCTTTTGATCATACGAACTTAGACATTGATTCTGAGACGTTAGTGATAAGTACAAATCTCCTAAAATGAAACGACTAAAAATTTTCAAGATAAAAAAAAGATGGAATGTAAATGCTTCTTAATATTTCATTCATAAAATTTATATTTTATTCATAATATTTATTCATAAAATTTATATTTTATTCATAATATTTATTCATAAAATTCATTAAATTTTATTCATAATATTTATGCTATAAAAAGAAACAACTTTGAAAGCTGAATTCGTGATAAGTTCGTGAGTTAAAAGACAGAAATTAAAATACTTGGTTTTCATACTTTACTTACTAAAAGGTAGACGATCCCTATAACCACATTTCACATTGGTGATGGTAGAAACATTTTCTAGATATATTTTAATAATAAATTTGGACTCTATATATTCGTTTATTTCGTGCATGAGTGGCAAAACATTTAAAAAATATATATATATATAAATTTTAATTTACATCAGAATGAACTGCCTACTCCATGATATACATAATCAACTTTGTTATCCACTGCAGTGCATGTCATTTTGTGGATATAACAACAAGAATTAGGCAGCAATTCTTTGGACGAAAAACTATAAAGATATAATCTGTAACCTCATACATAATATTGAAAGTCTGATAGTTCATTAGTTTGTTTGTTTACTTGTTAGTTTGTTCCGTATACAAATTCACAGTTTTTGACAAATTTCGTTTTAATTTGATATCGTTTTTCGCTATGCAGCACGGTGGGTAACCCTGTCCATATTTCGAGTCTGTAGGACCAGGGATTGTGAATGTAATAAGTAGAATATAATAATCCGAAGGTGGAAATCCTTAGTGAATCTCCTTTCTAATTTGATGCTGAATTCTGAATCTATATCAGTCACTATCTAAGCTCTATATAGCAGATCTTGAGAAATAGATGCTTCAAAACATTTTAATAAAAACAATTATATGGCAACATTTTTGCCCTCTAATAAAATCAGGGAAAATAAATAAAAACAAGTTAAATCCTTAAAATAGGCATATATAGGCGCTAACTCTTAAAATAGGTATAGGCACTATCAGATGCAGTTGGTGGACTCCAGGGTGCCGTAACTGAATATGAAATGCTATACAATTATATTGCCATGAGATAAGTAAGCAAATAGGGCAAAATTCGGACTCTAGGAACAAAAATGTTTATTACTAATTTTGCAACACTCTACAACTTTGTAAATTTCCTCTATCTCTAAAAAGATGCGAGATAGCCTGCGTATACTCCCCTACAACAGAGGTCAACTCCTAAAATTGTCTGATCATGTAGTGTCATAGGGGTTTCTATACACATGCATAAAAATTACGATAACTCTAATACAGTGGAGCGTAAAAAAAATTGTATCTCCTCGAAAAATTCAGTATTTTCAAAATAAATGTTAAATATTAGAGTAACAAACTCCAATGTTGCATCTTATTTTTAATGCATTGACCCTTATGTGAAAATTCCGAGTGTCATCGTCCTCTTGCCATTGTTGTGGGTCAGTAGACCTTAATCCAAGCCATCTCTAAAATGTAACATTTTTTAACACTTTACAATATAGTTGAAAGTGTTTATGACTTTGTTCATTCTGTCTGTCTGTCTGTCTGCCTGCCTGTCTGTCCGTTAGCACGATAACTGCCGTAAAAATGGCTTTATCAAAATGAAATTTTAGTATGTTTTTCAGACGGTCTGTGGGACCTTGGGGAATATAAATTAATAATATCACCCAATTAGTTTTTCATTGAACCCGGATTGAAAAAATGAAATACATTGAATCCTATGGGACCTAATGTTTCACACATTTTTTAAGCAAATTTAAAATTCACAAATTGCTTCGAAAATTTTAGGAAATGTTCAAATTATCCCATAAAATATATAAAAAAAATTTCAGTAAAATATGTTAGGTAGTTTTTTAAATGAAAATTATTTAATATAGGGAGAAAAACAAATTCAATTAAATTTGACACTCGTTATATCCTTCAGAAAGAAAAAAGAGATATATTATATAATAAATATCTTTCCAAGCGTTTAATTACTTTATATATGAGAAAGGTTACACATTTTTAAAAAAAAATAAATATGGTAGATAACAATTTTTCAAATTGTTAAATAAAATAAATTATTATAGTATTGTGATGAATTAAACGATTGGAAAAATGATTATGAATGAAATGCTGCTTTTATGTAGAGACGATTTATATTTCGATGACGTCATTTGCATAAAGTTCATTTGTTTTCTATGAAGTTTTCAAATATAATAAATTATTGCAGTGTTATGATAATTTTAAAAATATTACCGAGGAATGTATCGCATTTTGAGATGTTTAAACCAGGCAATTTATATTTCAATGCCGTCCTTTGAATGAAGTTCATTTTCTTCGATGAAGTTTTCAAATATAATAAATTAATGTAGTATTGTGATAGTTTTAAAAATATTACCGAGGAATGTATCGCATTTGAGAGATGTTTGTATAAAATTGCATTGAAGTTGGAAAGTGTTTCATAATCAATGCTTTATGCATGATTGATCTTTCATGTTTTAATTATGAAAAACTCATTACTATTAAATTTTTAATATGACTGTCATATATTTTTCTGTTATTATTAAATATTATTTGATAAAATAAGAATTTAACATTTTTCTCTTTATTATTAAATACTAAATAAAATAGAAAGGTCACATATTACTCTTTATTAAATAAACATTAATAAAATAGGAATGCCACATATTACTTTTTATTTTTCAATAGTCTTTAATAAAATAAGAATGTTGCAGTTTTCTTTTTATTATTAATATTATTTGATAAAATAAGAATGTAACATATTTATTTTTATTATTAAATACTACTTTTAAAAAAAATATATCACATATTACTCTTTATTATAAAAAAATCTGATGTGGGCAGTACACGACTTTCCTTATATAATGCAATGAATTTACTACTTTTACAGTAAAAAAAATAAATAAATTATTATAGTAGATATTTATATTCTTTCCAAGATATTGAATTTTCGCCAATGAGTCGTCATTTTCACTGATTTAGCGTCATTTTTATCCATTTAGCGAGTTTTTCGTTAATTTAACAACATTGAAGAAAGTCGCCAACTTGGGGACATCCCACCAAATTCGTCGCCAAAATCTCGCCAAGCATTATAGACGGAGAAATAAGTTATTCTTACATCAGATAAATGACTATTGGCGTTTAAATACAAAAGTATTACTCAAAGTATATTTTTTCATGAATGGAACGAGCTAGATCCAAGAGAATGATGTCACAAATTTATCGCATGATATTACATATGAAAAGTGAAATGTTTTTCAATAGGAAATATTTTTTTTATATGATTTTTTGATAAATTTTTTAAAAAATGTGCAATATCTCGAGAACGGTTCATGTTAGCGTTCTAAAATTTATGTCAATCGCTTTCTAATGAAAAATTACATAAGAAATGTCTATTTGCTTAACTTTATTAGAGGTTTTGATTTTTTGACGATTTTTTCAAAATTTAACTCGAAAATTTAGGGGGGGGGGGGGGGAGTTCTGAACATTCGATTGCGTGTAAAAACAATAGGCTTCCAGTGTTTATGGATTGTAATTTTTGTACCAAATTTCATTCGAATCGGCCCATTCGTTCGTCAGTTATCGTCTCCATAGACTCACTGACACACACACACACACACATCACTTCAAAAATGCTCGATTCGTGATCAGGGATTCTTGAAACGTGCTCTCCCGTCGAAAACTCAAATTAGAATTATAGACGCCGTCACAATACTTTCCTTATACTTTATTAACATTTTACAACATAGTTGAAAAGTGTTTATGACTTTGTTCATTCTGTCTGTCTATCTGTCTGTCCGTTAGCACGATGACTGCCGTAAAAATGACTTTATCAAAATGAAATTTTAGTATGTTTTTCAGACGGTTTGTGGGACCTATGGGAATATAAATAAATAATATCACCCAATTAGTTGTTTATTGAACCCGGGTTGAAAAAATGAAATACATTGAACCCTATGGGACCTTATTTTTCAAACATTTTTTAAGCAAATTTAAAATTCACAAATTGCTTCGAAATTTTTAGGAAATATTCACATTATCCCTTAAAATATATAAAAAAAATTTCAGTAAAATATGTTAGGTAGTTTTTTAATTAAAAATTATTTAATATAGGGAGAAAAACAAATTCAATTAAATTCTGACTTTTGGGATATCCTGCAGAAAGCAAAAAGAGATATATTATATAATAAATATCTTTCCAAGAGTTTAATTATTTTGTATATGAGAGAGGCTTAACATTTTAAAATAAATTTGGTGGATAACAATTTTTCAAATTTTTTTTTAATTTTATATAACTCTTCATGATATACTTATTTGATGGCATTTTTAATGCACTTTCCTACGTCCTAGAGAGTTAAAATTTGGTACACAGCTTAAATTTGTTGAACATTTTATTCTACAAAAATTTGGTGGATCTTTAAATGTAGATCCTACATTTTTTTCGAAATGACCTGTAAATAATCCCCGTTCACTTCTATAAATCATTGTTGTAATATTGTTAAAAATTCTGATGTGGGCAGCGCATGTCTTTCCCTGCAGACTCATATTCACGTTCTCTTTATTTCTTCAATAATAATTTGAGTTTATCAGCACAAAATAACAGCCATAAGTATTTTAAATGACATTGAATTTGCACGTTAAACTTAAATTTGGTTCTCATTTGATAGCTGGACTTATTGTCAAAGGTGGCGTAGCGAAAACGCGTTAAAACTAGAATATCTCAAGGACGGCTAGTCCTATTATTAAATATTAAATAAAATAAGAGGGTCGCATATTTCTCATTATTTTGTAATATTTCACATATAGACATTTCCAACTAAATGTTTGTGTATTAATGCATACTCTTCTCATCAATGTATTCATCAGCATTTAAACACTTTAAATGTGTTACTGTCCTTTTTATCCATCAAAGTCATAGAAATATGTGGGGTGATGCAATTTTTTAATAGCACTACATCTCGAGTTATTAGACTGGTTCTTGACTTTTCTTGACACCCTATATAATTAATGAAATGTACTAATTCTGTGCATAAACAAAACGAACTGCACTTTGGATGGCGTTTGAGTGTTATTACATTATATTAGTTGCAATTATCTAAACCACACAAAATTCAATATTTTTATTGCAATTTGTATATTATTGAAGTCTAAATAACACAAATACTTAAAGAAAAGTTTGTAAATTGTCATAATTTAGAACACGAGGTGTTTAAACTTCAACAAAATGTATTCTTAGTCCCTCTAATTTTGGCACAAATGCGTTTGAAATGTTTAAATAGATTTCTTGGCTGTATTCTTTGGCAATCAGCGCTTTTCATAGTTAAGTGCTGATGTATTTAATTTCAAAACGTCATATCTCTCTCTTTTCATACATTCGCACATGAATGCCAATATTTATAAAGCTCATCACCTTAAATCTACAATCAATAAAACCACAAATTTGACGAATGCATTGAAATATGTTTTTCGATAATTTGTTCTGGTTATAATCAATGGAAACTAGATTCTTTAAGCCAGTTAAATGATATCCGTTTTTAAGTCTGGGCATCATAATATAGTGTATTTGCACTATGCAAAAAATAAAATCTTTCTTAAGGCAATTTCCAAGTTAACTGCTCAGTATTTACGTTGGATGTTATGCAGTGTTTCTGTTTCATAATATTTTTGTTTTCATATTATAATTTTAGTTTTTTATATTTTAATTTTAAACATTTTTGGCAGTTTAGAATAAAATCTGATGTGGGCAGCACATGACTTTCCTTATATAACGCTATGAATTTACTATTTTTACAATAAAAAAATAGATTATTTTTATAGTAGTTATTTATATTCTTCCCACGATATTGAATTTTCGTCAATGAGTCGTCATTTTCCATGTCGTCATCATCCATGAGGCGTCATTGGTTTAGCGTCATTTTTATCCATTTGGCGAGTTTTTCGTTAATGTAGCAACATTTAAAAAAGCCGCCAAGTTGGCGACATTCCACCAAATTCGAGGCCAAAATCTCGCCAAGCGTTATGGACGAAGAAATAAGTTATTCTTACAGCAAATAAAAGACTATTGGCGTTCAAATACAAAAGTATTACTCAAAGTATCTTTTTTCATGAATGGAACGAGCTAGATCCACGAGAATGATGTCACCCAATTTATCGCATGGTATTACATATGAAAAGTGAAACATGTTTCTCAATAGGAAATATTTTTTTTATTTTATATGACTTTTTGATAATTTTTTTGAAAAATGTGCAGTATCTCGAGAACGGTTTATGTTAGAGTTCTAAAATGTATGTCAATCGTTTTCTAATGAAAAATTCCATAAGAAATGTCTATTTGCGCAACTTTATTAGCGGTTTTGATATTTTGACGATTTTTTCAAAATTTTACTCGAAGATTTAGGGGGGTTCTGAACATTCGATTGCGTACAAAAACAATAGGCTAACAGTGTTTACGGATAGTGATTTTTGTACCAAATTTTGTTCGAATCGGTCCATTCGTTCGTCAGTTATCGTCTCCACAGACTCACTGACACACACACACACACATACTTTCACACACACGTACACAGATATCACTTCAAAAATGTTTGATTCGTGATCACGAATGCTTGAAACGTGCTCTGCCATCGAAAACTCGAATTCGAATTTTCGACCCCGTCACAATACTTTCCTTATACATTATGTATATAAGGAAAGTAATAAGAATTATATAAAGCATGCTTAAATATAAAAGTAAAAAGTACTGTAGTAGGGGTGGGAGAGGGAAAGTGGAGGATGGGATGGTAGATATCAATGTATTCAATATTTCCACGACTGGGGGGCATGCCAGAAGGCAACTATTTCACCAGCCAGAGAAGGATTCGGCATGTTTAGCGTTAAGTTGTATAATGTGAGACCCAATTATGTATTTTTAACACTTTACAACAAAGTTGAAAAGTGCTTATGACTTTGTTCATTCTGTCTGTCTGTCTGTCCGTTAGCACGATAACTGCCGTAAAAATGACTTAATCAAAATGAAATTTTAGTGTGTTGTTCAGACGGTCTGTAGGACCTATGGGGAATATAAATGAATAATATCACCCAATTAGTTTTGGATTGAACCTGGGTTGAAAAAATGAAATACATTGAGCCCTATGGGACCTAATTTTTCAAACATTTTTTAAGCGGATTTAAAATTCACAAATTGCTTCGAAAATTTTAGGTAATATTCAAATTGTTCCATAAAATATATATAAAAAAAAATTCAGCGAAATATATTCAGTAGTTTTTTAAATAAAAATTAAAATAATTATTACACCTCTTATATGAAACGATCACGTGACCATGATATGAAACGATCACATGACCCACTTCAAAATGATATATGGCATCCATCTTGTTTCAAAATCGTGATTTTTTTAAGTTCTTTTTAATTCATATTGAGTGTTGTATCCGTCCTAAAACTACTTTATTTTTGCTTAAATTCTGTGCATCTACATACTGAAACAACGCAATGACAATATATTTGAGTTTAAATGCTGATCTAAATTTGATTATTTCTACAACCAAGCCTATTTTTCACCTATGTAAAATGCAAACAGCAAAATATATAGAATGAGTTGTATTAGAATTCCTGTATTTTTTTAATACAAAATAATTTAGTCCATGGAGTCTGCATGGCTGATATGAATGAAATATTAATTGATTTCATAAAGAGAAGGACGATTTTTTTCGATGAAGTTTGAAGCATAGAGATTAATTATTTGTAGCTCCATGGTCTTAAATAAAATGTTTAAATAAAATAAATTATTATAGTATTGTGATGAATGAAATGATTGAGAGATAGTTATGAATGAAATCCTGTTTTTATAGAGAGATCCAGGCGTGTTATTTTTTCTATGACGTCATTTGAATTAATTTCAGTTGTTTTCGATGAAGTTTTCAAATATAATAAATTATCGTAGTATTATGATAATTCTAAAACTATTACCGAGGAATGTATAACATTTTAGAGATGTTTAAACCAGGCAATTTATATTTAATGCCGTCATTTGAATGAAGTTCATTTTTTTCAATGAAGGTTTAAGTTTTCAAATATAATAAATTAATGCAGTATTGTGATAAGTTTCAAAATATTACCGAGGAATGTATTGCATTTTAGACTTGTTTAAATAAAATTGCATTGAAGTTGGAAAGTGTTTCATAATCAATGCTTTAAGCATGATTGATCTTTCTTGTTTTATCTCACAAAAGTACGACTTCGTGGTAAAAGAAAACTCCCTGTCAAGTACACAAAATAAAAACCTTCTTCCAAAGATGTTATGAAATCTTAAAATGGTTTGCACCAAAATTCCACAAAACCGTGGCAATACTTTCGGGTCTAAATACCCTAGCGAAGGATCTTAACCCTCCATAATATTACGCGTGGCCACCCATTTTAGTCGTATCGGTTTTTTTAATTGAATACCAGCTAATTATTACATAAAAACTTATAAACATAGTTTCTAAAATGTAGACAGTTTGCTCTTAAGGGACCGTATGAAAAGTTAAATGTCGTTTTTTCATACAAATACTTCCCCTAGGCTTGAAAATACTTTAGAAAAATTTGTTTTACTATTCAAAACAATTTTCCTAATAGAAGTATGTGTGTCTAGCACTATCGATTAAAAGTCTAATCAGTCTTTTTGAAACACTCTGTATGTACCCTCAGTGGAAAATTAATTCCTATATAACTTGAAAAATTCCTACCAAATCTCATCGTTTCTCAAACTTTTCGAACTTCACCAAAAGTTGACAATCCGGTTACTGCAAATGTTGTTTTCCAACAAAGAGAATCTTTATACTCGGCAAAGAGATATGAGGTAATTGCAACAATATGGAATATGAATGCATGAGAAAATCCAGTAAGACGTCATACTCCAGATATTTGCTTACAGATATCATACTTCGTCTGCTCAATCACAGTGGATCCTCATTTAACGCCTTGCTAACCTTTCAATGGATTTATTTTCATGCATCAGAGGAACTAACTCACCATCCGAAAGTTCTCAACATACCAACAACAAGAATATAATATTTGAAGCTCCGTTCCCGCCATTTTCAGATTCCTCCCACCCGTTGACTTCTTGATTGAAATCCTAGGTATAAGAGAAGAATATGCTTGACAAGTAAAGTTGAGAAACTCCTGCTTTTCAATAAAGTCAAGTCCTCCGGAACAACAGTTGTCGAACATGCGCGGGACATTCTCTTAAAATTTGAGCACTGAATGGATTTTATCGCTTCGGTGAGATTTCCAATAAGGCCCATTAGCATAACAGAATTAGGGCTCCGCACAAGCCTGTTGAGGCTGCACCTGGGCTGCATATATCTGCATATTTTTGTGGGACAAGAGCGTCGGCTGGCTGTGATGCTTAAGTGTGCGAAGAAGGTAAAAACAAAAAGGACAAGACAAGAAAGATCTTTGTTCATGCTTACAGATTAGAAATAATTCCCGAACTTTCTAAGCTTTTAACCCTTCATTGAAATTTATTCAATGTCAATTTTTTTTAAACATGACTTAAGCAAGTGAGAATCTGATAGTTAGGGTATATTACCAGAGGAATTAAATGTATTTTTTGCTAATATATTTTTTCCAGCATAGTGCATGGTATATGTAAAAGTAAAGTTGCAAAGATCTCTGCTGTCCCAACCGGGAATCGAACCGTGGATCTCCAAACTGACCAGCCGATGCTAATGGGACGAAATTGCAAGCGTCTATTGTCGAAGTGGACTCTGTATTCTCCACCTTCTAATGTCAGATTGGCTGGCAACTGATAATCTGACTGACCACGTCCTGCTATTTCCCCCCCAGGTTAGCCTCCTGCGGCTACTACTTTTACCCAGGTTAGTATTTTGCGTGGTCGTTGTCCTCTCAATTTTGAAATCGGCTCTCAATCTTCCAGAGTCCACTGAATCTGTATCAATCGTACTAGGGTCACTTTCTGACCTCCGACATCTTTGCAGTATCCTACAGTACATGGCTGATTTGTTCGGGCACCATTGTAAAAAGCTTTGCTGTTCCAACCGAGAATCAAACCCTGGATCTCCGAAATGGCCAGCCGACGTTCTACCGTTGAGCTACTGGGATGAAACTGCAGGCTCTTATTGTCGAAGTCGATTCTGCAAAGTGTTGGGTCAAAAAACTGATTCTTGAGTTATATGGATTTGCATGTTTTGAGCATTCCAAAATACGAATTAACGATTCCCCCTTCCCCCCTACAATACATAGCGTAATGTATACGAAAGTTTTGTGCCGTGGTTGAAAATTCGAATACGAATATATATATATAATGAAAGTTTAAAAATCCAATGAAAGAATAGAGAGAAGTTTCAACTCAAAAAACCCCAGCATTACAAAATGCCTTACAAATAAAAGTATCAAACAGATATTCATCAATCAAGTGAAATAAAAGTATCAAACAGATATTCATCAATCAAGTGGAAAATAAAAATGCAAGCCTCTAATCATCAAATTGAAGACAAACACAAAACATCAATGAAAAGGAATGGATAAAATAAGATCCAAGCATGAAAGCTTTACACGTGGGCAAGCCGTAAGCCTAAAAATGAATTGTTCATTTCGATAAAACTCTATATCAAGTCCAAGCATTTTATAAAAATGAACACAAAATGCATGTTTCTAATATCAGTGATAGATTATATCTATAGACTTTGATAACTTGGACAACATGTATAAAGATTGAAAATTAATAGGAAACAAAAAATACCTGAAAAAACACTGCATATGCCTGATCCATTGGAGCCTTGAATAAAGAGACCAATGTTGCCAATCTCAAAAAATAAAAAGTTGAGAACTGCTGTTGGCAATCGTGAGAAAGAAATAACAGTAATGCGAAAAGACGATTAAAGGTGATATTCAACAGTAAGAACATGTAAATATATGGCAATACTTATTCAAGAGAAAGTGGATGTCTGGCTAAAATAAGATACTAAGGCGAGAATTTAAGTATAATCTACTATTCCAAACTTTTTAACTATACTATGTACTAAATAAGCTGGATATTTATAAAATTTGCTAGTAATTTTAAGTTATACACATATATACATACATATACACATATATACACATATATACACATATATACACATATATACATACATATCCGGCCACACAGAAAGCTACCATAAGCCTTTGGGTTGGCCGTGTGGTCTGGGCTTTCTACATATATACATACAGACACACACACACACATATATATATATATATATATATATATATATATATATATATTAAATACAGTTTATGCTATTTTCTGAAAGTTAAATCTTCCTAATGAACATTTTAATCATATTTTCTATGATTTGCTCATTACTACATCAAAATATTTAAAAATAAAACTTAATCAATTTCATAATAATAACTGTTCTAATTCTTTTTGTGTAATATCTTTTAAGCATCCTATTTATAATTCTATAAACTTAATTAAGAATTTATTTAATAATTTTCATCATTTATTGCCTGTAAAGGATTTGAATGTTACTAAAACTTTTAAATACAACAAGCCTATTGGAAGAACCATTTTTAATTACAATGGAATTTCAAAATCTCTATTCAGTCGACCAAGATTCCTCAATAAATGTAGATGGTGAATGTATTTGTAGTGTTGATAATTATGCTAATTTTATAAATCCACACTTGGGGCATATAGTTACTGGAGACTTAGCCATTGTTAAAGATAAATCTTTAAGAACTATAATGTCATTTGGTACTAAATTCAGGTTACATTCATGTAATAATTCTAAACAAGTCTTAAAGTCAATCAATCTTGACCTTGATAAATATATTTATGGATTAGCTTCTAAATATGCTCAGCCTTTAGAGGCATTTAATATGTGGAAATTTACTATTTTAAGATCTATTAAAAATGGCATTTGTAGTATCAATTTATCTAGATCTAAATATCGATAATATAAAACACTCTGTTAATGATTTACTTAGATCTTTTGTTATTACTTATGTTGATAAAGCCTCTAATAATTATGCTATTATATGTAAAAAATTCTATATGCAATATTTGTTAGATTATTTTTTTAAAAAAATGTCTATTTAAACTTGATTCACGCTCTGTTAATAGTATCAAATTGAAAATTATCAATATGTGTAGTGATTTAGATATTAATAATAAATTTTTGAAATTTCCATATATTGTGCTTATACCTAATTTTAATAAAAAACCTATTAAATTTAGAACTGTATCTAGTAGTCATAATTCATACTCTACTACTGCTAATAAATTATTATTAAATTATTTAAATGTACTAAATAGTAATTTACGAGATTCTAGTGATAACTACATTATTTTAAACAATAGTAAAGAATTAAAAAATAAATTAAAAACACTTGGTAAAATAATAGGATTTCAAACTTTTGATTTTAAAGATCTATTTAATAATATTAAGATCACTGATTTTTATGATGTTATTTTAGCTTTATATAATGCTATCTATCAATCTTATCTTACTAAATTTACCAATTTTCCTCAGCTTCTCCATTTTGTTCTTTTCAATAATTATATTTTTCAAGGTAATAAATTATACTTACAAGTCTCAGGGGTTCCACAAGGTGGCTGTAGTAGCAGTATATTAGCAAATTTATACCTATATCAATATGAAAAATTCTTTACTTCAACAGATTATAAAATTTACAGATATGTAGATAATCTGATTTGTCTTGTATTTACTGATAACTATGTCATATATATAGATTTCTATCCGGATAATTTGGAATTAATACCTAATGAAACTTCTATTAGTAAAAATATTAATTATTTGGATTTAAATCTAATTATAAAACCTGCTAATTTACTAATATATTTGATTACTAATATATATTTTACTAATTTATATGATAAAAAAGATTTTTTTTAAATTTAATATTAATAAATTATTACCATTTAATTCCTGCAACTCGATTCAATTGTTTAAAAATATTATACTTAATCAACTTTTTAGAATTTATAGATTATCAGATAAAAAATTTCATGCTTTGCAGATTAATAACCTCAAAATTGCCAGTAAATTTTATGAATATCCAGCATATTTAGTAAATGGTATAGTTAATAAGTTTCGATTAGCCTAAAAATCTCATAATCTCTCCCTAGTATCTTGTTTTAGCCATACTTTTACATTCTCTTGAATTTACATTATAATATATTTTCTTCTTTTTATTTTGCAGTTTTAACTGTAGAATATCTCATTTTATTGCCTTTACGCAGTACGGTTTCTATTACTCTCTTTGGCAACAGCAGATCACTTCTTTTCATTTCTGCGTATGGTAATATTGGTCTAGTCATGTATTGCTCGTCATGGTTGTACTTTTTAGGTGTATTTAAGGTATTTATATTTTCTTTATTTTTTTCCAATCTTTATGCTTGTCGTCCATATAACACAAGTTTATAGATGAAATCTATCTTGTGTTTCAGAAACAAGCATTTTTGTGTTCATTTCGAAGGGATATATGGACTTAAAAAATAATTTTTTCGAAATAAACTATTCTTAAACCTAGAGCTCTTCCACGTGCAAGCTTTCTTGCTTGATTTTTTTGTTTTCCTACTTTCATTCCTCTCCTTTGAAATTTGTTGGTTGTCTTTGTCTTTATGACCTGTATTACGTATTATAATTTCCTCCTTATGGTTGAATTTCTTTTATTTCTTAAAGTTCTTTTTAAGTTATATTTAGTGTTGTATCTATCCTAAAACTGCTTTATTTCTACTTAATTTCTGTGCATCCATATTCAGAAATAGAGCAATTATAATATATATGAGTTTAAACGATTAATGTCATCCATCTTGTGTCAATATAGTGATTTTTAAAGTTGTTTTTCATTTATATTTAGTATTGTATCCGTCCTAAAACCGCGTTAATTTTGCTTAATTTCTGTTCGTCTGTATTCTGAAACAACGCAATTAGAATATATTTGAGTTTAAATTATCGTCAGACTTTGATTATTTCTACAACGAAACTTAATTTTCACTTATGGAGAATGTAAATACATGAAGCTATAAGATGAGTTGTATAAGAATTGCGGAATGTCTTAATGTCTTAACTCAAAATTATTTAGCTCTGGAGTCTGAAATATAGCTGATATGGATGAAACATTCATTGATTTTACATAGAGATATAGACGATTTTATAGCAAATTTTTTTGATGAAGTTTTAAGTAGTTAAATTAGAGTTAAATTACTTTTACCTCCATGGTTTTAAGTTTTTAAGTAAAATAAATTATTATAATATTGTGATGAATGAAAGTAATGGAAAAAAGTGTATGAATGAAATATTTACTGCTTTTTCATAGAGAACCAGACGATTTATATTTCAATGACGTCATTTGAATAAAGTTCATTTTTTTTTATGAAATTTTAAGTTTTCTAATATAATAAACTATTCTAGTATTGTGATAATTTTAAAAATATCACAGTTGAATATATCGCATTTTAGAGATGTTTAAATAAAATTGCATTTCAGTTGGAAAGTGTTTCACAATCAATGCTTTATGCATGATTGATCCTTATTTTTTTTACTTACAGTAGTTTATGCATAGTTTTCTCTTATGAATATCAATTTTTAAATGTCATTATATGTATATATATACATATATATATATATGTATATATATATATATATATATATATGTGTGTGTGTGTGTGTATAATGTATGTATGTATATATATATATATATATATATATATATATATATATATATTGAGAATTTCAATTTATTTGTATTACCAGTACTACTTACTTGTATTATATATATGTATTGTCACAGGTAATTAAAATTCTTACAATATATGTATATATATATATATATCAAAGCTAATTATCAACTTTCTCTAGTATTAGCAATACAATGTATTTCAATGTATTTACATCTTCTTAGACATTTGCCTCTTTACTTTCATTATTTTTCATGTCCTTTATTGCGCAGCTTTTACAGGTGAATATATAACATTTTATTTGCAATACTGTTATTTATATTTTACGATCGGCAACAGTCGATTTCCACTTTTATCTCCTGCGAATGGCAACAGTATTCTTTTTCTTTATTGCTTTACGACGACATATGCAGCATTCTCTCAGGTAAAATATCTTTAATTCCTATTTTACTTTTTAATTTTTAAGCTTGATAGCCTAGTAGACTGAGTTTATAGACACCATCTATCTTAGTCTTCAGAAACAAGTTTTTTTGTTCATTTTGAATAGATACTAGGCCTTGATAACGGATATACTCATTATGAATTCATTTTTAGTGCTTTTCCACGTGTTTGGCTTTAATGCTTGGTCATTTTCTGTTTTTCAATTTTGAAATACCACCATTGATAATTCTACATTATAAATTGCTTGATGACTAGATATTTGCTTTTTATTCTCCCCTTGATTGATGAATCTTTATTTTTTACATCTTTATAAGTAGCTATCTTATATTTTAAGTTATGGTATATGAGTTACAACTTATCTCTAATCTATCATTGGAATTTCATATAATATTTTTATTGTAAAATAAAAAAGGTAGATGGTTGAATTCAAAACTAATTAATAAATGCAAATGTGCTAGTGATGTAATAGAAGTCAGAATATAGAAATCAGAATATATAACTTTCATCATGATATTGCGAAAACAACTAATAACATAATAGTTTTATAAATAAAAATTGAAAATTTTAACAGAAAACTATGCATAAACTACGGTAAGTACAAAAAGACCCATCTCTAGCCTAACTGTTACGAATAATTAACTATAGACCAAGACTAAGGATAAAAATAGTAGGTAACTTATCACTATAATGGTATGGGGATGAGGGGACAGCTTTTTCTTAAAGGTTTGCTTTTTCATATATTATATTCTGTGGGTGTTTTAGAAAGTTAGGTTTATCGTGTTGCATCTTCTTACTTTTCATTCATTGGATTTTCAAACTACTATTATTATATATATATATATATATATATATATATATATATATATATATATATATATATATATATATATATATATACGGTATATATATATTTATGTTTTTCCACGTATATTTTTTTATATATATACCTATTTAATTGTGATTTATGTATACTAATATTCCCCTCACACCCATACCATTATAATGATAAGTTACCTACTATTTTTATCCTTATAGTCCTGGTGTATAGTTACTTATTTGTAGCAGATATGCTAGAGATGGGTCTCTTTGTACTTACCGTAGTTTATGCATAGTTATCGATTAAAAAAAATTTCCATTTATATATATATATATATATATATATATATAAGATTTAAAATGAAAAAAGAAAATATATAGGTGGAATGATTGTGCTTACAGGGTTGCAGAAAGGTCAAGGGGGATTGCGACCCCTATTTCCTGGTTAGAAGCTAGCTTTGACTTCATGAAAACGCTCCCAGAGACTCTGCACGCCCGAAACAACAATCGATCATGCCCGTGGGGAAAAATGGCCGAATCCCAGACAACATACAAATGATCAAAATAACAAAAATTGGAAATTTTACTAACCAGCAAGACGAGAATCATGGAAGAGTTGCATAAAGCGTATAAACTTCGAATAGGAAAGCATACATAAAAAAGTCGCGTCTAACTTATAGAGCCATCTGGATGTGCATCAATCAGATAATCCTAGGTAAGAGTTGAGTTGTATTGTATGATGTCGGATAAATTAACATAATTTTTATCACTATAATTTCTGCAAAAAACATCATAATAGTGCTGTACAAAGCCGAAGGGATATGATTGTTCCCGAGTTCCGTTGATTAGATGCATCATGCATTTATTAAATTCTGTAATAGATGAGTTTAATAATCTGTATCTGTTCAAGTGATTTACGATTAAATTACGTTGTACGTTTAAACTCAAGTTGGTATTCCAGTGGGTAAAATAATTGATCTTGCAGTCATATAGATGTCTCTTGTCAAATAATTTATAACATAATTTCTGTTCCAAATTATAATAAATAGTGATGTCAAGGAAATCAACTGTTCCTGCATTCGCTGACTCCGATTCGATTAGTTCAAGACACGGCGGGTAGAATGTAAAATCAAATATAGTACATTGATTATCCACTCCAATCATGACGTCATCAACGAATCTAAAGAATGGTATTTCACTAATTAAATGCGTGCCTTTCTCATAATGATGCAAGTAAAAATGCGCAAGTAACGAGGAACATCCCCCTCCCATTGGGATGCCTTTGATTTGTCTATAAAATGTGATTCCATTATATAGAATATTCTCAAATATAACAATCTTAAGGAGGCTTTTGTACTTGTTGGTTTCCACATGTTTGTGTAAATCTGATGTAAAATAAATTTCCATTAAAATATCAAAGAGATCTTGTAAGTTGATATTGTTAAATAGGTCTTTAAAATCAAACGTTCTAAAATAAAATCTTTTAGAATAAGTTTTCAATCTGTCGACCACTTCATAACTATTTTTAATCATAACTGAGCCCTCTTTTCGTATTTTCTTCATAACAGGTGTTAATAGTTTTAATAAAATGGAATTCACTTTGGTTAAATAGGTATTACAACCTATAGTGACAGGTCTAAATTTAACAGGTTTTTTTATGGATTTTTGGTATGAGCACTAAATATGGAAATTTGACCACTGTAATATTAATACCAATTTGTTTATAGAGGGCTATAATTCTATTAACATTAGGAGTATATCCTTGTTTAATTGGACAATACATATTGATGTCTTTATAGCATGCCAGTAGGAGTTGTACGTAATATGATTTGCAAGTAAAGGCGTAGTTATTAATGGCTTTATCCATATAGGTGATGACATAGCTGTTGCGAAATGTCTCCAAAACTGCTTTACTGATTTTTTCTGTTTTCGTAAATTGTTTAAGCAGGTTATACTGAGATTTAAATGCATTAAATACGTTATATCGCCATTCATTAAAAGTGGACAATGGATAACTGTATTTTATTGCAGTTTTGTAAATAAAGGCTTCCAGATTCTTATTAAAATTACTTTCTACTTCTCCCTTGAATACTTGATGTCGAAATTTAGTGCCCATCTTTGAAAATTGAAGTAAAGGAAGGTCTTTTGCAAGTTTAATGTCTCCTGTGACGATATGACCGTGATCTTGGTTACATAATGGATCATCAATACATTGACATGACTGTTGTACATATTCAGATAAGTCCTTACGTAGCTTATTATAGTTGCATATATTGCGTCCATGAGTCATGGTATAACAAAATGATACATCAATAATAATTTGTTGTGTCGGTGAAAGATGATTAAAAGTTTTAAAAATATGTTTGAATTTCAGATGATCAAAAGTCTTATTGCTAAAAGTAATAATGAAAAATTCCTTGTTCACATGTAGTTTTCGTTTTTCCAATTGGATTTTCATAAGTTTGGCCCGTAGTTTGAAATAGTCATAAAAAGTAGCCAGATTAGTTTTACTGATGTCATTCATTCCTTCTTGTTCCGGTATTGTGGGCTGTTCGCTCCACGTCTCCCATAAGTTTCTTAAGAAGGGTCTTTTTGTACTTACCGTAGTTTATGCATAGTTTTCGATTAAAAAAAATTTCCATATATATATATATATATATATATATATATATTATATCCATTATTAATAGATAAGCAGTATCCATTTAGTCCATTTAGAGTTCCCCCCCCCCCCCCATTTCGTAATTTTACTTCAATGCATTTTCATCAATTTTATAGTCAAATCAAACCTATAACGAAAAGAATCAATCTAAATTCTTATATTTTTTATGTGTTATTCAATTTTATAGACTTTTCTAGAATTCGTAGATTTCGTAGATATTTTTCTGAAATTATCGTGTTCACCCACACCTCTCAGAGATATATATTCACACGCATACATACATAGATGAATGCTTTTCTCTAAAGTGTCAACTTATGTTCTGGAAGTCTTTCTTAAACGATTCTTTTTTATATAAAAACGATTTTTTTTTCATAATATCGAATTGCAAAATTTTTAGAACATGATATTTTTCTATACAATAATTTTAATTATATAAAGTGAATATTAACGAAAACAAATGAACAGCAGTAAAGGCATGTATTGGTATGTAATTGAAATCGAAAATATGCATTTTAAATTTTTATTACATCATTTTAAATTTGGAGGAAATCCATTAAAAAGCAATAACAAATGAAACAAAAAAAATTCGAAAACGAATTATTTGATAGGAATTTTTTCTTTTCCATATATACGACGATTTTTACTCACCTCATTTATTTGATGGGACTAGAAACGAGTTTTAAATATGAATCATTTGATTAACAGTAAGTGAGGATTTGGTTTTGATAGCCAGTCATTTGATGTAGGAAAGTGTTAGTTGTGTTCAGTTTTTGTAGCAATTTAAGGGCGAAGCGAGGGGGGAGGGGGGGATACGAACACTTAAAATGTGAAACAGGCATTCTGTAAAAGTGGTTTCTACAAGTGTTTAGATCTACTGGAGGTAGTTGTCTGTAGCCGCCATTTTTGGTCACACATTTTCTAATACGTTAAAAGCCTCGATGGCATCATCATATGTCTCTTAATACTTTCTTTATGAGATAATATGCCTCTTAATAGTTCTCCTTATGAGATCATATTCCTTATAATATCTCTTTTTATAAGATTATATGCTTCTTAATATCTCTCGATTATATGCTTTTTAGCACTTTACAACAACGTTGAAAAGTGTTTATGACTTTGTTCATTCTGTCTGTCTGTCCGTTAGCACGATAACTGCGTAAAAATGACTTTATCAAAATGAAATTTTAGTATGTTTTTCAGACGGTCTGTGGGACCTATGGGAATATAAATAAATAATATCACCCAATTAGTTTTTTATTGAACCCGGGTTGAAAAAATGAAATACATTGAACCCTATGGGACCTAATTTTTCAAACATTTTTTAAGTAAATTTAAAATTCACGAATTGCTTCGAAATTTTTAGAAAATATTCACATTATTCCATAGAATATATAAAAACAAATTCAGTAAAATATGTTAAGTAGTTTTTTAATTAAAAATTATTTAATATAGGGAAAAAAACAAATTCAATTAAATTCTGACTTTGGGATATCCTCCAGAAAGAAAAGAGAGATATATTATATAATAAATATCTTTCCAAGTATTTAATCATTTTGCATATGAGAAAGGCTTCACATTTTAAAATAAATTTGGTAGATAGCAATTTTTCATTTTTTTTTTTAATTTTATATAACTCTTCATGATATACTTATTTGATGGCATTTTTAATGCCCTTTCCTACGTCCTAGAGAGTTAAAATTTGGTACACAGCTTAAATTTGTTGAACATTTTATTCGACAAAAATTTGATGGATCTTTAAATATAGATCATACATTTTTTTCGAAATGGCCTGAAAATAATCTCCGTTCACTTCTATAAATCATTGTTGTAATATTGTTAAAAATTCTGATGTGGACAGCACATGTCTTTCCCTGCAGACTCATATTCGTTCTCTTTATTTCTTCAATAATAATTTGAGTTTATCTGCACAAAATAACAACCATAAGTATTTTAAATGACATTGAATTTGCACGTTAAACTTAAATTTGGTTCTCATTTGATAGCTAGACTTATTGTCAAAGGTGGCGTAGCGAAAACGCGAAAAAACTAGAATATCTCAAGAACGGCTAGTCCTAGAGTAATGGGGTTAGTCTTATTCTTTTTGTTGTCAAAAATCACGTATAAAATAGGAATTTAATTGATATAATTGAGCACACGTAGCCTTTTATTTTCATATATAACGATTTTTGCGGGCCATTTCGCAAAAGTAGCCCGTTCCTTTTTCCCGAATCGTACTAGAATAACCTACAAATGATTTATATACAAAATTTTGTTTAATTTGGTATATAAATCACTTGTAGGTTATTGAAATATTATACACCAAATTTTGTTAAATTTGTTCCATTAGTTTTTAGCTGGAGTGGATAAAGGCAATTTCTGCGGCCATTTCGCAAAGAAGGCAGATTCTTTTATTACAAATCGTACTATAATCTAATGAACATCAGGGTTTCCCACAAAAGACTTACCTACCAAATTGTATGAAATTCGGTCCATTAGTTTTTCAATTAGAGTGGATGTAATATCCTCACAGACACACAGAAACATACACAGATACACCCTTACACACACAGACGTCTACCTAAAAATAGTATTTTCGTGTTCTAGAAGTCCCAAAACGTGTAGATCCTTTAAAAATTCGAGTTCCGATTTTCGGCACGATTCCAATATTTTGAGTACATACACATACACACATATATTATCTGTGTATCTAAATTCCGTGCCTATGCAATTACAATAGTTGTGATTTTAAATGATCCCTAAACTTTTATTATTTCTTCAACGAAGCCTAATTTTAACATATGCAGAATACAAATATCTCAAGCGATTGTAAGATGAATTACATAAGAATTACTGAATTTTTTTCACACAAAATTATTTAGCTCTGAAGTCTGGAATACAAGTTATATGAATGAAATATTCATTGATTTTGCATAAAGAATCAGATGATTTATATTTCGATACAGTTTTAAATATTTAAGTATAATAAATTACTGTAGTACTATGATAATGTAAAAGATATCACCACTGAATGTATCACATTTTAGAAATTTTTAAATGAAATTACATTTCAGTTGGAAAGTGTTTCATAATCAGTGCTTATGCATGATTGATCTTTCTTGTTAATATCTCTCCTTATGAACATAAGCAGCCAAACGGGGGTGCTTATGTGCTTAAATTTTGTACAATAGAAGAATTTTCTTTGGATTAAAGTATTATATCTGTTGGATGATATGGTTTCAAATTTTTCACTTTGTAAAGCCATACACTAGCAGTAGGCGTTTATGACAGATAAATAGATTATGAATAGATGGTAATTATATTTTGCTCAATTATTTAACTCCAAATTAAAACGCTATGGAAATCTTAAAAATTGGAATAATTTGTGTTCTAATGATGGGAATTGCTAAAATGCTCATCTAATTCTAGATTTTTACTTGATGAACCTGCACATAAAATTTGATAGCGGTAGGAACACACGTTTATCACCTATCTCTCTCACATACAAACTTGATCTCTCTCACATACAAACATTGTGCATTTATTCACCATTATGATTTCAAATTGGGAATACAAATCTTGAATCCTCAAACAAAATGCAGCTCCTGCTTTTGGGATTGTATGCCTCTTTATATCTCTCCTTGTGAAATGCTCATTTAAAATAATTATTGCTTTTATTCGTGCCTCCAGGGAAACCCATTTTTCAACTTAATCGTCTCCCATTTTAACGAATTCTAAAATCTGCATAGTCCAATAGATCAGCAATCTAAGAAAGAGAAGCATTTGCCGATTGATTTAGAGGGTTTGATTTAACTCTTAACTCGATTGAATTACTTTCTTATGTAGTTTTCTTCATATAGGTTTTATTTTTATTATTTCTCCTTGTGAAATGCTCATTAAAAATAATTACTGCTTTTATTCGTGCATCCAGGGAAACCCATTTTTCAACTTATTCGTCTCCCATTTTAACGAATTCTAAAATCTGCATAGTCCAATAGATCAGCAATCTAAGAAAGAGAAGCATTTGCCGATTGATTTAGAGGGTTTGATTTAACTCTTAACTCGATTGAATTACTTTCTTATGTAGTTTTCTTCATATAGGTTTTATTTTTATTATCTCTCCTTGTGAAATGCTCATTAAAAATAATTATTGCTTTTATTCGTGCCTCCAGGGAAACCCATTTTTCAACATAATCGTCTCCCATTTTAACGAATTCTAAATTCTGCATAGTCCAATAGATCAGCAATCTAAGAAAGAGAAGCGTTTGCCGATTGATTTAGAGGGTTTGATTTAACTCTTAACTCGATTAAATTACTTTCTTATGTAGTTTCCTTCATATGAGGTTTTATTTTTATTAGATAAAGTATTGTTTTCCTGAAATTTTCTTAATTTGATATTTTGACGTATAAGCACTTTTTAAGACCTCTCGAATGCAGTTTGAACACACTTGGAAGCATGTACGTCCATAACGTGTGTGTAAATGTGTGTTTGCATGTTTGTACGTGTGTATATCTGTATTTATACCGTATCCTGTATCCTAATGCAAATGATCAATTTCCCTATATACTGTATCTTGCATTATTTGATTCCGTAAAAGATGATTATTTTCTGTAAGAAAAAGAAAACGCTATGGAAATCTTAAAAATTGGAATAATTTGAGTTCTAATGATGGGAATTGCTAAAATGCTCATCTAATTCTAGATTTTTACTTGATGAACCTGCACATAAATTTGATAGCGGTAGGAACACGCGTTTATCACCTATCGTGGTCACATGTTAAATATACACGCATGGACAGACATAAAAGTATTCGAAATGGACTCAGGAGGTCTTACAACGTGCTTATCCAGCTAAATGTCGATTTTGAACACTTTCATAGATACACAATACTTATATACAATACAGGGTTCACAAGAAAATTCTTAAGCGCCCCCCATTAACTTTGTAACGAAAGGTTCATTCATGATTGTACACATTAAGTGACCATGCTAAAATAGAAAATACTTCCATACACATCAATCAAATGTACAGCCTAATCAAAATGCCCTCTATATTTGTAGTGCAATTATATAATATTGAATTTTTTGCGTCCTATACTGATTACTATTTTTGAAAGTCTCCATACATATTATGTATCGTTCAAATGTATTCATTCCGGTGCCCACTCGCATTGACAAAGTGAGGTGAAATGCTCAGTCGCTTCTCCCACTTACACGTGGTAACTATGCTTCTGAGTTCATATTTCTGTTCGAGGAGGTATTAATTTTCTGATTTGTAATTCAATTGATTTATTTTTCTCCTTCCACTAGCCAGTAGACAGTTCCAATGGTGTCTATAGTTAAATACTATCGCCATTGTCAGAAACTGGCTATTCTACCGGTTTTAATTCGAATTGTATGGCTGTCCTGATGAGAATGCAATTTCGAACTAACCGCCATTTTTTATGTAGTTTCAATTGATTGTTCTCTATGTCTTAATCTTTTATCTTGAGCTAATTTTTATTGCCTTTTCTCATTTTTGCCGTGTTTTCTTTTTATTTTTATTTATATTTATATACTTTTAATTGTGAATTTTGTATCCTAATATTCTTCTCATCCCCCTTTCCATTGTAGTGATGTGTTACCTTCTATTTTTATCCTTAGTCTTGGTCTATAGTTACTCATTTGTAACAGATATGCTAGAGATGGGTTTTTTTGTTCATACAGTAGTTTATGCATAATTTACGATTAAAATCTTTCATTTTATATATATATATATATATATATATATATATATATATATATATATATATATATATATATATATATATATATATATATATATATATATATATATATATATGTGTGCGTGTGTGTATATCCTGGTACTTAGAGTTGATACAGTTAAGAAAATCTTTAACACTAGAACGACGAAAGCGGTCATTTTGAGAGCATAACTACTTTAAGAAACGATTCCTCCAAAACGGCTCTTCCCAGCCCATTGAAATTTTATGATTTTCTTATTTTCTTCTGTGTTTTCAATAACTTTAAGAAAATAAGAAAAGTCATAAAATTTCAATGGGCTGGGATTAGCCGTTTTGGAGGAAGCGTTTCTCAAAGTAGTTATGCGGTTAAAATGACCGCTTCCTTTGTTCTAGAGTTAATCATAAAAATCTAATTTATTAATTTTACAGTCTCAAAAGTATTTAGTTCAGAGAGTTATAGAATGTGATGACGGCATGGGAAATATGCCATCCTCGCGGTTTCTATACTTAAAAAATATGATGGGAATGCAGTTACAGATGAGAAAGTTTATCGTAGAAATGTCTTATAGGATAGACGTCTATGCTACTCAAGGATGAGAGATGACAGGAATTCGAATGAGAAAGTTTAGGTGGTGGTTAGGATTAGTGGCCAAATATGCTGTTGTAGAAGAAAATAAGTACATGCATTCTCTGGTAATATTAAGATCGTGGGATAGAATTTGATGTGGTTACAATAAACGCGTGGCATGAGATAGGAATTCGGAATATGAAAGGAAAGGATGCGTTAATTCGGGTAGCTTAAAATTTCTGTATCATATAGATGAAGTACATCTACAGTAAATTGACAATGCCGGTCAAATAAAAGTGATTGCAGCACAGCTAGTGAAGAATTTAAAAAGTTAGGATAATGAACTCTGCAGCAAAATGAGAGTAAATTACAAAATTGTAGAACATTGTCTAAGGAGTAAGAATCAACCATAATACTGTAACAGAAGGCATTTATTTGACACAATGTGGTTATTGGCGAACGGTCGTACCATTTAGGAATGTAAAAATAGACATCACTGACATACACAGCAGTTTAACGAACAGCCATTTCAAGAGACCCTTCGTCACCAACAATGCACTTTTAAAATATTTTAAATACTTTTAATGCTTTTATAGTTTTTAAATACTTTTTGTACTAAGAAATTTAATTAACGATATTGGTGGAGTCTGTGGTAGTTTTATTATTATATGTCTATGTGTATATTGTTTATGTTTGTCAATGTGTGTTGTTCTTGTCTATTGTGTATTGTCATTGTATATTTTGTTTTTAATCATTCAAAAATCGCACAATATCTCAACGATTCATGCTTGCGTTTTGAAATTGGTGTCGTATTCGTTTTCCAATGAAAGTTTACGCCGGAAAAGATTAATTATTTACGATTATTGAAGGTCCTGATCTCCCCCCATCCCCCGAAAAGAAAATCATTTGAGAATTGGAGGTGCTCTTTCAAGCATTCAATCGCATTTAAAACAGGGTTCTATAGTATTCACTGATTTTTATCGCACCCAATTATTTTCGAAACGCTTCATTCGTTTGTGAGATATTGCGCCCACAGGCTCACAGACACACAGTGTACAGACATATATAAATATATATACACACACACACTAACAGACATACTATACCATACACACAGAGACATCACCTCAATATTTTCGATTCGAGTTCAGGAATGCTTGAAAAGTGCTCTTCCGTGTGTGTGTGTCGAAAACTCGAATTCGTATTCTCGACTCCATTATAATACTTTCCCTATACATTATATTATGCATGTAAGGAAAGTAATAGATGTAGTCTAATCTCATTCGGAGCTTATTTCCCAAAAGAATATCTAAATAGTAATTTTCCTTTTGAAATGTCATCAGTCATCATTTGGAGTAAACAAGATCGCTTGCTCCCCATAATACTTCTATAAAAATTCATCTCTTTCTTCTTCTCTTCCTCTATAAACAAGATTAAATAACAGAAAGGAGGCTAACAGTTGCCGTGAAAATTGAAATCTGCATTATTTCCCAGATTGCGATGAGTCTCGTGTTTTAGTAGGCAAATATTATGAAGACGCGCGAGATGACGTCAATGAAATTGCGCGACAGTCATTGGACGACTCTATGTTTCAAAAGAGCCCCGGATTTGTGACGTAAAAGCCTGCCTTGGGATTTGAAAAAGGTATATGTGGATTTAGAAAAGATGGAAACACTTGCTGGAGAGTTTACGTCTGAAAATAATCTAGTGAATTCCTGTAATGTTCCACGTAGGTTGTTCAGAGTTGCAGTCAGATTCGTGGAAATATGCAGTAGAGGTCTTAAAACTTGCGTATCCGTCGAGATTTCGACATCAAACATTTTTTGGAAAACAGTACTTTTATACAGTAGTATGAAAAAGTAAAAATGGTCGCAGATAACTTTCGGTTCCACTGAAATTCGATTTTCATTCCTTTATTTGTATTATTAAAACCCGCCAAACTAAGAATGTATGTAAAGAATGTCTCCCACAACAATGTTAATTCTTGACCTAGAAACTTGGTTTTTTTTTCTTCTTCTTTTTCTTTTTAAGTGAGTTAATGATCTGAGCATTCGCCCAAAATTTTCGAAAATTCGAAAAATTATTATATTTTTAATTATTTACAAAAAAACCTCTGAAAAAATTCCTAAAATCTCACCTCTTTTTTAATAGAAGCAAAATATGTGGGCCGTTATAGGTTTCAAATTAAAATAATAATAATAATAATCTCTTATAAAGATTTTTAAAAACGGTAAAGTAAAAAACAAACAAAAAAAATGTAAGAGCCATTTCTTTATTACCTGTCTAACTTTAACTATTGATTTTCTAGACAATGTCTAAGACAAAATGAATGCAATTTAGAGGTTTTCTAATTTCTTGAATTTTAATATTTCTATTTAAATTTTTTAAACATACAATTATTTTATTATTATTATTATTATTCTGTGAAAAAAAAATCTCTCGAATCGGATTTCAATTACCATAATTAAAATTAATACCCCCCTTGATTTTCGGTCCATCCTGAAAATATTGCTTCGTTTTGGGAGCTAAGAGTTGATGGTTTTGGAAGAATTGCTTTTTTATACCCCAACTCCCCATAACAAAAATAACTTAGTATTTACCCCCCCCCCCCCTCTTCTCATCCTGCTTCCTCCTAAATTTCATCTATCTCAGCCCCTATTGATCCAATTAACATGTAATTTTCACTGCACATTCAACTCCCCTTTCTTCATCTTTTTAAGTGACCTTGCAGCTGTCGAAAGTATATATAGGCACTTATTTAGGGCGTATTATGCCCGCGTATTGGATGTGTTTTATTTATTAATTTCTTTTAAAAAGCTGATTGCTAAAGTGACCTCTGGACTCACGTAGCTACTCGCTGGAGTGACAACGTACAGTTAGTCGCCAAATGCGGCTAGTATGCATTCATTTCTGGAGTGTTGGCTAAAGGATAACATACTCTCTTGGCGATACCAATTCGACTATTAGAGCTACAATTATTAGTTCGAACGTTTCAAGAAAATTTTCCAAACTGAAAGAGAAAATATTTTAGTAAACCACTATACTACTTCCAAAATGTGATGGTAAATTCATATTCACTAATAATCTAAGCTCTATGTATATATTTTGTCTTAAGAAATAGGTGTTTCAAGTAAAACGAAATTTTTTTTTAAACGGAAATAGAAAATAAGCAGAAGTGAAAATACTACATTGAACCTTCTACATCGTCTCTGGAATTTCATACTGAATCTGCATCAGGCATCATCTAATCCCCATGTATAGCAGATCCTATAATAATAACAACGAAACCACATTATATTTTTCTTTGAGGTGTGTTACAGATCTCCCTTTGTTATTTTCAACTTTGCGAGCATTGGAGCGTGAAGGCTATAATTAACCCAGAATCGTAAATCTTTGCTGTTGTATTATGCACATATTTACATACTACACCTAAATTCCAATAATTATCTGTCAACCAATTTTTATTAGAAACAAATTCTATAAAATGTTTTGATATTTTGAACATTTAATCACAGAACTAACTACCTTAACATTTATTATTATTATCACCTCTCTAAAAGCGCAGTATCGCAATATGTCAGAGCACCAAATACAATTCCGAGGGCTGAAAAAAACTCATGTATACTAATTCAACCATGCTAAATCCAAATCTGATATCCGTGTTTAAAATAGTCTGTCAATATTTGGCCTGTTTTATTATAGGACATGAGCACGTAACGTCACAAGGATAATTTTGCCTTTACGTTTCCAAAACAAAATGCTTGTATGCTTAGCAGTATGGAATTTTCATTATTTCTGCATTAAAAACGACTACTTTAGACATTTACAATTGTTTAACCTCTCCCTTTAGTAGGATATATCTAAATTTATCATTTTTTTAATTTAACGGAAAATAAAATATTCACTTTCAATAAAATATATACGAGTTTTCTTCTTAATAGAATTCGTTATGTACTTTTCTCTTCTCATTCGCATATATACTGCAGAATTTTCTAGCCAATCGATACATCTTCAGAACACTAAATAATGACTACGGTAAAAATGAGTAGTAGTGTACATTCACTTAAAATCATTTAAAGTGCATTTTGGCAAATGAAATTTATAAATATATATTGTTACTCAAGTAATCTAGATAACTTATTTTCAGCGCAAAGGTAAATTTCGGTGTTTAATGGGTTTAGTTCTAATTTTTATTTGCCATCATTCTCAGTTTTCCATTACCTGCTGTGATAAAAATAATGTTCTTTTGCCCTTATGTTTTTGCGCATTTTACTATACGCAGGCTGTTTATTTACACTCGTGCCCACGCTCTATTGTCTGTAATCTCAGGCCCAAGGCGTTGCCACAATATAATGCAATGCATGGTCATGCGAAGAAATAAAAGGAAAACTATATTCAGCTCAGGGAGTTAGAGATGCCTCCATGATTCAGTTAAATAGTAAAGTTAATATAGAGAGGTCAGCTCAATTTAAAAATTCCGAATATGAATATTTAAACCATGGAGTTAGAAAGGCTTGCTTTCTGCTTTATCTTCAAATTCACGTTTTAAACCATGCAATTAATACAAATTCTGTTTATAGATAGATTGGTTGGAGCTGAATTGTATGACTCATAAAGTTAAGAGATATAATCCTTTTCTTCCATGGTATGACCATTGTTAGAGGGTCTAGGGAAGCGTAATTGAATTGCGTTATGTTAGGGGTTGGTATAGTATGTATGTTTTGATAGGAGTCGTATAAGAAATAGTAATATTGAATGGGAGAGGTATATGGCTCGCATGTGTCTGTGGATATTAGGAGCGGATGGGAGGGTCGGCCGAAGTTGATGGCCTGCCGGTTCCTGCTTCCTATGCATGACCGTAGTGTACGTACTTAGACGCGAACTTTTGTCTGGCTATTGCTTATTTTTTGGCAAATTTCTGTAAGCATTTTAGGCAGAGGTAAAAATATAACCCCTTAAAAATTATATTAAAAATATTGGGAATGCATATGTCACAGTTTAGGCAGAACTATGCTCGTAGCACTTATATCGCAAGGCACACATTCAAAAACTATCCATCAATCTATTATAAAAATATCATTTTCTGCCAAACTTTTATTGAATGTGTTTTCTGTAGTAATGGATAAAGGGTAAGACAAGGCGTCCTATGAAAATTTGATATCGTTTGAAGAAATAATGTGACAGGACCGTAAAATTTTGAATGTTCCACTATACAAACGATTTTTTAAGCTGGTTAGGGTATTTATTATCTCCATCCTTTTAAAAACGTCTTTATATCCGTCAATAGACTCTCATGGAGCGGATGTATTTCAGAGGTTCCTTTTCTCAAACGGATCCATTCAATGGCTGAACGTATCTCTTGAAAACTAAATTTTACTTTCATAGTACAAATATACAGGTGGGAAGTGTGCGATGCATGTGTGCGTGCGTGCATGCATGGTTATGCATGTCACTAACGAATTAAACGCTTTGAACTTATAATCTGGTACGAATATTACAATGAGTACAAGAACCCTATTGATTTAGAAAGTAATCTAATGTGACTTGAAAAGCAGTCGAATGTGATTTGAAAAGCAGTCGAATGTGGTTTGAAAAGCAATCGAATGTGATTTAGAAAGCAATCGAATGTGATTTGGAAAGTAATTGAGTGTGATTTGGAAAGTAATCGAGTGTGATTTGGAAAGCAATCGAATGTTCGAAAGCCCACAGTTTTCGAATGACTTTTTGAAGAAATCATTAAAAAATCAGAACCTTCAAGAATGATACATAAATAATCACTTTGTACATCATTTTTAATTGGAAAGCAAATGATACAAAGGTTTTAGCTCTAGCATGAACTATTCTTGAGATAATTTAATGAGTTTCGAATGGATTAAAAATATCATTAAAAATTCAGAAACTTCTATACTTGTTAAATAAATAATCATTTTATACGTAATTTTTTATTACAAAACGAATAACAAACTTTTTTCAAATAAATTGATCAGAAAACTTATATACAATTAAAAAAATGTAGTAAGTATTATTAAATATGTTCACTTTTCATATGCAATATTTTACAAAAACTTGTTAACACCAATCTCGTGAATCTACTTCACTCTATTCATAAGAGAAGATACTCTTTGTAATAGTTTTATATTTTAACTCCAAAGAATTTTCCAAAGTCAGTTATTTCATATTAATAAGATGCCAATTGCATTTTGATAAATATTTTGCACTTGACCATGAATACATTGTTCTGGTTTGACTCATAAGTTACCAAACCCGCCAGATTTCAATTTACGTGATATTAATTCAATGCCATAAAAACATTTTCAGCGAATCTGCACCATTATTTCGTTGTTAAAGAAGTGAAGTCATTACATTATGTAGGAAAAGTCGTGTGTTGCCCCCATCATATTTTTCGAATTATTTTCTTATCACCCCATTATGACGCATATTCTGTAAAATGTATTCAAAGGAAAATGCATGTTTTTATTATATTCTATAAAAATTTATATGTTCCGCAAAATGCTTATATAGTAAGTATTAACATGCTAATGAAATACGAGCTTCTTTCAAAGAATTCTAAACATTTTACAAAGGCTAAACTTGTTCGATCAAAAGCAATACAATCCCCTTCTCTCAAGAGTACAAGAGTTTTAAAGTACAAAATATTTCCACCTTTACCTACTCTTATGTATCTATTGCATCTCGGAAAAAGGTATATATGGGCTGCTAAAAGGGTTCCTCGAATCTTCAATTTTTATATAGTGTTTTGAATATTATCATAAGAAATATTTATGAGATAAAATACTTTGCCATAACGTTCCACTTTGAAATATGTGTAGGCCTTTTCACACTTTTTGTTCAGGGGCGCGGTAGTCCAGTGGTTAGCGCATGGGAATTGTACTCGGTAGGCCCGGGTTCGATTCCCGCCACTGCCAAAACTGCCACCGTGTTCACGCGGTTTACGATCACGTTAAACATGTGGGTCCGTAAGTCCTTCTGAGAGATTGGTGGTACGGGAAGGAGGGTATGGTTCCTGTGGATGCCTCCCCACTGGGTTCCAGTCTAAATTGGGTGGCACTTCCCTGTCGTCCAAACGGTTACGTTACACCTTTCTGGTATCGGACGGTCTAGGTTTCATCAACAACAATACTTTTTGTTCAATATAAGTGAACTTCTAACTCTTGTACTCAGTATAGAACTCTATGACATTCCTTGTTACGTGAGTACACTAACACTGGTCTATATTTATAATGATTATATTCTATGTACAGGTTTCCAAGGAAAGTCCGTTAACTTTGTCTATGCACTCGATTAAAGATCCGTGAGTGTACACGTTAGGTTTATCTATAAAGTAAACATGTCCGATCAAATGAAAGAGATTACAGCGCCCCTAGGATATTTTCAAAGTTGTACAGCATTGTCTAATGTGTATGACTTCCACCATTAAACTGTATAAGACTTCCAACGTTAAACTGTATCTTTCACCATTAAACTGTATCAGAAGGTATTTAATGGAAACTATATGATTATTGGCAAATGAATGTTCTATTCAGGAATGCTAAAATAAGCAACATGAATCACCTGTTCAAAATAACCTCCTGAACATTTTAATTCAATACAGTATAGGATCGACTGCTTTGACAAGCATTGCAGGTGTTACCGTATTATAATACCTGACGATATGACTTTTCATAGGTAATTGTTTTCCGTATATGATTTTCGTTCATTGCTGATGTTGATTTTTATACTCTTTAGATAATGCTTTGTAACTTTTTTACTTTTTTTGTCCATCTGTCTTTGCTGAGTTCGTTTTTCTTACTTTTTTAATTCTCCACTGGGAGCGCTGCAATCCTGTTTATTCGATTAGGCATGGCCACTTTACTACAGATAGAACATGTATATACACTCATGGATCTTTCCTTAAAAAGTTATTGGGGGCACGTAAACGTAAGTACTTTCCTAGGAACACTGTATATAAATATTAAAACAGCATAATTTGCGTTGCATTACTGGTATATTTTTGTACAAAGTGCAGTAGCGCACCAAGGGGAGTACCTATGAAGTTCGATCCCTCTCGAAATGTAATTCAGCTAATAATACATGAGATATACAATATGCAATTTTATATTCTGAGTATTTTTTTATTTCTTTTATCTGTATGTGCTATCACCACTTTCTAACTGCAAATAAATTTTATGTTGTAAATATTTCTCTTACTATATAATTCTACGAAAGAGGGTCAGAAGATTGGTTAACTCGCTCGCTTCTATAGTCTTCGAAAGAGATAAAAACTTTACGCGCTATATTTTTAACGCTCATACTCTAGGTTTGTTCTCCAGGAAATCAATTATATATATATATATATATATATATATATATATATATATATATATATATAACGCTCATACTCTAGGTTTGTTCTCTAGGAAATCAATTATATATATATATATATATATCCCCCCAATTTTGTTATTAAAATTATCAACTCAGTGTATCAAATTTCACTCGATAACATCCTAGAAAACATTCCTAATTATAGTGACTAACATACAGGAGAGAGAGAGTGAGAGGAAAAAAAAAAAATAAAATAAATAAAAAAAAATAAATATAAATATATATATATATATATATATATATATATATATATATATATATATATATATATATATATATATATATATATATATGTATATATATATATATATATATATATATATATATATATATATGTATAGTATATATATATATATATATATATATGTTTGTATGTTATATATAATTATTTATTAACTATATAAATAAATAAAAATGAAAAATAATAAACTAAGTCAAAAACATTAGAAAAATCAAAAAATCGGAAAATAAGATGCATTAACATTAATGTTTTGAATTTTATTTTCGCAAAAAAATGTAACTTTTGTCAGTATTGAAACTACGTTTTGTGCGCCCTTATAATGGTGTATAGTGGCATTCTCGATTATCCAGTTTTCCTATGAATTCTTGTTTAGTAGGAATTTGCATCTATGATTCATATTCATATTCAGTTCTGCATGTTTGGGAAGTTGTATTCTGAATTGCTTGTCCAGTCTTCAGCTTAGACTCACTGGACGGGTTTGGGAGTATTTCCGTGAACGTTCGTACTGCCTCCCTGGTAGAATTTCGACTTGTTCATTCCGGTGCTTCTAGATTAAGTTGTTGAGGTTGATCGTGTATACACGTGGTAGAAGAGGAATAATTCATGCCGCATGGTAATACAATTTTCTTAATGTATCCTTTTTTCATTTTTTCATTTTTTGATGCCTGTAGTCTGAGTTTAAGCATTTATAGTAATGTACTATTGCTTAATCTGAAACAGGCATTTGTTTGGGTTAATTAGAATTAAATACTCAGACCTGAAGAGGAATTTAATTCTGATTAATCATCGAATTTGGGAAGGTTCTGTTCTTTTCTCTTATCGGCATTATGGCCGTGAATTTGCTTCTATGGTGATGTTAATATTACTTGAATTGTATTTTTATTTTTTTTATTTTTACATAATTCTTATTATTACATTTCAAATATATATATATATATATATATATATATATATATATATATATATATATATATATATATATATATATATACAGGATGTTCTAAAAACATTGATCTCCGCTTTTATTCCTTAGATATTGATCTTAGACTCATATAATAAATTACAAAGTTGCGTAAAAAAAGGTACAGAATTTTATGAAATCGATTAAAATTTTCAAAGGAATTAAATTTTAAGAAATACAAAATTTAAATTTTTATATGGTCCCCGTACAAAAAACATTTCGAATGAGTAAAATGTGCCCCCTAAACTAATAAGGTGATGTACAAAATTTCAGTATTTTATCATAAAAATCCCAGAGATATGAATTGGCAAAAAATGCTGACTTAAACCTCTTTTCGATGCATCGACATGGGTTCTCAGAGGGGAAAAAATCATGTCGGCAGATCGGGTTTCAGGAGTCATACACAAATTACGAAAGAAAACAATGAATACATAAATAAGTAATAATTTTGCTATTTATTGGTACAAAAGTATCTACACTGTATAGAAATAATAACTTTACACAAATATTACAAAGTTTGTTCAAAATGTTTTCCATCCGTGCCAATACAGAGCTGCATTCGCCTGATAACAAGCCTATGATACATTTCTGCGTTGCGTCATTTGCACTCTTGCTGTAAACATTTACATTTTAATTTGTGATTAATCAAACACCAACTTTGTTTAAATATATCTCTGGAACTTTTTATGATAAAATTCTGAAATTTTGTACATCACCTTATTAGTGTATGGGGCACATTTTACTTATTGGAAATGTTCTTTTACGGAGGCCGTATAAAAATTTAAATTTTGTATTTCTTCAAATTTAATCCCCTGAAAATTTTTATCGATTTCATAAAATTTTCTACCATTTTTTACTCAATAATGTATATATAATACTGAAAAATACCAAATTTATCGCATGATATTATATATAAAAAGTGAATATGTTTCTTAAGAGTTAATATCAATCGTTTTCTAATGATAAATTACATAAGAAATATCTATTTGCATAACTTTATTAAAGGTTTTGATTTTTTGATGATTTTTTTCAAAATTTCACTCGAAAATTTAGGCGGGTTCTGAACATTCGATTGTGTTTAAAAACAATAGGATTCCAGTATTCACGGATTGTGATTTTTGTACCACATGTCATCCGAATCGCTCCATTCGTTCGTGAGATATCGTCTCCACAGACTCACTGACACACACACATACACACACACAGACATCACTTCAAAAATATTCGATTCGTGATCAGGGATGCTTGAAACGTGCTCTTCCGTCGAAAACTCGAATTCGAATGTTCGACCCCGTAACAATACTTTCCTTATACATTACGTATATAAGGAAAGTAATATACATTTAATAATACGATTTAAATAATAAATAAATGACAAATCATTAGATTTTAAACGTCATTTTATTAAAACATCCATCAGACGTACATATAATTTAAAATCCAGAGCGCTTTCGGGTATTATCATACCCTTCCTCAGTGGCGTTACATAAAAAATCATGCCAACATGCTTAAATACTATCCACTACCGGCAAGTTGAATTTGCATATTAAAAAATTGGCATCAGTACTAAACACGTTTAATAACATCCACACAAAATCACCAGAAACAGATTTAAAAATTACAAACTTATAAATACAAGAAATACAAAAAGTCGTAATCCAGTTTAAGCACATATGCACAAATATATACACAAGTAAAGAATTTTAAATTCTTGTTATTTTAGAGGTAACTTCGTAAAGGTTTGACTCGCATGGAATCGAGAACGAGTCGCTAGGCGTAACTTAAGACATGGACAGGGTCAAAATTACAGATAGAGATGCGATATAGATAAATAAAGAGGGATTCATAAAGTAAAATATACCGGGTGTTATTACAGCTGATCAAAAGAATATAATTTTCGAAAAGGGGTTGAAAGTTATCATGAATCACTAATTGGGCAAGAGCAGTCGACTGCCTACCGTTTTTAACGTTCCTAGCATGTTCAGCCAACTGTATACCAACCGTGCGTTTAGTGCTACCAATATAAAACTTATAAACATTATCTGGAGAAAGAAGGGGTACTACATATACCCCAGCATGGCTTTTAAAGTTACCTTTATCCCTAAATTTATCAGTTCGAATACGATTGAACAAAGTTACCCTCGAGTGAGCGTGTCTAAAATTAAACTCTGTGCAAAATTTGATAAGGGACGAAAAACTTTTAGATGGTACTGAAAACTAGCTACGTACTGAAAACGGCAAACGATCATTAATGGAAATGAGTTTAGAATTGGGTTGAATAAAATTATGGCGAATATTTGAAAAGATTTGATAAACAATCTCAAAAGAGTAACCGGTATCCTGACCATGGTTTTCCTGTGGTTTTCAGTCTTCTGGTTTTTGTAAGTCCACTTTCACTAACACTTGCATCCCTGCTAATTATTTTCACCCCATCTCGTCTAAAAAAGCCTATTTTAATGCGTATTTTAACCGCGCTTTTAGTTTAATCTACTATTTCGTCTTTAAACAGTGAAATTGATTTCATCTTTAAACTTGGTCTCAATGCCGGTTACTCTTTTGAGTTTGTTTATTAAATCTTTACAAATATTCGCCGTAATTTTATTCAACCCAATTCTAAACTCATTCCCATTAATGATCGTTTGCCGTTTAAAGCTATTTTTCCGTACCACCCAAAAAATGTTCGTCCCTTTATCAAATTTTTCACCGAGTTTAATTTTAGACCCGCTCACTTGACGGTAACCACTTTGTTTAATCGTATTCGAACTGATAAATTTAGGGATAAAGATAACTTTGAATGCCATTCTGGGGTAAATGTAGTACCCTTTCTTTCTCCATATAACGTTTATAAGTTTTATATTGGTAGCACTAAACGCGCGGTTGGTATGCAGTTGGCTGAACATGCTAGGGGGCGTTAAAAACGGTAGGCAGTCGACTACTCTTGCCCAATTAGTGATTCATGATAACTTTCAACCTCTTTTCGAAAATTATTTTCTTTTGATCAGCTGTAATTACCTCGGCCTATTTTACTTTATGAATCCCTCTTTATTTATCTATATCGCACCTCTATCTGTAATGTTGACCCTGTCCATCTTTTAAGTTACGCCTGGCGACTCGTTCTCGATTCCATGCGAATCAAACCTTTACAAAGTTTCCTCTAAAATATAAAGTATTTAAAATTCTTTACTTGTGTATATTTGTGCTTAAACTGGATTATGACGCTTTGCCTTTCTTGTATTTATAATTTTGTAATTTTTAAATCTGTTTCTGGTGATTTTGTGTGGATGTATTAAACGTGTTTAGTAGTGATGCCAATTTTGTAATATGCAAATTCAACTTGCCGATAGTGGATAGTATTTAAGCATGTTGGCATGATTTTTTATGTAACGCCACTGAGGAAGGGTATGATAATACCCGAAAGCGCTCTGGATTTTAAATTATATGTACGTCTGATGGATGTTTTAATAAAATGACGTTTAAAATCTAATGATTTTACATTCATTTATTATTTAAAGCGTTTTGAAGAAATGCTGTATTGCCGCCATTAGTATTTAATAACACTACTGATATTTAAACCTGCCATAGACAGAAAAACTGGCACACTTAAAAATTGAAGTTTCGGCTTTTTTTTAATGAGTTTTATTTTGTTTAACAATGTATGGCACTTAGCATCGAAAACAGTCGTCTTAATCAAATATATGGTTTTGTTAGTTTTTGTTTAATGATCGATATATACGATACCGTGCAAAGATGCAGCTTTCTAGGTCACCAGGAGGTGAAGCTTCTGGGGAGCGGGGGAGTCTGATTTTTTTTTTTTTTTTTTTAAACTCCCTTTTTCTCCGACCTCTAGTGGAGAGTAAATCGAAAATCCTACTCCGTTAGGTTCTGTACCGAGGTAGATACTAGTGCAAAAATTTAGCTTTCTCGGTCACGGGAGGACTTCTGGAGGGTTTGGAAAGGTAAAAACAAGTCAGCCAATTATATTTAGTGATTTTATTATTTATTTTCATAGGATTTAACTTTATTTTTCCCACTAGGTATTATTGAAAAAAAATATTAAAATATTACAGCCCGACCCTCTGCAAAAGAAAATTCAATTCACTTTACTCAGCATCACACACACACACACACAAATAAAAAAATAAATAAATAAAAAAAATCTGGACTACACCGTTCTGTAAGTTCAATATATGGATTTGGGTCTTTCCAGCTTTAAACCTACTTTTTAAGGAACGCACATTTCCAGCGTATGGGGTGTATTGATTGTAATCCGTAAAAGTTCAGATCTTTCCCCCCAAAACACATAGCATTTATTCTAAAACGTAAGCACCAGCTTCTTTAAAATTGTCTTTTTTACTATCCCTTACAATACATGGCAATGTATAGGGAAAGTATTGGAATCATGTCGAAAATCGCAACTCGAGTTTTTGACGGATCTATACACGTTTTGGAACCTCTAGAATACTAAAAAACTGTTTTTAGCGTAACATCTGTGTGTGTGTGTGTGTGTCCAATTTATGTATCCACTCTAACTCAAAAATTAATGGGACTCAATTTCATAAAATATTATAGGCAAGTTACTTGTGGATGGCCCTGGTGCTGATTAGAATTTGATACGAATCAAAGAACTTGCCTTTTTTTTTTTTTTTTGTGAAATGGCCCGCAAAAATCATATGTATCCACTCTAATTTAAAAACTAATTGACCATATTTTACAACATTTAGTAGATAAGTCACTTCTGAGTTACCTTGGTGCTAATTAGATTTTGGTACAATTCGGGAAGACAAAACCTGCCTCCCCCCCCCCCATCAAAGTGGCCCGCAAAAATCATCAAAATCTAAAATAAAAGACTACGTATTCTCAAACGTATCAATCAAATAATTGTTTTATACGTAATTTTAAACGATAAAAAGAATATCCTCCCTTCCCCCCCATTACCCCAGGATCAGCCGTTCTCCAGATATTTTAGTTTTTTCGCATTTTTGCTACTCCGCCTACGAAAATACGTCCAGTTACCAAATGAAAATAAAAATTGAATTAAAAGTGTAAATTCAGTGCCATTTCAAATAAGTATGCGTGTTATTTCGTACAATAAAACTCAATTTAATGAATCATTGGAAAAAAAAAAAGCGAAAATGAATTTCAATCTGTAGGGAAAGTCATATGCTGCCCACATCAGATTTTTTTTTTAAATAATTCTAAACATTTTACAAAAGGCTTAATATTTTTGATCAAAAGGAATGCCATTCGCGTGTCTCAATATTTTGAATACAGAATGTCTTTCATACTCCTGCGCTCATTATCTATGAAATGCATCTTGAGTGAATGGCCGCGAAAAGGGTTCCTTTCACGTCTTTGGCAGATACACCCTTTTGGAAGAGATCTCTGTCAAAGGAAATATTTATGAGATAAAATACTTGTGTCTACCACTCATCTTGGAAAGAAATGAAGAGCTCTTACCGTTGATATACATCTGTGTCGAAGCCGAAGCTGAGTGAATATCAAGTCTACTCTTCTTCGGTCAATAGAACGCCAACTTGCGTTGTTGCATACCTAAGGGCTAATTAATTGTTGAATAGGGATCTAATTTTTAAGACTTGCTACAAAGCTCGTGAAATGATAAGAGAAATTAAAGTAGAATTTGTAGAATTTTGGTAGTAGAAATTCATTTTCCATATTATCAATTTGATCATTTACAAATTAAATTACAGACGAACATCAAACAACTATGTGTGGTATTAAATATTTTGAAGCTATTATTTAACCTATTATTCAATTATTATTCAAAGTCAGGGAACACTCTTAAAAACACTCCCAACACTCTTAATAAAGTTAAGGGTTTCATCTTTATTTCAATAAGTTTTATTTTGCTGGACTTAATTATTCGAGATATCAAATATTCAAGTTTCCATAGTGTTCACATTTGATATTAGCGAAATTTCAGAAAATCCCATAAAATTCACTGGAAAAATTGCTGAAGTTCACTTCGCGAAATAATTGCTGCCTTAGTGATGAGTTATCACTGGTTCACTGTGGCTGTCTTTCACATGGTCAACTTAATTGAACTTCGTTTCGGCAAGGAATGAATGAGCCCCATCTTGTGATCATGGATCCAAGGTTGGGGCAGAGTTTGCACAGTTTGGTCGGTCTCTGATTTACGATTAGTGGTTTGGTTTGCTTGCCACTGGACCGCCATTTCTTGCTATTCTAGAGGCTCATCTGGCTCTTTGTATTCCTGCGGTATTGCCTCGATGTGTTCGGGCTTCTCAGCCCTTGAAGAGGGTAAAAAATTTTTGGCAGTATAACTGCCCGATTAAATTTGTCACTTTCAGACATATTGGTGCCATGCCCCTATTCCATCTCTTTGTCCATAAGCTAAATATGCCCATCCTCGAATAAAAAACGTTAACTTGCGTTGTTGCCTAACAACTAACTGTTTAATATTGATCTGTATTTACCCTTTAGCAATCAATAAGGCTTTCAACTCGCTTCTTCAGAATACCATAACCGGTATGTATTTCTGGTACTCATTTGGTAACTCATTCCGGTACTCATAACTGGTAATCATTTTGCTAAGAAATGCTATTGTTGCTTCCTCTTGTCTTTGTACGAAATATATTGTAAGGTATAGAGAAAGTTCCCTTTGTTTAGAAACCAGTCTCTTAGAGAGAAAAGATTGATAACTCGGTCCTTTTGGGGATCACGGATCCCCACATTAATCCTCTCCCTTTAAAGGAGAAGAACATGCTGCAGACCTCAGCCTCCGACCTGGCAGTGCATGATAGATCAGAAGATCCGTCATGGTATTCAACGGATACTTGCTATGAAGCTCGTGAAATGATCAGGGCAATTAAACTTGGTAGTCGAATTTGATTTCTTATATTATCTATTTGATCATTTACAAATTAATTACTAATATTGTTATTATATTGAACATGAAACCTTGAGGGAGACTAGTACTCCCCATTGGATTCTACTTTAAATAAGCCTTTTTTAGGCATATTTTTCTTAAAAGCTATAAAATATTTTATTAACAAAAATTTTAACGTTTATTAAGTCTTTGAAGATGACCCCAAACCAACAATGGTGAAAAGACAACGAAATGACAACGAAGCAATGAAAAAAGTAATGTATGCTGTGTTCTTCAGAAGTACTGGTCTGGTCAAAGCGATAAAGCTAGAGGGACAGAAGACAGTTACAGTACAGCTAAATGGTACACCACTAAGTGTCTTCCAGAAATTATTCAGGAAGTGAATGTTAGGGGACTCGTGTTTCACCATGACAATGCATCTTCTCATTTAGCAAGAATGACAGTCGAATTTCTTGAACAAAAAATCATCAACGTCATAGAATATCCACCCTATTCTCCAGATCTTGCTATGTGTGACTTTTGGCTATTTTTTAATCGATAAAAAATTTATGTGGGCGTCGTTTTCATGTTTTCATTCCGAAGATGAGATTGATGAGGCTACAAAAGCATATTTTTCATCGATTCCAAGAAATGGATGGCTTGAAGCATTTAATCTTTGGAAAATTAGTCTACAAAAGTGCATTGATGTTGGAGGGGAGTACGTTGAACACTCCTAAAAGTTGATAAGTTTAACTTATACCACTTAGCCGTATCTTAAAAATTTTATCGGGACCCTCGTATTAATGACAGAATCAAAAGATGATAATTTATAGCAAATAATTTCGAGTTAAATGCATATGCAGAGAGATAGGTTTCTGTTCGTCTGCCGAGAAAATATTTCAAAAATTCGTGACAATAATTTTCTGATCCAATAAAAAGTGTTACTGTGGATATACGCAAACTCAATTCCTTAAAACTGCATTTGAAGTTATATTTTTGACATAAGTGTATGTTACATGCTGAGCGAAAATATAATATACCCATGTAATTACAAGCTAATATACCCATGTAATTACCCATGTGATACCGCTAAATTGGTTGGAAAATAATTTACAAAGTCGTCGAATATTCCACCAGTTTTCAATTTCGCTGCGTGAGAATAAAAGAAACAACGCACTGAATAAAAGAAACAACAACGGTAAAAGAAACAACTCACGCGCGTGAGAATAAAGGAATAACGTACTTCGCTGCATGAAAATAAAATAATGTATTTTAAAACAAGTTTAAAAAAAAAAAAAATTTGCCGATGTCGCCATTGATCTCAGTCGAAACATTCATGTGCATACATATTTCGCACATGGTGTAAATAATTAAAAAGTATAAAACAACAAACAACATCATTAAAATAACTTTAAAAATTCTGAATCTCAACAGCCAGTTGGAAAAAAGACGAAGATGTAGACGGATGTTTTAAAAGCAGAAGTTTGTTTCATTCTCACTTTCAGATGCGGCATTGACTTTCGGTAAAGCTTAACCTAGCTACAGGATATCAAGCAACCTTAAAAAGTTGAATTCAGCCAGAATTATTACGGGACTTCATAATAGTTGTCCAAGTAAAATAGTTTTGTAATGAGGCCGATATTCAACCCTTTGGTCTCTGAAGAAAATCTAACTTCGCAAAAGACATGAGTAAAATTATAAGCTGTGGTAGTCAGCACCGCACAGAAAAATTTATCAGACAGATGGGTTAATAACCAGACTAAAGAAAGGTAGTCCTCTTAGATGTGGGGAGAAAATGGGACTATAATTAATACGATGGTGGCACGCTCTTCTCTGAGTCGTTGCCTAGCCTCTACAGATAATTTCTCTGGCATCTTTTTCCACACAGACTTTCTCTCTCCAACAAATGAAAAGACGCAACATATTGATTACCAAAGACAAATGACCTTGGAGGTAGTCAACAATAACATCCCTAGTGACGAAATACGACGCCTTCACCGACAGGAGCAAAAATGATCAAGGAAATATAGGCAGTGGCATATTCATTAAATCTGCTGATAACATCATTAAAATCAAGAGAAGAAATCCAGAGCATTGCTCTGTGCTTCGGTCTAAACTCCAGGCCATTGACGACGCGCTGAATTATGCGTTATCGTCCAATATAAATAATAACATTTGGATCCTAACCAACAGCAGAAGCTCAATCCAACAGAGTAATTGATGGAGATCTATCTATATAAAACTGGTGTATATATCATCAAAACACTGCAGCAATTGTCATCTCAAGACCGTGAAATACATATTCAGTGGATTCCCTGAAATTGCCAACAAACTGGCAAAAGAGAGTTGCCTAGAACCATTACCATCAACTTGTAGGTCAACTTTCAAGGAGACGTACAAAAGCAACGTTCTCCGCCCACGTGGTTTAGTGGAAGTTTCCTGCGCACGACTGGTTGTTTGGACACCGACTTAGTAAATCCCCCGAGTTCTCTAGAGACCAAAGGGAATAGACTGCCCTTTCATGATTCAAAAGCGGGCATTTGGGACCTATAAGGATTGTACGGAGCGAAAAGATATAACCACTTTGTACTATGTGCACTGGATTTACCGGGCATCTTATTTTCTGCATTGGTTCTACTAAAGAGGCTTTTTTTTAAAAAAATTCGGTGCTGATTCTAAGCGAACTTAAGGCTAAGAGTTTTTTGACTTGATCTAGTTTAGACTAGGCCAAGAGGGATAAGAACAAAAAAGATGGTACATATAGCTGATGATATCAAGTTATATTGCGTCAAAATCTTTAGATCGCTATGGACTTGTGTAACGGAACAATAGACTGCATTAAAAATATCATCTAGATGAGAGAAAAAACTGATTCTAACATTAACGGCATGTCATTATGTATTCTGATTCAGATCCGAGCCTACAAAGGTGCAACATTATATGACGGCGTTGTGCCTATACTACATAATTATATAGATTCCAAAAGCAGAAACTAATGTGGGGTAGTCAAAACTATCCATGACTCTCATATTAACAAAATATAAAACTTAGATTGCAAGATATCACCACTGGCAGAAAAACAATAATATTTGTTTTGAACGGAATGATATGAACATATTTAACGCATTCTCACATAAGACTAAAATAATGCCGTTTCTTATTCTTCACTGCTTATTGCTTTCAAATTACTCATACACAGTAATAAAGCTTTATATATAATGGCGAAACTTATAGCTCTTAGATAAAATTTATGCTCCGTATCTTATTATGGCGCCTAGTAGACGGAATTTTTGGGGACCTAGGATGTTAACTTAATAAAATATGTTCACGCTTTCATCAATTTAAATAGTAATAGTACGAGAGCGTTCTGATAATAAAGGAATACGTGGCGTTTATGCATGAAATGTGCGTGCAAGTGTAACGTCAGTTTCTTGATTACGTCTTTGGCAGTCCCGTATTCGTTATTATTTTCCGATAAGTAGTCTGCTGTTAGCTAACGAACGGAATAAATGGTGTAATTGAAACGCATTCCAAGTTAGAAGTACTCAGTCATCAGATTTTTGCAAGCGTAAAAGGTGTTACTCAAAGCGATATTCATTGTAGATTAATGGATACTTATAGACAGAACGTTTACATGATTAAACCTACTCATTAAACCAGACTAAACCATGATCGAAAAGCAGAAGTGTGAAGTTCTCTTGCATCCGCCATACGGTTCAGTCCAGACCATGAAGCTGGAAGTCCTTCCAACTTCCATGAAGCTGGAAGTCCTTCCAACTTCATATCCCAGACATAGCCGCATCGGATTACCACCTCATTGATCCGTTAAAGAATTTTTATCTGATAAACAATTCGAAGATTAGGCGACTCTGCATTCAACAGTTCTGCAGTATTTCATTGAGCTTGAATGGGTAAGCTAATGTGAAGGAATGTTTAAACTCGCTTATCGTTGGCCTTAACGTATGCGATGACAATGTGTACGATGACAATGCAGGAAAACAAACAAACATTTGTATGTAGTTTTGTTGACATCTATTACTGATGCGGCTACATAAACAAGTTCCATGTAATTATAACCTGTACCTTACTTATTGGATGACCCTCAGACAAACCAGAAAATGTTATATTAACATCGAATATTTACATTTGAGAAATATCGTAATGCATTTTAAAGAATTTAATTTTCAATCCTCCTTCATCGAATCTCTGTTACATTTGATATGGCTCATCGAAACTTTATACGCTTTCGTTTCTTTTGATTTTCCCAAACTGCATTTCTAAACTGGCCTTTCAAAGCTGCAGCACATTTCGTTACAACTCCAACGCGAAACATTCCAAAAGCGCTTCAAGTCAGATAATAAAAAATGGCGAAACTTTCAAACTAAAAAACACGCGGAACGGGAAAAGCAACACATCGTTTTCCCCTAATCCTTCCCCCCTTCTATTAGTTTCTTGCAGATTTTAAAATAAATCAATATACGCTGTGAATAGCCGTGGCGGGGAATTCCAGCCACCGCTATACTTCACAATGGCGGTCTTCGCTGGCGCATGTATTCCAAAACAAACCAAAACATCCCAGCGCCACCTCTTTCATTGATTCAGTTATGGACGAGATGGCGAGCGCGTTTATGGTCGAATCTATTTTTGTTTTTATTTCCTGTTTTTTTCCACCCTCATTCTCTTTACCCATCATCGAATTTTATTCTCCCCTTTTCCCGAATGTTTCGAATGAGTAGGAGGAGTTTCAGGCGTATGCCACAGTTCCAGAAGCATTAGCGCCCGTTGCCATCACACTTTTGTGTGTATGACTATTTTTTTTTTGTAGCAAAACTTCCCAAATGTTTGCAGAAATCCGCAGTTAATGAATAATTCTATCTCACATTGTAAAATAATTTCGTACCTAGTTATGATGCAGATTAAAGATCTGCTTGGGTCCGGATTGTGACCAGGTCAAGCCGAATTTCTTTCAGATATTTTTAAGCCGAGCCGGGTGTGGGCTTTGCTCGGACTTAGTATTTAAAAATTCGAGTGGGACCAGCCCGAGTTTGAAGTATTCAATATTTGAAAATTGTCTTAAGGAAATTCAATAGAGTACATAAATTAATTATTTTGATTTCAGCTATGTAAATATAGATATCCGAAAAATAAACTTTTGCCACAATTCTGAACACAAAAATTTCCGCCCAAGAAGACCTCTGCCATATACAAATTATTTCGGATTAATCCATGTAGTTTTCATTTACCTTTTGTTGCCTTCCTGTTCCAACTGAGGACAATTCTAAAGCTATTTGGGCTATAATCAGAGCCTGATTCAGGGTTGCTGAATGTGCTCACATTTTTACCAATCAATTTAGCTGATACAGATGCATTTTTACATGTCATCTAAAACTTACCGGCCCCCCAAAAATGATAAAATATATAATCTATTACACATGCGAGATTTTTGATATTATTCCCACTACTCAAAATCAATACCTCCTCGCCCATCTACTAGTCTTGCTTCAATTTAAAAATTCAATCGCGAAACTCAAGTATAAAAAACAGTTGAAGCAACACTTCTGAAAAATACAATTGCCAACATGTTAGATATTAAGTCACATGGCAGTAAAAATTATGCAGTTAACGTTTAGCGTCTACATTTTCCGTCAAAAGTAACATTCCACCACAGTTTTACAGAATCGTGTGGATCAAAATCCCCAATGGAGGCATATGAATGGAATGGATACCATACTTCGATTCATCAGAGCTAGGTTTCCAATTTTGGCGGCACATCTAGTGACATGCGAAATCAAAGCGGAAAAACATAACGGGGGTAAATGCTCTGTCTCCGTCCAGGATGATTAAACGTGGCTTCACGTTTCCTTTAGTTTAAAAGTGCAGACAAAACCACCGCTTTAATTCCTTTATTTAAACTTTTAAATCTACTCGCCATAATGACTTGTGTGTTTAAAAGTGTACACACCATTTCCAAAATTGTAGTCGCCGTTTGGCTATACTGACGACCGATATTCAGCAACCCTGACCCGATTACGTACTGGGATCAAGATGGAGTCTTAGGTAGGTAATTTGGATTAATAGGAAATGATGTTAGTTGACCCCCCCCCCCCCCTCTACAGCAAGTAATAGAATATTCTCGAAACTCAAATTAATTTTAAAAAAGACCTAGCAAAACATGTGTTACAAGACTCCTTTCAATGGACTTAATTGAAGGTCTTTTGACTTTCAATTAAGTCCATTGAAGAAATAATTATGATAAGATAATAGATCAATTTATAACAAAGCACAGAAAGATTCTTTTCTTTAATAATTGACTTTATAGAATTTTTTTTATTTTCATAAGAACACAAAAAACAAATTAATACATATAGGCTTTATTTATTTTTATTTTTCAGTTTTTTATGTTATATTCTTTTATAGTTTTATGGTTTAAAAAACTCCAAAAGCTTTCTTTTAAATAATTGACTTTTTTTTTCAATATTATTATTTTTTAATTAAAATTTCTTCAAAATACATCCTGTAGATCTATTAATTTAAAAAATAATAATATTGACAAAATTCTTATGCGTATAAAAACTGTATAGCAGTGGTCATAGTTACAAAGTCAACCATTTCAAAAGCTTAGAATTTAGCTTCCAGTGCAATGATCAGCATGAATGGGACCGAATTCGCATTTATGAGTGTTTTTCTGCCCCGGATAACAACACCAGCAGAAAGAAAATTCGCCATATGCCAGAAATTTACAAACTGTGAATGAAGCAGTATTATTAATCAAACAAGTCAACTTTATGGAAAAATTTAAATAAGGAACAAAAACAGTGGCTTCCAAGTTTTCGTTCCATGTTTGATAAACTGGGTGTTTTCTATAACTTCTTGTACAATAAAATTCTGGAATACGCTTCCAGTTGGTGAAGTAAAGGAGGGGAAGTACTTCAAATGCTGCAAAGGAGGATGAAAAACTTTCGATTTTTATTCAGATATCAGACATCCACTGGATTTAATCTGCAAAACTGCTCTGGTGAATTCTTGTCAACTATCTCCGATTGGCCACGGCTGACGCACTATCCATTGATGAAATGAGACGATTATGTTTTCTTTTATATTTCGAGTGAAACCTACACAGTCACATAAAGTAATAATACTCTTAACTCTATCCTCTATGGAATTAAAGAAAATTGAGAAGAAGATTTTTCTTAGTACTTTATATCGCTTACTGATGTTGTAAAATCCCAGTGTATTTGCAACATCCCAAAGTGTTTGCAACGATAACTCAGTTGGAAACTCTTTCCTAGTTATTTATATTTGGGTTTCAATTTTCATGCAAATTTGATGGACCAACAGTAGACTATACCGGTAAAATTTTCACGCTGATGTAAAAAAAATAAATAAATAAAATAAAATAAATAATTATAATAATAATAGAATAATAATAGTCATAATAGTTAAATTATTCATGGTAATTAATCATGTTAATATATATTGAACTTTGATGGACTAATATTAGTTAACTATTATTGAACTTTGATGGACTAATATAGTTAGTGCCAACGGCCATACCATGCTGAAAATACCGGTTCTCGTTCGGGACTAATATTAGTTAATGTTATATTGAAATTTGATGGACTTCCAGTGATACAGTAATATAGTTTTTACTCTGATGAAAAAAACAATAATAATAATAGTTAAAGTATTCACGGTAATTAAGATATACCATGCTGATATATACTTTGTTAATTTTGTATAGAAATTTGATGGACCACTAATGATATATTATCGATTTAATTTTTACTCTCATGCAGAAGAAAATAATAATAATAATAATAAAAATAATAATAATAATAATAACATTATTCATGATAATTAATATATTTTGGAATTAATAGGTAAATTAATATTACATGATAAATTAATTGATAATAATCAATCATTGTTCATGGTTAAAAATCATATGGAATGGATTATAAAACGCGTTCTTATAAGAATCCTAATCAGGTTTTATTAAATAACTTCTACTTTTAATTCAAATTTTGCAGGTATTCTAATGTATCATAGTTTGGAATATACACTCATTGTGAATAAGAGATGGACTGGTTTTACGTTTATTATACGCGTAATAATAGCGTCATTTAAAATATTTTTTAAATTTAGGAAGGTGTATTTTCACCCTCTATGAATACACAAATATTTATAGACACGTTTGGGAATCATTATATTATAATGTATTTTATTAGTATTATTTTATTTTATAAAAAGTAAAAAAAAAAAAAAAAAATCAGTATAAAATAAGTCTAACGGCACCAGACAGTTTCGATTTCACCAAGAAAGGATCCTTCTGCCTTTGTTGGTGCCGGTGCTTTGGCTTCTTTTCTGGTGAAAGAGGTTGTTTTTTGCCTACGAAACCGGTTGGAACCATTACTAATTTGTTTCGTTGTGTTTTTAATCGTTTCTTTTACTTTTTAGCTGTTTTTGTAGTAGTTGAGCGATTAAATGTAAATTTTATTTTCTCTCCATGTTCTCATCTCCGTTTCCTTTGATATGATTCATGGAAACTGTATGCTTTAGTTGCTTTTTTTTTTTTTTTTTTTTTGTTGTTGTTGTTGTTACCCCTGCGCTTTTTCAAATAGCAAATAGAGCAAGCAGCACATTTCGCTTTAACTGTCTAAGTTGAACTCGAAACATTCCAAAAGCGCTTCACATCAGGTAATATTAAAAAATATTTATATATATATATATAAACTTTCAAAATGAAAACCATGCCAAACAGAATAAGCAACCCATCATCATCCCCCCCAACCCCTCTTTTATTAGTTTCTCACAGCTTTTAAATAAATCAATAGACATTCTGAATAACCCATGGTGGGAAATTCCAGCCACGGCTGAAATTCACTATGGCCTTCTTTTCTAGTATACGTTTGTAGACAAAAAAAAATTCCAAAACAAATCATCCTACAGCGCCATCTCTTTCATTGATTCAGTTACGAACGAGAGGCGAGCGCGTTTAGGGTCGAATCTATATTTTTGTTTTTATTTCCGCATTTTTTTTATCCATCCTCATTCTCTTTTACCCATCATCAAGTTTTATTTCTATCTTTCCCCCGAATGTTTCGAATGTGTGTGCGGGAGGAATTTCAGGCGTGTACCGACGTTCCACAAAGTTAGCAGAAGTGAGACAACAACGGGTGCTGTTGTTGTTTCCATTTAAAAGTATGCGCTTTAAAATAAAAAGTAATAATAATAAAAAGTAAAATAAATCACAAATTAAATATCTATTTTTGTAATCTCATTTGCTTTTATAACTATGTTTACACTTTTCAATTTTCAAAAATGAGTTCGAAAAATTGAGAGCCGTTCCTTGGCTTATTCGTTGTAAAAATCAATAGGCGGGTGACACCAAATTCTCATTTGATTTTATCAATTTGTCCGTTAGATGTCGTACCCACAGACAAAGCTATATAATGAGGAAGAAATAGCTATTCGTGTTCAGGAAGGATCACAACGTGTAGATCCATCAAAATCTGAGAGTTATGGAATCGATTTCATACTTATTATGCGTTCGTCGATGCCATTGTAAGTAAATACAGTTGATTCGTGTTCTGTGATACTCCAAATCCGAGAATCGTATTTTTAACCTTCCCTTTTATATATTCTGTAATGTTTAGTGAAAATAAAGAGAACAAGAAATTTATAAAGGAGCCTTCAGATAGGGGGTATTTGATGTGTACACATCATTTTCGACAGAGCTATTAAGCATTTTTATACTCTTTTGCAATCATTTATTTCGTACAATCATATGGATTGTGAAAGTGTCATCTCCAGAATCCGAAGTGAAAAATTCTTAGTGAACCCTCTTTTCCTTTCAGAATTTGATGCTGAACCCATTTCAGTTATCATCTAAGCCCCTATCTATAGCCAAATTCTGAAAAATATATGTTTCATGGCAAATTTTTGAACTCGAAATGGAGAATGATCTGGAAAAGAAAATCCTAAGAGAATAACTTCACCTCTTCCGGAATTTGATGCTAAAATAGCAGTTATCATCTAAGCTTTATATATAGTCAATCTTGAGAAAAGATGTTTCAAGGAAAATGAAACTTTTTGAACCCAAAATTGGAAAAAAAACCGAAATTGGAAACCCTTAATGGCCTCCCCTCTCCACCCATCCACCCCCTCAGCCTGCATCCTCCAGAATTGAATGCTAAATTAATATTAGTTATCATTTAATCTTTATCTATAGCCGATTTTGAAAAATAGATGTTTTAAAGAGAATGAAAATTTTTAACCGAAATTGGAAATTCTTAATGAACCTCCTCTCCCCTTTCTTCTAATCTATGTCCTCCAGAATTCAATGCTGAATTAATATCAGTTATCATCTAATCTTTATCTATAGACAGTTTTGTGAATGAGACGTTTAAAAAAAAAATGGAAAATTTCTGAACTGGAAATTGCAAAAAGAACCCGGAGTGGAACCCCTACGTGACCCCCCCCCCCCTGTCCCCACTCTAGAATTTAATGCTGCATTCACATCAGTTATCATGTTATTAGTGTCAGCTATCATCAAAATTGTTTTAGTTGAAAGAATAATATAGCAAAATGTTTGTTACCTATACAAACATCATACATTGTGTCAGTTTTTATAATTACCTGCTAAATGAAACCTTGGAAGTGCCGCGTATAAATCTTCTCAGGATTAGTATCAAGAACACCATCAATAAGTGGATTGCATCTGTTCGAACAATTCCTTTCCGATTAAAGTACGAACAAATAGATCCCCGTTGCGATGATATGTGGAGGAAACCTGTCAAGAAAATGCAACAAATTAATCTAAACATTATGTTTCCATTCCGTAGTGAAATATTCAACTCGTATATCCTTTACTAACTATAATTACTTTCTGTACATATATAATATATGGATATTGTGGCGGGGTCGGAAGTCGAATTGGATTTACCCATATACCCATTTTGATCATTTCTGAACTCAAATCGAACGGTTTTGATCTGATCTTTGTTGTATGTGTGTGTGTGTGTGTCCATGAGTTTGTGTTTGTATATGTGTGTATCCATGAGTTTGTGTGTGTATGTATATGTGTGTCTCACAAAGCAATGAATCGCTATAAATTGAATTTAATACGATTATCATAATCGACGAAAGCTTGAACCTTATTGATTATGAAAGAGGTCAACGATTTGGAAGCCCCCCCCCCCCCTTAAATAAATGTTCGAATAATTATTTTTAAAAATCTTAAAAATAGGACAGTCAATCACGCTAAATAAACAAGATTTTCTTTGCAATTTCTCATTAGAAAACGAATGGCACTCATTTCAGATCGCTAGTATGAACCTTTCTCAAGATATTGCAAGTTTTCCACATACAATTATCAAAAATGTTACATAAAATAAAAAGATTAAGTGTTGTTAATAAGATTAACTGTCTTTGTGAAACATTTATGCGACAAGTTCCATTCTTGTGGAGTTAGCACGTTCCCTCCTCGAGAAACGAATGAAAAATTTAAAACTAGAAATGAAAAAAAAGCTAGATATGGAAGTTCTTCGTCAACCCTCTTACCCCCTTTGCAATTTGATACTGAATCCATATTCCACATCCTGCTATCTACACCTAAAACTCACATTTTAAATTCCTTACACACATACATTGGCAGATGCGTTTTAAAACTGTAGATTTTATTTATATATATATTTATTTATTTATTTATGTAAATTTACAATTTTACCTATACTTTACTTATTACTTTATTTACTTACTTTTTATAAATTTTACAACTTTGCCTGCGATATACCCCTATAAAGCAATGTAACTAATCAAAACACAATACCTCTTTTTACTACAATAAAAAAAAAATCCGAATAAAAAGATTCAGCACGTGACTTTCCCTACATAATGCAATGTGGACAATGCTTCACTTCCTTCGATAACAAAATCTACAGAACAATGTTTTTGGCATTGAATGAACATCACATAAATTAAAATTGGGCGCTTTGGGCAACTTGTTAGTCTAAGCAGAGAGACTTATTCATACTCACGTACAAAATGCTCATTAAAATTGAAATGACATTTAATTAATATCCTGTGAAATAATTGACCATCGGCGAATTCTTCGTCGAAATGTAAAACTATTATAAAAATTATCTTCTTACGTGGATGGTACAAATTAGATCCCATGGAATAATTTTAACATATTGCGTGTTGCATTATATTGCATATGGAAAAGGAACATATTTGATCATACTAACTATTTTTTTTTTTTTTTATGTAATTGAAAGGTTTGTTGGACAGGGGTAATTTTATTCTTAACAGAGGTTGCTACATTTGGCCTTTTAACGCCATAAGTATGCTTTCAAGACTAGAGCCAGTTTTTTGCTAAATTTATTTGAAAAACGTGTCATATCTCAAGAAGAAAGTGTTCTTACGTTTGTGTCATTCGTTTTCTAATGAAAAATTACGTATGAAATGATTATTTATAAAACAGTATTGAAGGTCCTAATTGTTATTTCAAAAATTCATACGAAAATTGCTGATCTTCCGAACATTCGATCGCGTTAAAAATCCATACGGTTCCAGTATTCACTTATTGTACAAGGGTCACACTGAAATTTTTGAGATACGGCTAAGTGGTACAAGTTAAGCTTACCAACTCTTAGGAGTGTTTAAAGTAATCCCCTCCAACATCAATGCACTTTTGTAGACGAATTTTCTAAAGATTAAATGCTTCAAGCCTTCCATTTCTTGGAATCGATGAAAAATATCTTTTTATAGCCTCATCAGTCTCATCTTCGGAATGAAAACGACGCCCACGTAAATTTTTTTAGAATAAAAAATAGTCAAAAGTTACACATAGCAAGATTAAGAGAATAGGGTGGATGTTCTATCACTTTGATGTTTTTTCTTCAAGAAATTTTACTGTCATTCTTGCTGAATGAAAAGATGCATTGTCATGGTGAAGCATGAGTTCCCTAACATTCACTTCCTAAAGAATTTCTGGAAGACACTTAGTGGTGTACCAGTTAGCTGTAACTATCTTCTGTCCCTCTAGCTTTATGGCTTTGACCAGATCTGTACTTCTGAAGAACACGGCATACATTACTTTTTCATTGCTCGCTGTTATTGTTCACCATTGTTCACCATTGTTGGTTTGGGGGTCATCATCAAAGACCCATACTTTACTTTTTTGACGTGTTATAATGTCAAAAAACGGTACATACGTTTCATCACCAGTTATAATTTTAGAAATAATGTGACGTCCACCATCATTAAGTAATTTTAGGGTTTCTTTACTGATTCTGATACGCTCCGCTCTTTAGTGTTCTGTTAAATTATGGGGAACCCAACTACAAACTAATTTTTTCATATGCAGCTCTTCGTGAATATTTTTATGTACAGCTCCGGATCCAATGTTAAGTTCCTTCTGTATCATTTGGTAGGTACAGCGATTATCATCGATTAACATCTTTCGAATGGCCGACACATTTTCTAGGACTGTAGCTGACAAAGGTCTTCTTGTGTATCCTTCATCCAGGAAAGAATTTCGACCTCTTCTAAACTCTGTAAACCATCTGAATACAGTGGCACGAGATGGAGCATCATTTCTATATGCTAATTGCAGACGTTGAAGACATTCTTCTTGATTTAGCCCCACTTTAAAATCACAGAAAATCATAGCTCAATAATGCTCTCGCATCAACTCCATTTTCTTTTCTTTCAAAATTTATTTTAAGATAGCTAAATTGTAATTGTTGCCACAAATTATCGTCTGCTGACAGAGTTCAAATTTAAATATCCGACCGATAATTTTTTTTCTAGCGCATATCGTCTACCCCTATCTCAAAAATTGCAGTGTGTGACGCTCGTAATAATCGTATAAAATTACTTCAAAACGCTTTATTTGTTCGTGAGATATTGCTTTCACAAACTCACGGACACACACACCAACATACAGAAATACTAACATACACACACACTAAAATATACATACACACTAAAATATACATACACACTAAAATATACATATATATACCCAGACATCACCTCAAAACGTTCGATTTGAATACAGAGGACGTTTAAAATGTGCTCTGAAGATTCGAATGAAGATTCGAATTCGAATTTTAGACCAACATTACACATTACAACATACAACATACAACACATGTCACATACAACATATATCACACATGTCACATTACAACATACTATATCATTCATATTATGTATTTCTGCATACTATATCTTTCTACATACTATATCTTAGATACATACTATATCTTTCTACATACTATATCTTAGATACATACTGTATCTTTCTGAATTCGGATTTGTTGGTTCTCATGCATTTATACCCTCGAAACAGCTTTTGTGTACTTAAATGTACTTAAATGTATTGCACAAGTTTTCCTTATCCTTTGCACTATGTGTTTTTTACTACGAATATACATACTATAAAATTATGGATAGGATATTATACTATACTATAGGTATATACTATAAAATTATGGATAACACTTTCCCTACATACTATATGTGTAGGAAAAGTAATATCCATAAGCTTTGTTTTTTTTTTTCCAGTCTTTCCCGTCCTCCCAACAATGGATGTTTCCTGTTTCTCAGAATCACCTCTGCATCATATATGAATGATCCGCGACCGCGGCATTCTTTTCGTCATAATCATAAATAAGGAATAAGATGTTCGCCATATCTCTCTGAAGAAGAGCGTCCTGCTATGATTAATTAATGCTCTCGAAATTCCTCGTTCTTTCTTTCCCATTTACTCTCCAAATGGGACGAGCAACAGGCTCTACGTGCTGCTGGAGCTTTCTGTCTTTTCAATTCTTTTCATTTTTTCGATGCATTTAGACGTTAGCCGTTCTGACGCCTCTAGGTGGATTTATAAAGAAGAGAAACCTGCGTGTTTTTCCATTTAAGAATCGAGATCTGTGCCTGTTTGTATCTCTTGCCAAGGGTATTTCTTCACAGAAGCAACTTTTTCAAGTCGGTCTTGTTGAGGGAGTTAGGAGACCTTAAAATGTTAATATTGTCGTATTATAAATTTCAAAGCTCTTCTCGTCATGGCAGCGTAGCACGATCCGTGGCGTTTCCGCTTCACATGACGTAGCTCTTGGGTTAAAATTTCCGTTCCAAATCTGTAAAAGTCATAGCAATTGTCTTACATTCGCAAGGACACTCATTGTCTGTATACAGTAAAAAAATGCACTATTATTAGATATTGTCATGTAGAACTGACGTAAATAAGAACGCGTAACGTTTCACTAACTATTAATTATATACGTCGAATCAACCAGATCGTACAACAGAATACATCACAAGTATCTCGTCGAATCAACCAGATCTTACAACAGAATACATCCCAAGTATCGACAGCCAAACTTGTATACATCTTTAAATAGGCGAAGAGCATCCTCGGGAAGTTTTTAGAAGTTTCTAGAACATCATGGGACTTGTAGGAAAAAGCACTGAAATGAAACATAAAAAAGAACCATCATAAAGATTGAACCCAGGTATATGGGTCATTTTCCGTAAATGGGAGTTTTACATGTCCCAGATGTTTTAAGAAAAGTTTGCATGACTTGGGACTGATTTTGGATACTGATCAGCTTTACTATATTGTAGTTCATATTTGTCACCCATTAGCTAAAAAAACAATTTATAGTTTTAATATTTAAAAATTTAGTTTTTTCATTAAATGTCATTCCCCTGTGTGTCCCAACAGCCAAATTATAAAATCATGACTTTATTTACAAGCCTTCATTTTCTAGTTTTCTTTTAATTTGATGTTTTATATTAAATTAGATAATTTACAATACAAATAGTAATAAAAAATCCACTATGCATTAGTGAAATATTTTAATTTAATTTTTTACAACTGTCCCCTAAATTTTTTGTCATTCACTTGTCTTTAAATTTTAACACCTTATTCTGTACGTAGATGACAACACAATATAATTAAAGTATTATTCTTTTTTACTGAACTCCATATTCACCATTTCAAGAGTTCGACTATGTTCTAACTATCATTCTGTGCAGGGAAATATTATAAAGCTGAACAATTTTGGGTAAGTATTTTTATTTCTTGTCATTCACCTGTCTTTAATTAATCTCAGAATAAAAAAGTAAATATTTTTTTTTAATATATATGTGTGCCTAGTTAGTGTAGCACACTGATTATCAAGTTAGGCTTAAATGCAAATAAAACTCATATACTCAGAAAGTAAAATCACATGATTTGGCATCATTCTCCTGTCGCATTTATCTGTATTCTTGGTAGACAAAGGAATGACATTAGAATAGGTGAATTACATTTAAACTACATTTTTTTTTTAGAAATTAAAACAAATAAGAAGTTAGTTCTAAATATAAGATTGCAATTAAAGCAACACACATTTTTTATTTTTTTATTTTTATTTTTCTATTTTATATATATTATATATATATATGTGTGTGTGTGTGTGTGTGTGTGTGTGTGTGTGTGTGTGTGTGTGTGTGTGTGTGTGTGTGTATATATATATATATATATATATATATATATATACTAATAAAGCAGTTGCCTATATTAAGTGTCATTCTCCTGTCATTTACTTGTCTTGAAAATAAAAATTTGCATGCTCTATTTAATTTCTCCCAAATGATCGCTGCTATGCAATTTTTTTTTTTTTTTTAAACCGTCCATGTTAAAATATAATGTAGAAAACGACCCATATACCGCATGCGAGACGAAAACTCTATACGTTTATCTCTACACTGCTACAAATAGGAGCGCTTTGAAACTTATTATTCGACAATACTAAAACTTTGAGACTCCCAACTCCCTTAGCAAAACCCATTTGAAAAAGTTACTTGTATATTCGAAGCACCCTTGATAGGGCTGCATATAAGCATAGATATCGATTCTTAAATCTAAAAGTATCTGGGTTTCTCTCCTCCTTAGTTTGTTCGTTTGTTCTGCTCCGCTCTGGATGAGATGGGCTTAGCCCGAGGTAGAAAGCCCCTCAGTCCCGAATCGGGCTCTGTATCAATGACACTCAATGCAATTCCGACTCGAGCTCGAAACTGTTTTTATATTTATTTATTGCTCGTACTATTGTATAAGAAAGGGTATCATTATTCCGAAAATGTTCGTATTCCAGATTTTGATGGATAAGCACGTTTTACCTTTAAGACTGCATGAACCCATTTCAAACACTTTTGGAACATTTTTCGTCAGTGTGTATGTATATGTAATTGTCTCTGTGAAGTGTGTACACGATAGCTGAAAAATAATAGTAGCTATCGCTATAAAATGTTATGTCTAGATATATTATATCATAAAGTAGAACTAAATAGAATGCTTAGTCATTTCCATTGGGAGGGAGAAAGGGAGAACTAAAACTTGAATGATTCGAATTTTATGATTTTCATATTATTATTTCCTACGGAAAATAATAATAATTCCCTGAACAGTGATGGTTAAAATTCCCTTACCGTGCCCTTTTTTCCTTATATATAAAATTATATATATATATATATATATATATATATATATATATATATATATATATATATATATATATATATATATATATAAATATAAATATAAAATTGGAAATCCAATGGTAGAATGAAAGTAGTAGTTCATAATACACTATCTTAAAATTTGCCTACAAAATATATATACCTATATATATATATAATAAAGAGGAAAAAGGTTTGAAGGTCCAGTGAAAGAAAAGTGAGAAGCTGTAACTCGAAAAACCAAACTTTCTAACAGGCCTACAAAATAAAAGTATAAAACAGCAAATCTTCAAGCAAATGGGAAAAATACAAATTTTGAATCATCAAGTCTAAGAAAAGTATCAAAAATCAAAGGTATGGAATCGATAAAAGAAAAACAGACGAAATCCAAGCACAAACGCTATACACGTGGACAAGGCTCTAGGCCTAAATCAGGATTTGTTCAATTCTTCAAAACTCATTTTCAAGTCCAAGTGTCTTGTAGAAGCAAATGCAAAAATGTATGTTTCTGAAGAAACAGATAGATTATATCTATAAACTATTTCTACTTGGACTACATAAAGAAGAAAAAATAAATGGAAAAATGAATACCTGGAATCTAATGGAGAAAATACACGAACCTATTGAGCACGGGAACACAGAAAGAAGTGACAAGTGTTGCCATTCACAAAGGAATAAGATATGATCTACTGTTGCCATTTGTAAGAAATAAATAACAGTAATGCGAATAAGCCAAATGTGTCCATCGACTTCACTGATCTGATTATTAAAAAATATATTTTTTATAATTTATTTTGGTTAAAGATTAAGACAAATCTATATAAAAATGGGAGAAATTGTAAATGATCACACATTATTACAAAAAATTACTTCAAGATTATGGAATATTGTTTTATGTCAAACACTCGTTGAATGGATTCTATTGTTTATATATATATATATATAACCGGGGTGCTTAACCGGGGTGAGGGGGTCACAACTCCCCCCGGCCATCTTTTGGTATATTGTTTCCATCCATACCTCTTTTCTTTTTGAAAATATTTTTAATTCTCTTTTTAGTGCATCTTTGCGCCTTTTAAGTGTGATTTCTGATGATTTTATAATATTATATTTCACGGTATTTTCATATTATATATATATATATATATATATATATATATAAATAAAAATTAAAGGATTTTAATCGAAAATAATGCATAAACTACTGTATGTACAAAAAAAACCATCTCTAGCATATCTGTTACAAATGAGTAACTATAGGCCAAGACTAAGGATAAAGAGAGAAGGTAACATATCACTACAATGGAAAGGGGGATGAGAAGAATATTAGGATTCAAAAATCACAATTAAAAGTATATAAAAATAAATAAAAATAAAACTCGGCAAAAATGAGAATAGGCAATAACAATCAGCTTAAGATAAGAGATTAAGAATAGATAACAATCAATTGAAACCCCACAAAAAATGGCGGTTAGTTCGAAATTGCATTCTCATCAGGACAGCCATACAAATATATATATATACAAATATATATATATATATTTGCATTTGCATTTTTTACGTAGTTATTTTATATTTTAAGTTATGGTTATATGAGTTACAACTTATCTCTAATCTATCTTTGGAATTTCATATATATATATATATATACACATACCTTAATTGGCGTTGGTGGAGCTTTTATAAGAGCCTTAATAGGTAGAGCTTTAATAAGAGTCTTAATAGGTAGAGTCTTGAGCCTTAATAAATGTTGTGTAGTAATATGTGATATTAGTAAAATTTTAGCAAATAAGTAGCAACTGTTGGTAAGTTAAAAACATTTTTTTACGTCTCGTGTAGACACGATTCCATTTTACATTGAAAACTTCGGCCTCGACACAAATAAATCGGGCTCGGTCTGTAAAAATTGATCCCGAACTCATATCTACTCCAATCACCTTTCTTATTTTTTTTTTTTATCTCGGCTCCCAGAACACCCAGAGAGCTGAAACTGAGTAAACAGTTTTATCTCGCGGGACATTTTCATCTGTGAAATGTTCACTACATTACGTTACGTCGTTATACTTCATTTATGTATGTCATCTTTAACAACTCATTTTGGCCTCTCAAAGGACGTAGAGAGCTGAAACTTTGCACATAGCTTCATCTTGCAATATATTTTTATCTATCAGATTTTTATGTAGCCACTTTTCATCGTTATGTCATTTACGTACGTTATGGCTGTGTTTTTACTTTTTTCATGTATTTTCTTTGCAAGTGACGGTTTAATGTTTTCAGATAAAATTCTCTCCTGTTTCTAACGCGTCTATCCATGTTTCATATTGCATAAGTTTGAACGTAAGTTACGTAAAAAAGAAATGAAAAATAAAAAATAAAAAATAAATTGAAAAAAAACAACCGAAAATTGAGTTTTTCAATGTCCTCTCTTACACAACACGAACTCACGCAAAAGTATGAAATACCAAATTGAAGTTGCACAGGCAGATTCAAATCAAATCAATACTATATAAATCTTATCATCATTCTAAATTTGTATTATGCAAAATTGTCAAAACTATTTCGTGTGTCTGCGCCCTCATTTCTTTTAGAAAATTTTGCATAATATCCATTTTGAATGATGACAAGATTTATATAGTACTAGCCGAATACCCGTTGAAAATCAACGGTCTCGCAATAAGCAACCCTCAATAACGTAATTTTTTTCGCGTTTCACATTTATTCGGCAAATCGAATATTTTGGTGTGCAGAATCCCCTAAATAAGAAAATATTGTGAAACTTAATTTGCCTATCTCTTCCTTTCGAACTATCTATACCCGTACACCGCATTAAAGTTATCTCATTCCGAAGCATGCTATTTTATTATTTCTCCTTTCGAACGTTTTTCTGTGAAGCACACCCATAAATGAACATTTTTAAAAAAAAACCTATTTGTCTTGGGTTTATTTATCAGATGATTGGCTCATATACCAAATATCAAGCCTCTATCACATCTAGAAGAAAGCGTGCCTCATTTATTCGGAAAATCGAACATATTAGTGGTGCGGCACCTCTTAAAGTAGCAAATATTGGAAATCTGGAATTTCACACTTTCTTTTTTTCAAACTATCTACCAGTACACCAAATTTGATGTCTCTATCCTATCGCGAAGCATGTTTTTTCTATCACTTCACCTTTCGAACGTTTTTCTGTGTAACACCCCGTTAATGAATATTTTTGTCAAACCGTATTCATCTTTGGTTTTTCTGTCAAATAGTTTGCCCATATACTAAATTTCAAGCCTCTATCACATTGTAAAGAAGGCGTTTATCATTTGTTCAGTAAATCGAACATTTTAGTGAGCGGCATCCCCTACAATAGCAAATGTTGGAAAACTGAAATTGCACACTTTCTTCCTTTCCAACTTTTTACCAGTACACCAAATTTGAAGTCTGTATCTCATCACGAAGCATGTTTTTCTAGCATTTCACCTTTCGAATGTTTTTGTGTGGAATACCCACCCCCTTAAATATACATTTTTGAAAAACTCTATTCTTCTTGTGATTTCTATCAGATGATTCGCCCATATACCAAATATCAAGCCTCTATCACGTTTTAAACGGAGCGTTTTTCCTTTATTCCGAAAATCGAACATTTTGGTGTGCCCCACCCCCTAAAGTAGCCTGCCGTCCAAACAGTTACCTTACACCTTTCTGGTAGGTCGGACGGCCTGGGTCTCAACAACCCCCTAAAGTAGAAAATATTGGTAAACTGAAATTGTACACTTTCTTCCTTCCAAACTATCTACCCTTACACCAAATTTGATATCTCTATCTCATCTCGAAGCATGGTTTTTTATCAATTCACTTTTCGAACGTTTTTCTCTGGAGCACCCCCTTAAACGAACATTTTTGAAAAACTATATTCGTCTTAGGTGTTTCCGTCAAATGATTAGCCCATATACCAAATTTCAAACCTCTATCAAATTTTAAAGGAGCCTTTTCTCATTTATTCGGCAAATCGAACATTTTGGTGTGCAGCACCCCCTTAAGTAGAAAATATTGGAAATCTGAAATTGCACACTTTCTTCCTTTTGAATGATTTGCCCATACACAAAATTTGAAGTCTCTATCTTATCGCAAAGCATGCTTTCCTATCATTTTACTTTTCGAACGTTTTGGTGTGGAGCACCCCCTCTAGAGAACGTTTTCGAAAAATTCGATTTTTCCAGAGAGTTTTATCGAACCACCGAGCCGAGTACCAAATTGCAAGTCTCTATGTATTCGGGAAGTGCCTAAAAAAAAGCGTGGCTGACGGACAGACAGACAGACAGACGGACACTTGGCAATTAGTATATATAGATTATTTTGCGAATTGAGTCTACATACATTCTCAATTTGGTTCAATTTCATGGGTGATGTAATTTATTTTCTTCTTTTCCGTGAATCTCTGATTTGTAGAGTGCATTGAACGTTGTGTTTTTTCTCATAATTTATTTACAAATGCACAGAGAACAAGATGTGTACGAGCTGTGTGTACTAGCTGTAGAGAACTATTACCGCATTAGTCCGAATGATCAGACAACGTTCTATTCATTGAGCTACTGAGACAATTATTTTCCCTCTATAATCTGAAAAAAAAAAATACTTTCTTAATATAGCTAGCTGATTAAAAGCTTCAAATTCTTTCACTTTCCGCCTTGTTTTCTTATCTTTCATTTTTATAGTTTTCGTTTAGCAACGTTGTCCTTCCTTTGTCTAATGTGTAACTCCCTGGCGACAGAAAATCTCACTTGCTTTGGCTGAGATTCTTGAAGCAGGGGACTTCAGGAATTTATCTTCAATGATGGTTGATTCCGTTAATCAACTGCATGCTGTGTAAGGAAGCCTTACTGTCCCAACCGGGAATCGAACCCTGGATCTCTAAACTGGCCAGCCTGCGCTCTACCGTTGAGCTACTAGGATGAAATTGCAAACTCTTATCATCGAAGTGGACCCTGAATTCTCCACCCCCTAATGTCAGATTGGCGGGACACTGACAATCTGACTGACATCACCTGCTATTTTTACCTCTGATTAGCATCTTGATACTACTATTTTTATCAAGGTTAGTATCCTGTGTGTTATTTATCCTTCCCAATTTGAAATCTGCCCTCAATCTTCCAAAATCCACTGAATCCGTACTAGTCGTACTAGGGTCACTTTCAGACTTCCGGCATCTTTGCACTCACCTACAGGGTTGATTTGTTCAGGCGCCATTGTAAAAAGCCTTGCTGTTCCAACCGGGAATCGAACCTTGGATCTCCGAACTAGCCGGCCGACGCTCTACCGTTGAGCTACTGGGATGAATTTGAAAGCTCTTATCATCGAAGTGGACTTTGCAGCTATTCTAACAAAGTATTTTAATTTTCAGATTATTTAAATTATTAGTTTGAACGAATTTTTTCCCTTCTAGAATTCAAATAATCCTAGAAACATATTATAAATTAAATTGCAATTTTCATTTATGATGTTAGAAACGCTTAGAAATTAATGTGTTAAACAGCAGTTGCAAATATGCATTGCGGATAACACTTAAATTATCCACGGTTTCGCAAAATCCCGAAGTTTAATTATTTTCTTAATTACTTCGGAATTAAAAAGAACAATCTTAAGCTTCTCATCATTTTAATTAACATTAAAATGCTACACTGATTTTAATTTTAAATCTCCGAAAGCAGGATTTGAAAAGAAAAATCAAATTACTCAAATAATTACATTAAATCTTTAATAACTTTCCATTCTTCACATTGTACCTCGTACTCTTCAGACTGCAGAAATGTAAATATTGACCGACTAGAAACCCATTCAATTTGCGCCATTTTTATTTACTGCTAAAGACATTTCTTGGAACATTTGGTTCTATTTACTCTCAAGCCATTTGTTTTCGATTAGCATCGAACCCAGCGTGCTTCGACAAATTCTTTTTGCGATTAGTTTGACAAAATCTGGTTGTATTCTTGTGTTGCTAAATAAATGAACGGACTGGAAAATGCATTTAACATTCTTTTTGTCGGTGCTTTGTTTAAATATCGAAGATAATTTACCCATTCAATTTGATTATTATCTTTGTCCTGGTCATTTGTGACTTCAATAATTTAGGGGGATTGAAAGTTTAGCATAAATCTTTCGTTGCCTTTTAAAAATATTAAACGATACTGGAAGGAAAAATCATAAATTTTACTTCCTCAAACAAAAATATAAAGAAAATATTGTTTATACAAATATTTAAATACAAGATATTGACATTGTGGCATCCCTTTTTTAAGGTCTTATACGGATGGGATCACTTTTGGTATTATGTCTGTGAGAACACAAACTCGGGCTAGTTAAAAAAATATCCGACTGGGGGGTGGTATTAGTTATTTTTATTTTAAAACCTGTCTCTTAATATGTAAAATTGGGTTTTTTAAATCTTAGGAACATTTTTCATTTCTCTACAGTATAAATACCCTATTTGACACATTTAATCCCTCAGTAGACACATTTAATATTTTGTAGTTCTTTAATTGTAATTTATACAATTCATTTTTTTAGAGGAACCCACTATTAAAAACTAGGTTTGCTTTTACCCCATGCATCCATGATGTATGCATTCATATCATACATCTGAATGAGACAGACTGACTTCCTAAAGGATGTAAGGATACAGAGCAAACTGCTGAAACTTGTAGAAACATGTCTAACCTGCAGGAACTTGAAGCTTTACGTGCGCGCAGGTCTTGACCTATGGATTATTAGAAAAATCTAAAATCTTAGAATTTTATTCGAAAAATTTATAAAACTTGGGATTTTTTTTGTTCTAACTCAACTATAATTTGATAACGACGGCTAGACACACAAAATTCGCTTTTATACCATCGTGCACAGAAAAATACAAGGCCCACTCAATAAGTCTCCGGTCTAACTAAGAAAAACGATTTTTTCTTTAGAAATTCGACTTTAGTCATTAGCATACTCTCCTTCAAGAGTGATACATTCATTCCAACGCTCCTCTAACTTTTCGATGCCTTTTTTGTAGAACGATTTGTCTTTGCTTTCAAAATAGGCCTCAGTTTCGGCAATCACTTCTTCATTTGAGCCAAATTTCTTTCCCTGGAGCATCCTTTTGATGTCTGCAAAAAGCCAGTAGTCGCTGGGAACCAGATCTGGAGAGTACGGTGGGTGAGGAAGCAATTCAAAGCGTAATTCATATAATTTAACCATCGTTTTCATCGACTTGTGACACTGGGCATCGTTTTGGTGGAACAGAACTTTTTTCTTTTGCATGTGAGGCCGTTTTTTCTTGATTTCTACACTCAATCGATCCAATGATGCCATGTAATATTCGCTATTGATAGTTTTACCTTTCTCAAAATAATCGATGAACAAAATATCATGCGCGTCCTAAAATACGGATGCCATAACCTTGCCAGCTCACTTTTGGGTTTTGGGTAGCTTTGGACGACTTTCACCGGCTGCTGTCCACTCAGCTGACGATCTTTTTGATTCAGCTGTGTAGTAATGGATCCATGTTTTATCCATTGTCACATACCGACGCAAGAAATCCTTCTTATCTCGCTTGAACAGCTCCAAACAGCGCTCTGAATCATCGACGCGTTGTTGTTTTTGGTCCGGTGTGAGCAAACGCGGCACCCACTTCGAAAGCAATTTACGCATGCTCAAATTTTTGTGTAAAATTTTAAACACACTACCTTTTGATATCTTTAAGGTGTCAGCTATCTCACGCAACTTCACTTTACGGTCTTTCAAAACTATTCTGTGGACCTTTTTTATGTTTTTCGGAACAACCGCCGATTTTGAGCAACCAGAGCGTTCAGCATCATCGGTATTTGTGCGACCGCGTTTAAATTCAGCATACCAAATAATAATAGTTGACTTCCCTGGTGCTGAGTCTCCATAACGCTTATCAAGCCACTGTTTGGCTTCAACAGTATTTTTCCCCATCAAAAAACAATGTTTAATCAACACACGAAATTCTTTTTTATCCGTTGTTTTGAAAATTACAAAACTGGGGTCACTAAAACCACTGTAACCTATAAACTAATTGTCAGAATGTCATGAAATTTTGACACGTGTCGTTTGAAGGTTGGTACTATCCAGAAATCATATGGGTCTGTCAACAGTGTTGCCATATATGTGTCAGACCGGAGACTTATTGAGTGAAGTGTTATATATCCTGAATTTTCTTAATGGACTCTATTGGTAGGCAACTTGATATATTTCTTGAGATATTTTAATTTATAATGGCAGAAGACGAGTTTTTTAATTAAATTTTATCAAGGAATTTATTTATAGATTTTTATTCTATTATAATAACTGTGGTAAGCCGAGTTGTGATTCAAATACCGAAATAGTTGGGTGATTATTCTTTATATCAAACTTTAGATACTTGGATTAAAATGTTTGAAAATTTCGAAGATAGTTCAACATTCAATGATTTGAAATGAAATATTGCTTTATGTACAGCAATTTCCTTATTAACAGAATAATAAAATGCGCTCTATTTTAAACTGTTTTTGATAATTAAAACTTTCGTTAAATTATTTTATGTCGCATTTAAAGATCACTAACTGTTTCACTGGCATAAAGGTGGGTGAAAATGCCTAAAGAAAAGCCTAATTATTAAAAAAATCTGTAATTTTCATACTATTTTTATTATAAAGACACAAAAAATTATTCACAAATATGCTATGTATTAATACGAAGGGATGATAGTATAATAAAGGAATGAATTAATTTTTATATAGTAGTTGGTAGTAAAAGCAACCCATTAAAATCCTAGAATCCTTAATCTAGTTATTTAGTAAAAATAGCTCCGTTTAAGACTCTAGGATCCAAGATTCCGGCCAAAATTATCAAACTCGCCTAGATGGCGATATTTTGCCAAAGCAGGGCCAAGCAACCCTGCCCTTGCTATAATAACAATTAATTACTATACATGTTGTTTATCGGTATAGAGATATTGAAAGCTATGCCTGAAAGCCGCTTCCTCTGTGAATGAAGTAGCCTAAAGGAAAAACATGTTTTACAGAATTATTACTCGGATGGCATCATATTATTGTGATAAAAAGGCAAATATTGTTTTAAAATTTAAATGTTTAGTACATGTTTTATGTTTCTGAATAATAAAGTTTAACTAGCAGATATACCCGTTGTTGCTCGGAATTTAAAAAACGTGCAAATTCTTAGAGTTTTCTAAATTATATTGATTTTCAAAAAATTATATTCAAAAGTTTAATTTTATTGTTATAAAAAAGGAGCACAAGAGTCTCTGTTCTCGCCTAACACAATTATCTTCATATACAGAGCTTGAAGTGTTCTAAATTATATTGATTTTCAAAAAATTATATTCAAAAATTTAATTTTATTGTTATAAAAAAGGAGCACAAGAGTCTATGTTCTCGCCTAACACAATTATCTTCATATACAGAGCTTGAAGTGTTCTAAATTATATTGATTTTCAAAAAATTATATTCAAAAATTTAATTTTATTGTTATAAAAAAGGAGCACAAGAGTCTCTGTTCTCGCCTAACACAATTATCTTCATATACAGAGCTTGAAGTGTTCTAAATTATATTGATTTTCAAAAAATTATATTCAAAAATTTAATTTTATTGTTATAAAAAAGGAGCACAAGAGTCTCTGTTCTCGCCTAACACAATTATCTTCATATACAGAGCTTGAAGTGTTCTAAATTATATTGATTTTCAAAAAATTATATTCAAAAATTTAATTTTATTGTTATAAAAAAGGAGCACAAGAGTCTATGTTCTCGCCTAACACTATTATCTTCATATACAGAGCTTGAAGTGTTCTAAATTATATTGATTTTCAAAAAATTATATTCAAAAATTTAATTTTATTGTTATAAAAAAGGAGCACAAGAGTCTCTGTTCTCGCCTAACACAATTATCTTCATATACAGAGCTTGAAGTGTTCTAAATTATATTGATTTTCAAAAAATTATATTCAAAAATTTAATTTTATTGTTATAAAAAAGGAGCACAAGAGTCTCTGTTCTCGCCTAACACAATTATCTTCATATGTAGAGCTTGAAGTGTTCTAAATTATATTGATTTTCATAAAATTATATTCAAAAATTTAATTTTATTGTTATAAAAAAGGAGCACAAGAGTCTCTGTTCTCGCCTAACACAATTATCTTCATATACAGAGCTTGAAGTGTTCTAAATTATATTGATTTTCAAAAAATTATATTCAAAAATTTAATTTTATTGTTATAAAAAAGGAGCACATGAGTCTCTGTTCTCGCCTAACACAATTATCTTCATATACAGAGCTTGAAGTGTGACGCTGAAATGAAGACTCTAAAATTTTAAAAGATAATTTACTTGTACCAAGCCATCTTTTAGATAGCAGAAGACCTTGATATTGTCTGGGAAACGGAACTCTTGATCGGCTCATGTACTGACCACTCTTGACTCCTGTTACATCAAGATTTTTTAACCAAGACCCATAGCCTGTTCGCCAACTGAATGAACGATTTAGTTCCTCTAAGTTTGCACTTGTTAATTTGAAAAGTCAAAGCTAAAGTTGATTTGAAATAATTGTAATTATAGTATACTGAAAACGTAATGTCTTCGACACATAATGTGTGAGATTTTTCAAACTTTAAATTTTAGTGTACATGTTTTCAATGAAAAACAAATTACCCATTATTTCCTTTAATTTAAGTTTTTCTCTTATTTCAGGTCCTCTGCTGTTGTCTTCCATTTTGAACCCATTGATTTTTCCTAACCCTGTTCCCCACTCCCTGAGACCCTAACTTGTGATGTGTATAACTACGCACAAGTTAGTTTCTCCGGACCTGGGTAGTAGGGATGGTCTGGAAACCTTTCGACCGACAGAAAAGTTCCACAACACCAGGTGTTAACTAAGTGAGATATCAGTAATATTTGATTGAAAGCATGTCATATTTAAATGAAAGCATGTCCTTTCTATGGAGCATATCCCCTGTTATGTATATTGTTCATTTCCACATATTTATACCCTCGCTTCATATGCCATACCCATACCACAATATTATTGGCAGTGATTTGACGTGACATAAATATAAATTGATATTTGGCGTTTATGGATGAAACATGCACTTTATGGGACAATTATGCTCACGTGTAATATCTAAAACAATATGTTATTGATATTTCATTCATTCATAAAATTGATTAAATTTGATGAATTTATCTTTAAAATGCAAAACTACTACAGAACTATACATAAAATTGATTAAATTTGATGAAATTATCTTAAAAATGCAAAACTATTACAAAACGTATCTTTTACTCATGAGTGGAAGATGCAGATTTATAAAATGATGTTATTATGATGTTGATGCAATACAGTATAATACTGCATAGGGAAAGACGAAAAAGAAAAAATCATATTACCATTCGCCTTCTAAATATAACTTATAATGATTGGTTATTTAACATGATCGACTGTCCTCATTTTTTAATAATTAAAAAATAATAATAATTTGAAAATTTGGGGACCTTCTGGTGTTACTCGCGTATAAAATAAATAGGCTTTTCACAGATTGTGATATCAAATTTCACATTCTACTTTTCGAACCCGCCACAATACTTTCCCTATGTATGCCATTATACTAGTTTAAGTTATGTAGGTATAGAAAAAGAGACAAAAAATAAAAAAAAGGTTTTTTTTTTAGTTCATAGATGTTTATCACTAATATTGAAACTATTTATCATGTCATTCATTACTTGAAACGCAATTATAGATTTAATACAAGGATCTGAAATGTATCAAGAATGAGATGTCAAATCACTTTAATTGATATAATCTGTTATTTTATGAAATCTGAAAACTAGTTATTTAGATCACTAAATGTATATCTATTGAATCACCGGGATATCGGGAAATTATAAATGGACAGCAATTAAATTCAAAATATTCTGAATTAAAACAATATTTTAAAACCAATAAATTCAAATTCCTATACAAACAAATCAAATATTATATATTCACAGAATATGAATGTAATCTAATATTAATGTATACAATCGAAAATCCTCCAAATCTATCAATGACTAGTGGTCCGCAAACCACTCATGAACTTTACATTAAAGCTCTCCATTAATAATTAAAATAAAATAAACTCATGAAATTCCCCCAATTTACCAGCATTATGAACAGTACAATAATTATGGATTTTTTAAAGAAATAGTTATTTTATACATGGTAAATATTTTTCATATTAATATTATTGAAAAGCGAATGATATCATAGAACAAGTAGAACACCAGAATGAATTCCTCGACGTTGCCCGCGTCCTAACTAAGCGTCCTCTACATAAATAATGTAGATGCAGATAACACCACTCAATTTTCAAATCGCCTTTTTTGAACCAAAGTCATTTCCGCCCTTCGTTTCAATCCGAATTCTTTAGTTTCAACGCATGTATAGTCGCGTGCAACAATTTACCACGCATGCGCTCAAACTCCATTACTCCCCATAGCAACGCCCAGTTTATGATGGCAACCGCCAACCGGAGAAAGATCAAAATTAAAAATATCGATTTTTATACTTTTGTTTGAAAATTAGCAGAAAATAAAAAACTAGAGTAGTTAAAAAATATTTGAATGCACAGATATGCACCCATATTTTTTGCCAAACTATAGAATTGTCCTAATCTTCCATTTTACGATACGAAGAAATAAGAATCAATTAACTTAAAACATGCATGTTTCAATGCGTATTTAAAAATTATATAAATTAGGAAGGAATTGTTCTACAGATTCGGTTCAAAGGTTTTTTAAAAGAAAGCTCTTCGATATTTCCGATCAGGTCGAGCTAGAAACTCTGTGATAATATTTTTGATCACTAAGGAAACGATTTGTGTGAAAATTGCTTAAAATCCTGCTTCAACATGAAGTAACCAAATAACTAATTCGAATTTTAAAAGAATTTTGTCGTGGCGCATCGTCCGGGACCTGAAGTTCCTCTGTAGCAAATTTCTCCGTTACCCTACGCTTCGATTTTCCGCTACAAACGACATATACAGCCACACAGACAAACATCGACTTTTATTATGTGTGATTAACACACTCTGTTCTGCAGATTTAGTCCTTTAATCTGAAGTACAAAAATCCCAAATTAAATATTTTCATTATTATCAAGTGAAGCAATAATTTGTAATACCTTTATGCAGAATGAATGGGCATCATTTTTTATAAGTTATCATAAGCCGTTATCCAGATATTAGAAATGTAATTTTCTGCGCAGGAAGCACGATATCCGTAGATAAAATATTTTCATGAAAATTTACGTAAACTTATTTTAATGGATAACAATAAGACTTATTAATTTTTGCAATATTAAATCACGTTCAAAATTGAGTTACTGCTTACCCACAATATCAAAATTTGTTAATTTGAAGGAAAATCATATATTAGACACATCGCTTTTTTCTCCTTTTAAATTATGTAAAATAATGTAATAGAAAGCAATGTAAAACGGCGTTTGCATTAGGCGGAAGTCAGTATCCTACAGAATTTAATTATTATTATTATTATTTTATTAGTAGTAGAAAGACTGCAACTACATAGCACATACATTACTATTTGTACGAACAGTAGTGTACTTACATGCGATTAACTTAGTTTAAGGTGTTGTGGAAGAAGAGAAAACATCATTTTAAGTTGTTTATATAAGGTTTTTTGTTCATATTTTTCCTTTTAATTAAGGCTAATTGGATAAATCTTAATGTCGAAGTGGTGTTTCGCTGACTTTCAAACCACCGCTGAACAACACCAATGACTAACAGAGCTTCTTCTCATGTAGGATCATCGTTAGGTTCAACCTCTGAATCCCTTCCAGAATCTTCCACCAGGGCCGCCTTAATCTTTGTTGAAGCCCTAGGTAAAAGTAAATTCTAGAGTCCCTATGAAGCTTTTACAGTAAAAGAAAGTACACTTAGCACTGAAGGTGGACCCCCAGAGCTTTGGCCCCCAACACTTGCCTACTTAGCTATGGGTAAAACTACCCTGTCTTCTACTTAGAAAACAGAAAGATACAGAAAATAGAAAACGGAGATACGAGGCGGGACGACAGGAAATGAAGGGGAGACATACATGCTTACACCCGCTGGATATCCGAATCAACGGTATAACCGAGTACGTTAACCGGGGTTCACAGTATTTAACAAAAAAAATCTGTTCAAAAATTTTTCATATATTTATGTATTTCTATGAAATACAAATTAAAATTCTCACAACAATCTCTGTCGACTTAAACCGTAACCTGGACTTTGTCTCAGTCAGAGAAAAATCAATAACATCCCTCGGCCACAATCCGTCCACTTAAACCTTTCAATCCTTCATTTCCATCCCATCAAGGACCATTACCTCTTCCTATCCTCATCAACCGCATCTCTCAACGCTTAACACTCATTAACACCTCCTTAATATCTGTATAAACATCTGTCCATTCAAACCTCAAACAATTAGGGGCTCTGTTAAACGCTCCTCTCTTAACAAGAGCGTCCATCTTTCTCTTGGCACCGCCCCACAATTACTATTACGGTTCAAAGGTCCACCCTTATAGGTCAGCTCGCAACCCTGACGCCCCTTTTTACGGGCTAAAATGGAGAGCAGGGGGAGGCAGTGCTTTAGTCCCCCCCAATATTACGTTTCTGGAATAGAGAGTCCGATCGTTGTTAATATTGAGGGAGAAATTTGCTCAGCCAGTGAAATAAATGGTTGCAGTTAAACGAGATTAAATATTTAACGCGGATTTTCAAATTGTAGCCATTTAGTTCCGATAATTTTATTCTGTATTGTACTTCTAGAAATGGTGGATATAATTGTTAGTGCTTGAATAATTCATATTATTAGAATCGCAATGCAATTATGCCATTGTTGAACGTATATTTGCCATTCTCTCGTTTCGAGTTATTTTTACAAATATAGAATAAGCATAATAGTATAACATGATGCATGTCTTTTGCTGGATTATTGTAGCACAGTACCATAATTTTGGAACAATAGCAATTTAAGTTAATAGCAATTTTAAGACTATTATTGTTAGGTTGCAATATTTTGATTATGATTATAGATTTAAAATATTATGTACGCTCTCTGTATTTTTTAAAACAGGAAAACTACCCATACATTTTGCTCTACATTCCTTTTCAGAATTATTATTTCGCCGTCACTGAATACGTTTCGACAATAACAGTATTAAATGCTCACCCTGATTTTGAGAAGTATCAAGAAAGCATTTAATAAGGTTTTACCTAATAATTCATCTCCGATGAAAGGTCACTGTTTGTTTAACTTTCCGCTAAATGTCACACCGTTCATTTGCATTGACATTAGATTTGTTGGATGGCCAAGGAATATCCATGCCATGACCCTGATTTAATTTACTTTACCGACAATAACATCATTCATATTTCAAATATTTAATCTTGTCAAGATATTAATAAAGAAAACAAAATGAAACCCTCCATAGAATAGCAATAAACAGACATTTTTTTTAAAAAAATTTTTTCTTTCTAAAATTTATTTGAAAAAAATTATATCATGTTGCTTAGCAACAGAATTTAGTTGCGTTCATTGAATAAAACGAAAATCAAATGTCTTTTTTACAACAGCCGATTTTAATTCAATTCATCGGATTTCAATAGTAAAGAAATTGGAATAATATAAACTTAATGAATGGTATTATCATGAAGTTAGCGAGAAGGAGGGTGAAAACGGATGAGAAGCCTGAAGATACCATAATGCTTTGTGAATTATATGTAGGTGTCGCTGATGTTAGTAACATCCCCACCTACTACTCTCAATTAACCCCACAGGAAATCGTAGTGTTTTCTTGACAATTTCCTAATTAAAGTTTCCTAATTATGAATGGAAGTTGCAAGTGTTTTGTTCTTGATTATAGATTAGGGTACATAATATATATGGAGAAAAAAATAAATTGAAGAGTAAAATATATTTGAATATGTAGAAATATTCTTTATTTGAGTTCCAATTTGCATTGCACTAATAAATTATATCTAAAAAATAAACAGTTTAAATAAATATGATTATTTGATTTAATGCGATTCTTTCGCCATATAATTACAATATGCTGGGACTTATCTTACCTCAGCGCCACATGAATTATTGTGTCAAAAGATTTCTGTATTTTCCCAACATGAAGATACTTCTTCCCTTTTTTTTCATGGGTGTTATTTTGGATTGTGTTATATCAGTTGCAGACATGGGATATAAGATGAATGGAATTATAGATCATTCAGTTTCTTTCTTTCTTTTTTTTTTCCGAGAATTTTACAAATTCATATATTTCAATTTGTGTTTAACTGATTGTTACAATCGTATAAAATAACATGAAAATATACTTTGTTATTACTTCATATTCTACATTTTGACATCATAATTTTTTCAAAATTGGTTTACGAATGGGAGTAAGATATTTTATTCTTTAGATCTGGCTGTGAAAATAATTTTGCATAACAATTACAAAGATTGGCTCTAGTGTCTCAAACATGTACTTCTATTTTCGCCAACAAAAGATTCTTGTACTTCTTTTTTTATAAAATATGTTTAAAGAAATTTTTGAAGAAATTTTTGATATATTTCAATTTGTGTTTTAACTGATTGTTACAATCGTGTAAAATAACATGAAAATATACTTTGCTATTACTTCATATTCTACATTTTGACATCATAATTTTTTCCAAATTGGTTTACGAATGGGAGTAAGATATTTTATTCTTTAGATCTGACTGTGAAAATAATTTTGCATAACAATAACAAAGATTGGCTCTAGTGTCTCAAACATGTACTTCTATTTTCGCCAACGAAAGATTCTTGTACTTCTTTTTTTATAAAATATGTTTAAAGAAATTTTTGAAGAATAATATCATTTAGAATATTATTAAAATTTGCACAAATTTTGAATCACGGTTAACACCGTGTATATCTGCTAGTAAAATATAAAAATAATAACTTATCTCATCAAATTTGTAGCAATTGAACTTATTGAATGTTAGGTTCAGAGTAAAACTGCAACTGCTCAAAGCATTAATAAATTCCTTTTCAACCTTTCAGCTCCATTTTCAACGTTTCTCGACATCCATAATTATCATCCCTGTATTCTTACGAAAAAAGGCAGCTGCGAATGAGTATAGAAAAATAAAAATGTTTGTGTAAAAACACAATTCAAGAGCCATATACTACGAACTCTCATTTCATTTTTTCTCTGGTTTATCATTCTGTTTCTAGTCAGCAGAAATGTTTCTTTATTTGCGCATTTATGGCGGCTAATTACTGCACAAGGTACTCAAATCAACTGAGCGTGCCCAGATGTTTTTGAAGAAGACAGCTCTTTTTACCCACTAAGGAAATTGTTATTCTTTCTTATACTCCAACTTCCTTCCAAAATTCTGAAATTAAACTCAAACCAAGATTGGAAAAGTAAAAATGAAAGAGGATCGATAAGCTTCCGTACCAAATGAAGAAACTTTTTTTCTTCTTTTGTGGCAACGTTTGCGATTGTTGTTTGAAGAAATATTTCAGGGTACAGGCTACAGAAACAAAAGCTCCATCTTATCTTTTTATTTTGTTTCTTCTTCTTCTTCTTCCCAATAAGCCCGCCTCAGTTGGCTGACGAGTTCAGCAGGGGCCGGGGAGAAATAATTTATATGAAGACCAAGAGCAAAGAGTCTGTGCAGCCGAGTATTGATTATCGGAGGGAGGAGATCTGATGCGCGCTGTGAAGTGGCTGGCCATTGGTCAAGATTCGTTAGAGTGATAAGAGCATGGCTCGTTTATTGAAGTCTTTGTCCGGCAGTCTTTTCGTTCTAATGAAAATCAATACCCCATCACTGCATCCAGGAAGAAAAGTGTGAAATTATACCTTCTCTTCCCATTGCTGGAAAAGTATTTTATTTTAAATGAGTATTCCCTGTCAAAGTGTGTGAAATAAAAGTAATTTAATATTGGATAGATTCCTTCCATATTTTTCTTGCGATTTTATTAACTCGCGTTCTTTTACTTATGATCGAGATATCCCTTCCTGCCATTCTCTCTTCTTTTCAAACTGCTAATCATATCAAACAGATCAGTAGCCGGAGGGGGGGGGGGGGGGTGCAAATCTTGGGAAGCCAAATAATTTCTTGACCCTCAAATTATTTTTTTTTTAGACTCTCCTAAATTTCCAGTCAGAAACATCTATATAATAATTATCGACCGTGTTTTTGTCTTTACAGACTCTAATAACCTACAAGCCTGAAATTTCGCACGTTTATAGTATCAAGCACAAGGCAGAATATAACAGAGCCGAATTTTTAATTGTCTCTCCAAGGGTGAATGGAGGGGGGAGAATAATTTTCAGACCCCCAGAAACCTACCTGATGAGTTAGGAGGCTGAATCTTTACGCACTTATGATAACGAACACCGAACAGAACCTAATGAGCCTGATCTTTCATTAAGACAACAATTTGTTTAGCTACAATTTTTTTAGCTAATCGCCATACATTTTGAAACAAAATAAGACATTTAAAAGTAAATTTGCAATCTACTTTTTTTTTTAAAGAGTGTTAGCCCCGTGTCTTTGATAGTCTTAAATACTAGTCTTATATAAACGGGTAATGGAATTTATTAAAAGATTTAAAATGAAAGACTTTATGCATATGTGTTTTAAATATTCTTCAGTTCACTTAGAGAAAAGTTATGTAAAGAAACATGCTGCCATTGCGGTATAGATTAAAACAAATAAAGCAGTAGCTCAATGTAATGATTAAATAGATAACTGTTCAAATCATGGAGTTAGAAAGGAGGAGATAAAACTCCTATGGATGAAAAGCTTGAAAATGCCATAATGCTTTGAGAATTATATCTAGGTGTCGTTAGTGTTAGTAAAGTAGTTGCTATTGTTAGTTGGCACTATAGAAAGGCGTAGTATTTAGTATATGTATTTTTGATTATTTTTAAATTAAAGGCTGCCTTATTGAGTATAATTAACCAGTATTTTTGCATAGCTGTAGGAAAGAGTACAGAATATAGGGAGATAAAAATTAATTGAAAGGTAAAATTATTTTGAATACTTGGGAATATTCTTTATTGCTTCAGTTCTACTTTTCATTGCACTAATAATTTATTTTTACAAAATTGACAGTTTAAATAAATATTTTAGGTCTTTCGCCATAGAAATGCATACAATACAGGACTACTTATCTTATCCCAGCGCCACCTGAATGATTGTCTCAAACGATATTGGCGTTTTTGTAATATGAAGATTTAACTCCTTACTTTTACCTCCATGGTTCAAATGCTAGATCAAAACGATCTCTGAAATAAAAATTGACCTTCAAATCCAGTTTACATTAGTGCTGTGGACAATTAGTTCAAATGAGTGATTTTTACTTTCCTTATATACATAATGTATAAGGAAAGTATTGTGACGGGGTCGAAAATTCGAATTCGAGTTTTCGACGGGAGCGCACATTTCAAGCATCCCTGATCACGAATCAAACATTTTTGAAGTGATGTCTGTGTGTGTGTGAAAGTGTGTGTGTGTGTGTGTGTGTGTGTGTGTGTGTGTGTGTGTGTGTGTGTCAGTGGGTCTGTGGAGACGATAGCTGACGAACGAATGGACCGATTCGAACGAAATTTGGTACAAAAATCACAATCCGTAAACACTGGAAGCCTATTGTTTTTAAACGTAATCGAATGTTTAGAACCCCCCTAAATTTTCGAGTGAAATTTTGAAAAAATCGTCAAAAAATCAAAACCGCTAATAAAGTTACGCAAATAGACATTTCTTATGTAATTTTTCATTAGAAAACGATTAACATAAAATTTAGAACGCTAACATGAACAGTTCTCGAGATATTTTACATTTTTCAAAAAAATTATCAAAAAGTCATATAAAATTAAAAAAAATATATTTCCTATTGAGAAACATGTTCACTTTTCATATGTAATACCATGCGATAAATTGGGTGACATCATTCTCGTGGATCTAACTCGTTCCATTCATGAGAAAAGATACTTCGAGTAATACTTTTGTATTTGAACGCCAATAGTCATTTATCTGTTATAACTTATTTCTCCGTCAGTAAAGCTTGGCGAGATTTTGGCGACGAATTTGACGGAATGTCGCCAACTTGGCGACTTTTTGAAATGTTGTCAAATTAACGAAAATCTCGCCAAATGGATTAAAATGGCGCTAAATCAATGAAAATGACGACTAATTGTCGAAAAGTCAATATCTTGGAAAGAATATAAGTATCTACTATAAGAAAAACCTATTTTTTTTTACTGTAAAAGTGGTAAATTCATTGCATTATATAAGGAAAGTCATGTGTTGCCCACATAAGATTTTTTTACTTCGTATGAGCTCAATACAACACTTGGATGGAATAAACCCGGGCTTTCTGGATTGCACCCATCATCAGCTATGTTCTAATGTTATTAGGATATGTAAAGATTTACTTGTATTACTTTACATTCTTCTTCCTCGATATAAGGCACTGTGGGCACCCCCCCCCCCTTCCCCCTGCTTTCACCATATTAGATTTTATCTGGGACCCTGATTGTAGAGTGTATTAGATATAATTTCATCTCAAAGCAACTTTTGACCTTAACCAAAGATCAAAATCAGGATGCCTGAACTGCGCTTAGATATGCTACTCACTACAGTACTCAGTCCTTTTCTGAAAATATTCTTAATTGCCTTATGATCGTTTTCTCTTCCACTTATAATTTAATTAATGAACTCACAATTTGCAATTAAAATTTCATTGGTGGCAAAAATTTTGCCGCCATATTATTGTTTTTGCGAAAAGTTTTCCCTTGATGAACCATCTATTTCTCAAGATCTGCCATAGATATAACCCAGTTGAAGACTCATTTGGATTTATCATCCAGTTCCGGAGGACCATAGGAATTCACTATGGATTTCTGCTTTCGGTTCTTTTCCCATTTCCGATTTAAAATATTTCATTTTAGTTGAATTACCTATTTCTTAGGATTGGCCATAGATAGAATTTAGATGGTAACTGGTATGGAATATGAATTCAGAATTGATTCATAGGTAAGTGGTTCACTAAAGATTTCCATTTCAGCTTTTTTGTTTTCATTTCCGGTAAAATAATTTTCGTGAAACATTATTTCTCAAAATTATTTATAAATAGAGGATTCAACATCGTTTAGGGGAATTCACTAAGTATTTCCACTTTCAGTTCTGGAGATGTTACTTCCGGTTTTTCTAAAAATTCATATGAAATAAGTATGCAAAAGTGAATTAAAATGCTTAATATTTTCGTTAAAAATAAAGTGTACACACCATTTGCTACCATATAAAAGTTCCTTCATAGATATTTCTATTTTTTTCCAATCATCGAAAGGTTAGTTCGAATCATCAAAAAATTCGAATTATTATTCTTCGAGAAAAAATGCATTCTACAGTATTGCAATAAAAAAAAATGACTTTATATTTTATGAATTCTTATTAAAATAATTAGATCTAAAATAATTAGACTCAAAATAATTAGATCTCGAAATAATTGGACTCAAAATAATTAGATCTCAAAATAATTAAACTCAAAATAATTAGATCTCAAAATAATTAAACTCAAAATAATTAAACTCAAAATAATCAGATTTCAAAATAATTAGATCTCAAAATAATTAGATCTCAAAATAATGGAGACGAGAAGAGCTCTTGGTAACGGGCCTAACACAATTGATACTCGGGCCAAAAAAATACCCGGCAATGGTATTGATTATCGAAGGGATAGGAGGAACGAAATGAAATGTGGAGTGGGCGGCCATTGGTCAAGATGTGAGGGGAGGTAATAAGTTCTCGAGATGTCTATCAGGGATTTCCACTACCTCTCTCAAAACAGCAGATCGTTGGTGGGTCAAATTCATTTGAGGAAGAAATGGGGAACATTGTGGCAATTCTTGAGTTAAATAAACACAGAAGTACAATTTTTTACAGTGGTGAATGTGTAGTTTGAAATAATTGTAATCAATAATTTTAACTGTTTAATTCTTTTATAGTCTACGGGCTGCTTTATGTGACTGGCCTACAAATTCTCTAATAGCAGATGTTTCTTTTAGCTAATTTTTTTAACAATGGTAGTTCACGTACAAAAATAATTATTTTCTATAGAAAGTCTTAAGAACTGGCAATATAGACAGTTGAGAGGTAAAAGGTGGATTTAGAGTGTTGAATAACAAAATTTACACAATTATTTAACAGTAAGGATTTCAATTTCGTCATCGCCATAGGAGGTTCATTGTTCCAGTAATGAAATGTTTGCAAGCCCGAAATGGTTGGGATTGGGATTTACTATTTAAAACTTAACAATCCAAATCGTGAGGACATGATAAACATTTCCCTCATGCAGTAATTTTTCGTTACAATGCAGTAATTTCTCTTTGTGAAAACTACTCAAAGCATGGCTTTTTACTTAAAAGGAATTTTATTTACATCATCATTTCAATAAATTCACTACTACCGACTTTGTTGGTTTGACTCAGTGGCGTGCTCAGAGTTAGCATAAGTGAAAAAAACACTCCCTAAATGTATTTTCCATTTACTTTAAAGTTATGAATATAATAAAAAAATTTTTTCAAATTAATGCATAAAAATGGCACACATTTTATAGATCTATTAACGTGAAATTGCGGTATATAAAACAGCATTTCATTTCTGATCACTGTGTGTTGCCTTATTTTCAAAGTTTTCAGACATTTTAATCTAAAATCAATCATTAATATAAAAATATTTTCATTAGTTTGATCAGAAGAATAGTCGGCAGACGATTTCGGTATTTGTAACGTCATTTCCTTACTATGGTTACAAATGGAATCAAAAACTGCATGAAATTCGAATTATGAAGTATAAAAATATCCTTTGCTACAACTATAGAATGGTTGATTGTACACCAGTAGAGTTCATTAAGAAAAACTTTGGACACTCTTTCTACATTAGATGGTATAAAATCGAATTTTGTATGTCTAGTTGTTCTCAGGTTATAGCTAGAAGAATGATGGAAGGAAAACTCCCGAGATTTATATGCTTTTTAAGATTTTAGATTTTTCTCATTACTTTTAAATCAAGTCCAATCGCGTATACAAAGTCCCAAACCGTCCGACCTATCCTAAGATGTAAGACATCTGTTTGAACTGTGCCACCTAATTTAGACTGGAATCCAATGAGGATGACAACCACAAGAACCGTAGCATTTCCCCCCCCCCCCAACTCATCCCATTTCGAATGGACTTTCGGACCTACAGATTTATCGTGCTCATACTCCGCTTAGATATGGAGATAATTTGCGGCTGTGTTAAGGATCGAATACCACATGCTATCCTCTAGCCTTAACCATTGGGTTATCCCAGCCCCAAAGAGATTTACCTGACATTTTTCAATTTTGTGCATATGTGTGTGTGTGTGTGGGGGGGGGGTTAATCCCCCAAATTCCTTCAATGAAACGTACGCAATTAATTATAAATGCACTGCCATGAAAATTTCTAGGATTGAGTATGTGTGTTTTGTGTGTGTGTGAAGGATTAATCTCCCAAACTCCTTCAATAAAACGTTCGCAATTGATTGTAAATGCGCTGCCATGAAAATTTCTCTGCATTCCAATGATTTGAGTGTATATATCCTTTATACTTCACCAAATATCCCAGAAATAAGAATTACACACCACCCAATCTAATCCCTAATAATGCCAGTTGACACATCTAAAAGCAGGATGCCGACAATAATGGAAGAGGGAAGAACTTTTCCTTCGGTAATGGACAAAGTACAATTTATACGAGAGCTAAAAAGAAAAGCTGGCAGTCGTATTGATTATCGAAGGGGGATAGGAGGAACGGAATGAATGGTGGAGTGGGCAGCCATTGGTCAAGATGCGAAGGGCGGTAATAGTGCTCGAGATGTCTATCAGAAGTGTCCACTGGCTTCTTTCTCTTCGAAACAGCAGATGTTTAGCGAGGTCAAGTTTATTGCCGAGCTATTAGAAAAATTAGAGGCCTTATAGTTAATACATAAATTCAATTCCTTTGGATATATGGCAGTGTTATTCGACTATCCCTGCATGCATAGTAGTATATAGTATAAGGAAAAGTATTATGACGGGGTCGAGAATTCAATTTCGAGTTTTTCGAATTGCACGTTTAAGGCCTATTCTATACAATTATTTAAAACGCCGTGTCCGTACCGCTGATGTCTATTGTTATTTTGATTATGTACACTAGACGTTAAAAGCGCGGTGTTTTTGAGGTCGTAAAAACGCCGTAAAACACTAATCAAGAACGGCACGGCTTTTTTAGGGCAGGCCTGCTCACTGGCACACCTATTTTGTCCTTAGATCTTCCTTGAAACTGTATAGTCTACGGTTGGAATTGTATAGTGACCAGTGCTGACTGAAAACGGTAGTCAGCACTGGTCAAACTATAAGTATTGGCCAGTATCGTTGCTAACGCCACCAATTGAGTCGAAAGCGTCAAACACTCAGCCAAGACTCTCTGGCGTGTAAATCGCCCATACAGATTGAATCATATACTGCACA